>OU343218.1:217273279-217433064 GCA_910596185.1 Chrysanthemum makinoi | reverse complement strand
TTTCTTCATTCTTGATTCCACCAACACTCATCCAACAACGTTGATGATCCTCCTACTTCGAAAACACTCCAAGCAACTTATAAGTCTTTCAAATAGGATCAATCCTTATGTACTCGTGCTTTATCAATGTAATTCAATTTCTTTCATGAAATAAAACATCTTACATTTGATATCTTAGTATTAGAACCTCTTTAAAACTAACCTTGGAATATAATGCATTGTCAAGATCATTGCATACCTTTAGTAAAGGTTCTACCGATTACTCTACTTATCTAATTATCTAATAAACTAAGCTACGGGTAGTCTATGTCTATTGTTGTGTGCTCGTATGATGATTAAAAATGTGTTTACCTAGATGCTACTACTCCCTAGTTATCTCCTATTGATGGTTGAATTGTCACGTCCTTATTCTTAACGCGTTGGGTTTTCTAAGGTCGTAAGGTGTGCATTCCCTAACTCTTTGAAGTCACTTTAAGTGTAGTAAACAAAATCCACTAAGTCATTCATAAACTAACTTTGAGGTTATCTTTGGGTTTAGTAAACGAAATCCACTAAGTCATTCATAAACTATCAAAGATTTATCAAGTATTAAACACAACGATAGCCTAATCGCACTCCTAAGCCAATTACAATTAAGATAAGAGACAACCTAACAATAATTAACAACTAGGTTTCATATATCTAAGCAAACACACAAGTAATTTAGCAGGACATGGTAAACATGCAAGCATACACACAATCAATCAAACATAGGATAGACATAATGATAAATTGAATATATGGATTAAGATATAATCAACAAACCATCACAAGATGGTTTTGGAGAGATGAAACCTTCAAAGTTCTGGAAAAACACCGATCTAAGCCACGGAATCGAGTTAGGGTTTAGAGCCTACAAAAAGTGGAGTTATATTGTTCTATTTATAGGAAGATTTTCTGTCGGCAAAGGGTGACGGCGTCACACTTATAGAGTGATGGCGTCATGACCATTTTTTCACCAAATTGTAGATTTTCTCGTTCCGGTCGCGTGGGCTTTTGAACCACCTAAATCCGAGTTCGTATGCAAAAGTTATGGCCAAAACAATATCAACTACTTGGCATCTGTGATAGTCTTGATCACCTTGTGACGGCGTCACCTTGTGGTTGTGACGCCGTCCCCTTCAGTCTCTGACGCCGCGGATCAAATCTAGGCCGTCTGAGTTGCGGCGGCCTACTCTTTTAAAGCCTGACACCGTCACTTGAAAATAAGAAATTTGGCTACTTTGCGGTCACAAATGCTCGACGGCGTAGGTTAAGCGGTGATGCGTCACCTTGTATTTCAGCAGCTTGAGTGTCTCGATTCTTGACTTTGGCCATTTTCTTGGTATATCCGCGCCTTTTCGTCCAAATAAGTGTCATTACAGCAATTTGCCTTCAAGAGACCTAAAAAGTGAAAAGGAACGATATTAAGTAATAACGGATACAAAAGTGATCAAATAAGGGCTTAAACGACCCCTAAAAAAGGTACATTTTAAAACCTTATCAAATATCCCTACACTTGGTATTTGCTTGTCCTCAAGCAAATGTGCTTTTAGCCAATTAATTTATAAGTTAAGGGTCATGAAGTATTGGTTTAAAACAGTCCACAACACATATAAGCCCCGCAAAAGTCATTAACAAGCACGGAAATTACATACTAGCACCTCACATGGGGTGTTTGGATACTCACATCTCTCGGTGTATATGAAATATAACAAGTTGGAAATGGAAGATAAACACTCATTAACGGTCCTAGTACATAGATTACCATAGGCTTGAGAATAGATCAAACCTCCATTGCTTTGGCGTAAGCACCTAGGAAAGACTATCAAAGAGGTCTTTTAAAGGGTTGTAATGTAAGGCTTACGGTAGGGAAATAAAGGGTTTGGTGGGATAGGCTATTTAGTGGTGGCAAGTCAAAAATCTCTATGTTACAAGCATACAAAGAATGGCGTTGCTAAGCCAAGACTCGACACTCTAAACTCTAGAAAACTGAAACAAACAAACATAAATTTAAAGATAGATGTAGGATAGTTGTTTTTTTTTTTTTTTTTTTTTTTTTTTTGAACACTCTATTTTTTTTCTTTTCCTTTTCTCTTTTTTTGATTTTTTTATACACTTTTACTCTACCATCCTCTACGGTAACATCAAAATGATAGGGATTTATAGGCACATCCCTACACTTGAGTTTTATTACTCTAACACTAATTTGACCCGAATTGAAAAGATCAAAACACTTGGGGTATGTTATTACGCCAAATAAGGAATTACGTTCCCTTTCAATCATTTTTAACCTTTAACTTTTTCCCATGAGTCCCAATCGTCCCAAAACTGTATACAAAGGATATGACTCCACTTAGCAACTCATGCAAGCAACTAGATAATTGAACTAAGGGTTTTAGGGTGATAACAATAATGCACTAAAAGTGAGTGCATACAAGGTAGGCTAAAGGCGATTTGGGTGTACATTTGGGGGTGGGGTGTAAACAATGCTCTTCATTGATATTCGGGAAAACCGAAACATCACGAGAACGCGAAAAGGATAGGCTCTGAGGGGTTAACTAGGGGTATCGTGTACTAAAGATGAGTACAACGCAAAGGGTGTGGGGAATTACTCAACCGATGTGGAAGAAGTAATTATATTACGGGTATCAAACAAGGGTTATCCTAATGCCTCTTGTCATTTAGTTATTCCTAACTACACAAGTGTAGTCTTACTAGCGATCTCGGGATGCATCACAAAACAAGTTCTAGAATCTAATATACTACTGGTTCACACTCTAAGCATTGAAGATGAATGCTTTTAATTCCTACTAATCTAAGGGTGATCCTCACATTTTGGGTGGAATTTAGGTGGTAAAGGGTTTTGTGCTAGTCATGCAACTTCCTATCCGTGAGGCGCTTTTGTTAAGACTAATGGCCCACTCCTATATGTCATGAAAAATTTTAAATTTGGTGCCAAAATTAACCTAACCGACATTTTCTCATGGTTTATTACACAAATACAATTGGACAAAGCAAATAATCAAGGATAAGCATAGTTTCAAAGTTCCGTTTTATTTTCCCTCTACATAAAGCTGAACATTGTCCCCCAATGTTCCCCGAAAGTATCAAAGTTATGATAATGGAAGGTAATTAAACGAAAGAAACTAATACTCCCGATTAGCCGGTAGGATCCGTGTAAAGTGGTGGTTACATCTTTCTTCAAGAAGAGTGTTTGCGTGAAAAGCTCCTTCCAATCTTATGTATCTTCTTCTTGATAAATAAAACATGCACACTTTAAGAAAACAAACAACCAGCGTCAAACCGAACAAAGGAAAATCACAACAAGATGTAATTCCAGACTTAAATAAGATATAATGCTTGTGGAATGGAGGTTTGCAGTTTTACGGAAAATTAAGACACTGAAAATTCCAAAATTTATAAGTAGCACTGAGAAACGAAAAAAAGTAATCTATTGTTTTTACTCCTTCCTGCGTCCGATTTAATCTGGCAGTCAGGTTATCTGACAAAAAGCGGTGCGATTTTGAAAAAAAATTCTGGAAAATTTACATCTTTAGAATCTGGAAAAATTCTGCAAAACATCCATTATGACTCGATACAAGCATTTGACTCGAACAAACACACATATATATCTTTTAATGAATTGCTATTCTCATGTTTACGTTTCTTTTGAAAACGTGTGTAATCCTCCCTACACTTATCCTTTATGTAAAATACCTTTATATGCAATTAAAGCGAGGTTAAAAACAAAATAAAGCATTTTTTACAAATTTAAACATGAGAATAAACAATCACTAAAAGATATATGACACACAAACAAGCAAACAATTAAGCATGGGTTGCCTCCCGGCTTTTCTTTATGAGTCTTGTAGCTAGACTCGAAGTCGTCCCTCGTGACTTCATTACCCACCTTCTACTTTCACTAGTCCTTCATCAAAGGGCGTAGGCGTTGTATGCGCTTCGTGGATTCCTTCCCAAATTTATCTATTATGATGACGGTTTTATCTTTTAAATTAGTTTCCTTCACCGTATAAGGCCCAAACCATCTTGGCTTATTCCTTCCCCATAATGCCTTTATTCTTGATTTATACAAAAGCACCTTTTTCCATTCAAAATTCCTTAGGGTTCTTTGATTTTTGGTATTGTGGTATAGTTATTTCCTAACGTTTTATCACGTTTCCACAATATCGCATTTAACCCTTGAACCATGAATTCTCTAAGCCCTTTTTCCCATTCAACCATTTTCTTCTTAACGGCATTATTGGAGACCTGCGAATTCTTATCTTTTACCTTCTCCATAATCTTCAAAGGATATCTCGGAACAATAGGTATCCTAACTTGTCCTTTTCCACTTTTGAGTATCATAAGCGCTTCACGCATTTGATGGTTGCCTTGGGTGGTGAAAGAATGTTCCAGGATTAATGGCGGTTTTATCTTCCTCAATGTCTACAATTGCGAAGTCTACGGATAGACAATATTGGCAACCTCAATTAAGACATCCTCCACTATTCCTATGGGATAAACATACGAATGATTTGCTAAGGAAAGTCTAAGATTAGTCTTGGTCGGTTCCTCCTTAGTCAATTTATTATAGACTGACAGCGGCATTATGTTTATACATCCACAATGGGCCAAGGCATTTAGATTCTCTAAGTCACCTATGCTACATGGAATTACAAAGTTCCCAGAGATCTCTTGCTTCTTAGTTATTGGCTTTCTCAGAATCGACTCGTACATAGGTCCAATAGGCATGGTGTCATACTTTCTTCCTCTCTATTTCACCTAAGAGGGCTTTCTAAGAACATCATTGCACCTAAAGTTTTTCACTTGGTTAGCGATTGTTTTCTTATTGATCTCATGCTTAAGGTAATGCTTGATGAATTTGGGTTCATCATCAGTCCGAGCCTCATTTTTATCCTTATTATCCTTGCTGCTCTCAGGCTCCTTTTTCTCAACTTCTCCATCCTCATCGGAAGCAATGGAAATGGCGTTAACAGGCAAAGTGGGGGTGGCGTGCTCATCGTTCCTCACTAGCACCTTCTCGGGAATCTTCGTCTTAGTGTACTCTTTCACTAAGTCCATCATGTCCGCCATTTTGGCTTGCATCTCCTCCTTTTGCCTATAGACCTCCTTCTCAAATTTTGCTAATCTCTCCGTATGGGCTGCCATATACTCCCTCATTTGTTCCTTAAAGCTTGGTGAGAGTGGTATTGGGGAAGTAGAACGGAAGCTCCGTTCAAGATTGAGATTTTGTTCACGGTTGGGGATTGAGAGGGTGTTGGGTGATTGGAGGAACTGGTGGAGTTAACTATTCCTCGAGGGGTTCGTTCAGAGGCTCTCTTCCTTTCCATGAGATAGTCAATCTTTCTTTCGAGAGCACTCATTTGCTCTTCAGTGATGTTGGGAGACCCATGAGGAGTTGATAAGGCATTAACCACCTTAGCGGGGGCTTCAGGATTCATTCCGATGTTCGTGGCTTTGATCAGCAGCTCTTCTATAATATCCATGAGTCCTTAGCGTTGAAATTAGCTAAGCCTTCCACCGTGGCTTGATCAATGGACCGCCTTGTGATAAAATCGGTATGGTCATAGAAGATTTGTACTTGAAGCCAAAGATCTATGCCATGGTGAGGGACTCTATGGAGTAAGTCCTTAAATCGAGTCCATGCCTCGTAAAGATTCGCCTTGATGTTGTTGAAACGTCAAGATGTCTCGTCTAAGTTTAGCTATCCTTTCCGGTGGGAAAAATTGAGCAAGGAAACGAGAGGTGAGATCATCCCATCTTGTGATGGATCCGGCGAGAAGTCTCTCAAGCCAATTACTAGCTTGGTCTCGTAGAGAGAATGGAAGAGCCAGGACGTGGTCTCCCAGTAGTAGCATCGAGGTCGATGGAATCGACGATTTTAAGAAATCCTTAAGATGCGATAAGGATCTTCGAACGAAGTCCATGAAATGCACATTCGTTTTGCACCAACCGGATGGTGTCGGATCGAAGGGCCGTAGTTTGGGCTTGGTGGAAATAATGGGTTGTCTATAGCCTAGGTGGCTTAGTCTCGAGTATTCACCAAGAGTACGGGCTCTTGGCGGGTCATTTGGTGGTAGATTGATGAATGGTGGTGGGTTATCACCTTCCATGATGAAAAGTTATGGGATTACGAACAAAGGTCACGAAGAAGGGGATAGACTACGAGAAAGCTAAGAATGAGAAAAATTTACTTGATAGGAATCAAGCAAAGAAACCTAAACGAGGTGGACTACTAACTAGCTATTCTATTCCCGGCAGCGGCGCCAAAAACTTGATAATGCTACAGCGTCGTTAGGTCAAAGGAACTTCATTTTCGTCGAGCAAGTTTTCAACACCCTAGGCAGTGAACCTAATCGTTGTAGTGTAGTATTAGGGTAAGCCGGAATTGATATCGTTCTCAAGGGGAATAGGAATGCTAGTGAGAAGTTACTACGCTAAGGTTGGGGTTGAGGAAGATTATTTTTATCTTTTATGTTTCATAGGAAATGGAAAGCGTCTCGGGGTTTGGATTTGGGGGGTTGGTATTTTTACCGATTACTCTACTTATCTAATTATCTAGTTAACTAAGCTAAGGGTAGTCTATGTCTATTGTTGTGTGCTCGTATGATGATTAAAAATGTGTTTACCTAGATGCAACTACTCCCTAGTTATCTCCTATTGATGGTTGAATTGTCACGTCCTTATTCTTAGCGTTGTGTTTCTAAGGTCGTAAGGTGTGCATTCCCTAACTCTTTGAAGTCACCTTTAAGTGTAGTAAACAAAATCTACTAAGTCATTCATAAACTAACTTTGAGGTTATCTTTGGGTTTAGTAAACGAAATCCACTAAGTCATTCATAAACTATCAAAGATTTATCAAGTATTAAACACAACGATAGCCTAGTCGCACTCCTAAGCCAATTACAATTAAGATAAGAGACAACCTAACAATAATTAACAACTAGGTTTCATATATCTAAGCAAACACACAAAGTAATTTAGCGGACATGGTAAACATGCCAGCATACACACAATCAATCAAACATAGGATAGACATAATGATAAATTGAATATATGGATTAAGATATAATCAACAAACCATCACAAGATGGTTTTGGAGTGATTGAAACCTTCAAAGTTGCTGGAAAAACACCTATCTAAGCCCCGGAATCGGAGTTAGGGTTTAGAGCCTACAAAAGTAGAGTTATAATGTTCTATATAGGCGAGATTTTACTCGGCAAAGGGTGATGCCGTCACACTTATAGAGTGACGGCGTCACAACCATTTTTTCACCAAATTGTAGATTTTCTCGTTCGGTTAGTGGGCTTTTGAACCATATAAATCCGAGTTCGTATGCAAAAGTTATGGCCAAAACAATATCAACTACTTCGCGTGCATCTTGTGATAGTCTTGATCGACTTGTGGCGTCACCTTGTGGTTGTGTGCCGTCCCCTTCAATATCTGCGCCGTCGGATCAAATCTAGCCGTATGAGTTCGCGGCCTACTCTTTAAAGCGACACCGTCACTTGAAAATAAGAAATTTGGCTCTTGTCCGTCACAAAATGCTCGGACGGTCGCAGTTAAGCGATGGCGTCGTCAACTTGTATTTCAGGCTTGAGTGTCGATTCTTGACTTTGGCCATTTTCTTCGTATATCGGCCTTTTCGTCCAAATAAGTGCCATTCAGACAATTTGTCTTCAAGAGACCTAAAAAGTGAAAAGGAACGATATTAAGTAATAACTGATACAAAAGTGATCAAATAAGGTCTTAAACGACCCCTCAAAAAGGTACATTTTAAAACCTTATCATGTATTCATATCTCACTTTTGTGATAACATTACTTGTTATATCATTTCTTTGAAATTAATCATCAGCTATCGGATCCCTCAGTTGCCTAGACGGATCCCTACTAGGAGGGAACCGTGGGATCCGTGAGACAGAAAACTATTTTCTACTAACTTGGACCACATTCGTAGGAAATTATGAATTATACTTGTTTTCTAACCTTTGTTTTGTAGTTATTCAATCAACACATGAAGACTTTGACATCCTAAAGCTAGGGGGATCTTTATGTCAAAGCAATACATAGCAAATTACTTGCAATATTAGGATTACATTTCGTGACATCCCTTTGCAAAATTGCAATCATCAAGGGGGAGCACATACGTCACTTAGACGAAATATTTTGCAAACTTACTTGCAAACAAACTAGATTAGTATTACTTTCTTGACGCTCTTACATAGGGATGGACTCGTCAAGGGGAGTAAAGACGAGATCCTTTCCCGTTACTTGCTCTCTATTTCTTTTTATTTCTTTCACATGTTTTTCTTAAAAACAATGTGTTGCTTTCGACGCTCTTTTTGTTTTGACAAAGGGGAGAAATAAAACTACAAATTCGAACTTTTACGAATTTTAGCTTTTCCTTAAAATAATTTTATGTTTTGTCATCAACAAAAGGGGGAGATTGTTAATACAAATAAGCCGTAAAAGCGTTTATTTATATTTTGCGATCTCCTAATGTGTTGTCGATAACAAACGTAAAATCATTTTAACGAAACAAATAAAATACGTAAATGGTTTGAACTAATAGTTTCTAACATATTAACATTTTCACATAAAACACTAAAACAAGTATAAGTGATTTTATGATTTAATTTTACATATGTACACCAACTAGTGTTTACATATTTGGGTAAAATATACACATAACTAGTATGTAGTATATTGGGTAATATAAATGGGTAGAAACTTAAGTATCATAACCCATTGGGCAAATGCATTGAATGTAGTTGGGTACAACCCAAAGCCCATGACCCATGGAGCTTGACCCATAACCCATTGCATGAAATCATGCTTATATCATACATGGATAATATCCATAACCCATGGATCAACCCATACCCAAGTGACCAAGTGCATTGCACTCAAGAGATACATTGTATCTAGCTAAAGATCCATGGTTCAACCCATGACCCATGACCCATAACCAAAATACCCATGGGTAAAGGGGCGTCCACGGATCCCTAGCTTAAAGCTAGACGGATCCCTTGTGGAAGGGATCCGTGGGATCCGAGGAACGATGGATTTTTCTTCTATAAATAGTGAGTCATTTCTTCATTATTGATCACCCTTTTCCCAACACATTCTCCCTGAGTTAAAAACTCACTAACCTTAGATCCAAGAGATCTATGTTTGTAGTTTTGTTTTTGTGTGATCTTCTAGGTTCGTCTTAAAGGCAAGATCACCACCTTTGAAGTCGAGCAAGCTCAAGTCCATGAGTTGTCATGCTTCCTCATCATCAAGGCTACTGAAGTCTTCTTATTGATGATTCCTTTCTTTCCTCAAAGAAGTGTAGTGTTGAAGACATTAGTGAAAGATGTCTCAAGTGTCAAGACGAAGATATTAGTGAAGGGTATTTATCGTCTACATCATAAGCACTTGTGGTAGGTGATTAGAAGTCAAGACTAGAAGAATTAGTGAAAGGTGCTTAGAAGTCAAGACACAAGACATTAGTGAAGGGTGTCTTGTAGATCTAGTCAAAGGCATTAGTAAAAGGTGTCTTAGATGTACATTCGATATGGTGTATTTCGATGTACAAGATAGACTAGTATTAGATCCAAGGATATTGATATCCTTGATGATGTTGTAAAGGAGTAGATCTCCTTTGGGATTAGTCGTTGGTGTAGTGTGGTAGTAGTTCCTCCATTGCAATGGAACTAGGTGCTTAGACTAGTACCTAATAAAGGTTAGGCGACGTTCTGAAGGTGTAGTTCACCTTGGAGTGAAAGAACTAGGTACTTAGCCTAGTACCTTATAAAGGGTAGGCGACGTTATGTTAGGTGTGGTTCGCCTTGGTGTGAAGGAACTCGGTATTTAGCTTTGTACCGGAAAAAGGTTAAGAGACATTGTGAAGGCTTCTCCGCCATAAGGAGATTGGTGTAGTGTTTACGAACTCTCGAGTAGGTGACTCGGGGAGTGGAGTAGGGCAAGGAAGGTGTCCTTGTAGCCGAACCACTATAAATACTCGCGTTGTGGTTTTGTGCTTCTTACTCTTATCTTTTCATTACATATATGTTTGTTTATCAACATCCAACACACACATCCAAATAAGATTGACATAAGTCGATCTAAATATTTAAAAGGAAGTTTTAAATTGGTAAAAACTATTCAACCCCCTTCTAGTTTTCCACAATTTGTACAAAAAATTTTAAGGGGATGTTTGGACAGACAAAAACATTTTTAGGGGGTCTCTTGACAAAAGACAAACATTTTTAAGGATTGTTTAGACAAAAACAACTTTAAGGGGATGTTTGGACAAGACGTTAGGCATAATCTGGATAGAAATGTGAAACTAAAAACTGCTTATTATTGTGCTTTCATATTCCCACACAAAATACAAGTAGGTATAATGGTGCTTATGGAGTGTTCAATAATGAAGTTGCTCTGGATTCCCCATGGTCTATGCAACAAGTTAGTCTTTTCCTTTGTGTTCATTGGGTTGATGGTTGAATGTAATTAAGGGGTGTTTGGAATTGTGTCTTTCAAACTGCTTATACGCTTTTAAAATACATCGTAGGTATGTACACTACTTATTTTGAGGATTTAGTTGCTCTAAAATAAGAAGAAAAGGAGTTTAAAGTTTTATTGAGAGACACATGCCCACATCATATATCTTAAGTTGATATGCAATTAAATAAGGAGACCGAAACACCCTCTTAGTAACATTTTGACTCTTAAGATTTTGTTGTCTAAGATCATCTTTGTTGTGTAGGTCTTTTCCAACGGACATCAAGAGGTGTAGCTGTATTATTGTGAAGGATAAATCCGCAGTGGGTTAAATGGGGTATACATGCATTCCTATGTTTTTTCATGAAACTATTTGGAAATTTTGCTTATAATCCAAGAACGTTGCCATGTACTTTCAAGATGAAATTTAGCATGCGCTTTCAAGATGAAATTTAGTGATGAGTACATGTCGCTCCTTTATGTCACTTTCATATGTATACGTACATGTATTGTTTGGATGAGATATTTCTAGAATGGTAATTATATTATCAGTGAAGATTCTATAGTTATACTTTATAAATCTTAGATTTATCTCAGACTATAGTATACAGTGTACTGATATTAATTTTGTCACTCTACAAGATGATTTTTTTCTTCGGCCACTTAAGTCACCTTCGCCTAAAATGAACCGCCATTGAATTATAACTTTCATAGCTGCGAATGACTCCTTTAATTAGTGCATCATTAATTAAACTCTTCGTATGTTCTATGTCTCTACCATTCGTCGAACTGATGAATCAAAGTAGAGTATTAAGCAACTAACCCAATACGAAAAGGATGAGGGAGTGATAATTGCAACCACAAAACAATCATAACACACAATCGATATTGATTGATAACTAACATAACAAAAAACATAATTATAACCAAAATAAAAAACCATAACTAATTAATAACATATTTGTTTTTTAATACATTTTCATTATCTACAACTTTACACATATGAATAAAATTCATAATGTTGTAAATATTATATATGTTATTGGTATTAACCATCCATAAAACAATATAATTATTATAAAATTAAGTAATAATATTATATATATTATATATTATATATCCTATATATATATATATATATATATATATATATATATATATATATATATATATATATGTATATATATATATGTATATATATATGTATATATATATATATATATATATATATATATATATATATATATATATATATATATATATATATATATTATTAGTGATATATTTATTTATATAATATTTGTTTGTTGTTTTTAAATAAGTTGTATACATTTTTAAAAATTGTGTTAAAACAATACCATAAAGACATTGGTTTTTAATTTTTTGTTTTAAAAAAAAATAATAAATGATTATAAATAATTGTATGGTTTTATAGGATGGTTAATAAGACATCATATATATTTTTTACAACATTATCAATCACAAGAGTGCACTCATTTACTTTTGCTTTTATCTCCGATCTGTAAATTATCACGAATATCGTGTTTTAATATTCGACTTGTCTTGAAAAAATGACTCAACTAAAACCATCATTCCATGTACATTTTTAAAGCTCTAACTATTATTAATTTGTAATCGTGACGATTGGTGCAAAAACTATCCGATTATAAGAGTAAAAGTATGTTGCATCTCGATTTCCCAATTGTAGTTTAAAATTTTATGAATCGGGTCACCCCGTCAGTTAATGGATAAAACTAAACTGATGGCTATTTTAAAACTAAAATAAGCTATTTAGAAACTTGGATAAGCTAAGAATTGCACTAAAATTTAACTAAGTTGTTTAAACTATATAGAGCACAAATAACCTACGATAAAGTGAATCAACTAAATAAGCACTAAATCTTAACGAGTCTAAAACAGCGATCAAGCTTCTTTCAGCCTTTCTAAAAGCTTGGAAGCAAGCTTATGAACTAAATCCAAATAGAAACGCAACAAAGCTATATAGCAAGCTCATAAACCAATTTGGAGATTAAAGGAGCTTTTGAGAAGCTCTTGAAAATGGTAAGCTGGACTCAGTACACACTGGTGCAGGACACCATTGTGACAAATGGCCTATTTGAAGTTGTTAAAAGTCATTTAGGAAAAAATTTAAAAAATGAAATAAAATTACCAGCTTAAAGATTACCAACCAAACTCTAAATTCCCTAATTCTGACTACTTAAGACTTAAAACGAAGAAATTAAAAATGCAAAAGTTAAGCCTATTGAAAATGTTTTTGGATTTTTTACTTTTTGGAAAAACTTGTAAATTGACTAATATGAACTTTGATTTAATCTAAATAACTTAAAATGCTATATTAAGCTATAATACGACTTAAGCTGTTTTGAAATTTTTAAAAGAAATCCAGTAATCCAAGCTTATACAAACCTCAATTCAGATTTCATTAACTATTTTAAAGCTTTTTAGCTGGAACCATCGTATAAAGAGCAACTAAACCAACCTTTGTATCAGCAAATTATGAGCCGCAATGTAAGGTTCGGAAGTAGAGTCACCGTTGGTACAATTAATTAACCTGAAAGGGGAAGAACAACGTCCAGGTGGCATGAAACCCACATCATAACCACCTAAAGTAAATACATTAACTTCATTGAAAGTAGTCTAGTGCTGAACTCTGTCACCAAATTCCATGAAGCAAACATCAACATATGCAACAAAGTCTTTCCTGCATTTACAGATGGTAACCTTTCGGACCAGCAGATTCATAATCTTTAGGGATAGATAACCTTGTAATCTCACCACACACCTGAAAGAGTCCCTCGAGAGTAGTCCTACAACATACCAACAAAATACAATTTTTTAGCAAACTCATCAATATAGAAAGCATTATTGCACAGTGTAGTATAACGAATACAGATTGTCTTCTAGAAAGATAAGTGTCGTATTTCAATAACTAAAACTAATTCAGAACCGCCACGCCTTTCACTCTCTAATACAAAGTAATAATCTCCAACAACTAACGTAAATCCTATTTCAATAATCTGAAAATAGTGACAATCATAATGCTAGTGGATGGATATTTTACTAATCTCAACACGGGCAAATATTGTGATAAAGACATCACTTCAACTGCTCAAAGAGTCTAACGTTAGGTCGACCAAACCGACCCATGTTGTTTGACTTTAACCCACATTAGGCTAGCAACCCAACTACCTTCAGGCTACATTTAAAAATTTTGATCATTTTAAACCTTATATACTCTGCATTAACAGATGTCAAACAATTCAAACCTCATCTGCTCTTTGGATTGTTTCTACATGTGCTTGCTTCTTCTCCCATTCTTCTCGAGCTTTTTGATTCATTGACATAATTTGTTTTCAAACATCTGATGTGATAACATTCCCGTCTTGGCCTCTCTAAATTCACCCTATAAAATTTTGTATACACAATGAAATATGTGGATGGAACAAATAGTTCATCAGGAGCAATTTGACAGCGTCATTGAACTTTGCAACATCTTCTTCATTCATAGCGCCGCTAAATCGCCATTGAGAAAGACAGGATAATTACTTAAAGCCAAAGCATAGTCCATGCACTGAGATGCTTATAGAATGTTACATGGTTTGTCCAAGAATAATGAGCACGATTCCAAGAACAATGAACCAACAAAATATCAGTCAGGTGCAATGATAATAGTGAGCATTTTTCTTGGCGCGATGGGAAGTGTCCTCTTCGTGCCATTCACTTTCTGATTAATACTTAAACAGAAGAAAATTCAAAATGAAAATGATGAGCTTCTAATAACATACCACCAGTAATTTATATTCACGTGTTCCGAAAATGTCGGATCCAATACCGCACAGAGATATCACACTTTCAGTTGATACACCAAAACTTGAATAGAGTAAAAGGTTGACGTGTGATAGGTGATTGGGTAACTTTATAACAGTACTTTATCCTTGATAACAACTACATATAAAGAGGCTACTCATTTTGCTCCCTAAGCGATCTTATACTGATCAACTAAAATACCTTGGGGGCCTCTATTTAAGGAAGTCTTGGACTTAAAGCAATGAAGGTATGAAAAGATCAAGTATGTCAGCCAATGCTTTTTTAGAAGGCATTGAGGCACCCATTACTCTGCAATCGCAGGACAAATGATATAAACAACTTAAACATAACATGAGAACAGATATATTGTTCTCGAGTGCACACTGCCGGTCCATTCACAGCGGCTTTCTCGGATCCAAAAAAGTCGACAACTTCAATGGTGCCCTCGTCTATGCATACAACATCAGCCTATCTTAGTTGGCGAGGTATGTAACCATTAATTAACATATTGTCATCAAAGTCATATGCAATTCACATTAGACTAAGGAAAGCTTAAATTCCTCAACAAAGTTCTTGTAGTGTTTGGTCTTCTGAGAGTTCAATCCAGAGGGTGTTTGGCATTGCGTAAAAAAGTGAATATGAGTACAGGGAATTATGCGTAAAAAAGTGAATTATGCGTAAAAACTGCTACCTTTGCCTCCTTCTTTTCCTAAAGCAACCGCTTTGTCACAGGATCAATATCATTTCAAATGTTATTTCTCATATATAACATAATATCAATACCATTACTACTCATATATAATATGTAATTTCAAATGTTATTGACAAAGAAATAACTACTCAGTATGTAAGATTAACAATATTGGCGGCCATGAATAGCCAAAGTATCTTTGAAACATAAAGCACACCAAAAAGTTATTTATCAATGGAACACACATTTTATTTTAAATAATGCTTTTGAGACTCTCACTCGTAAGCATATAAGTGCATGCCACTATATAGAAACATAAAATGTTTCTGTAATTTGTATTGGTTTTGCTGTCAACAAAAAAATGGTTTCTGACTAAAAGAGTTGAACCAATGGGCTTTCTTTTTCTTGGGAAAACTGCTGTGAACAAATTTAGTAGTGCTAGGTGGTAACAATGTATACATTTGTTAGTTCTATTACCGAGAGTACTTAACATTTGAGAAAAATAAGCTGATAAAGAATGAAAACAGAATCAGTATCTACAAATATAAACCGAATCCGATTGAGTTTACTTTCAGATCTGAAAAGTGAAAACCCTTCAATTGATTCCGTTAATGAACCCTCATTTAGCATGCCCGTCCCACATTCCTTTATAGGTACAACTGGATTACATGGTTGAGACACAGGGTAAGATACACCACAAAGTTTTGACAGAAGTGGAAGCCCCCGAGTTCTCGTCAAGAAACTGTATGTAGTACACGGGTGCTCCACAAGGTAAGGAACTAATAGGCATCAAGTTATGTGGAACAAAATTTACGAATTGTACCTGGTCACGTGGTCAAGATTTCAGCCAGTTTCCAATATAAATATCAGTTAATCCTTGTGTCTCTTTCTTCACTGTAACCGCAGTGGTTAAAAAGTGTAATTAAGTAAGTAAACAACGTAGTACAAATTTTTATTATAGAAATTATAAGACATATAAGAATAGTAAGTAAAAATACCTGTTTTGTAATTTTTTATGCCATAAGGAATAAACAACACTAAACCTCGTGAAGAATTCCTGACAGTGGACGATTTACTTCTGTTGGAATACTTGAACTCCCCTGCTGCAGCAACCAATTGCACCAAACACCTACTTATATATTGCTGAAATATGCAGCACCAAATGCACCTATTGCAGCACCAAACGCCCCTTGTTGTAGCAGTATCATAGGAACAAACACCCATTTTTTATAGTAAAGCATCCATGGTTTTTTAATTTATTCTCGAAACAAACAACAACAATACCATATAGGTCCTTGGATTCCATCGAGAGATGATAATCATGTTTAGTGGGAATCATTTGTTCATCGAGACCAGACGTGACCCCTTTTGCAACCATCGATACCAGCTTTGACGAACCAGGCACGATGGAGGAATTTAAAGCAAACCGAGCATCCAAATCACCAGTAACATTAACTGGGCCAGAATCATATATTTGACCAGATATACATGTCTTGTGTTAAATTTCAGTTTAAATAAAAATGACAAAGCTTTTAAAAAGTAAAATTAATGATGATAAAACAACAATAAATAAATATAAAATGAAGCAAGAAAACTAAAAGATGGCTCTGTTTCTGCAGAAAATGAGCATGACTGGAGCATATCCCCGATTTAAAAAGCCTTAGCTTCCTTAGATTCTCTTGATAATCTCTTTCAGACGGTTTTATACCATATATTCTTATGTAGGACCTCAAAACCCAGGATCCATATTAGATGAAGAAGAAGTGTGTGCGCTAAGGGAAAGAATGAAACCACACAGATGGATACAAAATGTGAATCTCTCCTTATGGATGGAATAGGAGCCACTTGGATTGAAAACTACTCCCTCAAGTAAGAGACGTCATCCCTGAGCTTGCTTTCACAATGTTCCCTTACAAGCAAAATTAAATAAAACAACATAAACAGCTCCAAGAGAGTGTCTTCACAATCTTCAAACATCATGAATCTTCTCACCGCCATCTCTTTACTTGCGAAGAACAATGCGAGCAAATCTAATTAGGGATTAAATCAGCCTATTTGCTTCTCCCCTAATTATTTTCTCCCAAACCGACAACCTTTCGATGAATTTCCTAATTCAAGAAGTCTTTTGATAAATAAATTAGAACCGCCTTTAGTCTTCTAACACGCAGCTTAAAATGTAGAAAAAGACCGTCGACTCGACCTTCTTCAAGATTGTCCATTCGGGGAATAAGATATCAACATCTTCATCTCACCAAATGCATTCCAGCTTATCTTCATATCTCAAATCAGCCATAATGTACACATTTCTCTCCCTTGATGGTTACGATTTATCTAATCAAGATACAATTGTGTACATGAAGCATTAGCCTAAGCATTCTCATCATAAATCAAATCACCAAGAAGATGTCGATGAACAATACCATTTGACATTGTCTAACTCATCTCAACCCCTTGTATCAAAATTCAACTACTGTCAGTAGTAACCACATATGAGGATAACCTAATATGACGAACTTGAGGATGAAGTAAAAAATCTCTAATAGTTACTTAATCTTGTACTTATCCTTGTGAAAAAGAACGCGGCACCCAATGTACAAAAACCTCTTGACGTATCCTCAACTACGTGAGACACCGAAAGTGATAGCTACTTTGTGGGTTAAGAGAGAAAGAATCACAAAAGTAACTAGATAGCAAGTCTTCATCACACTTAATGTATTTTTATCGATTTGTGTGGTTTTCGAATCTTGTTTTAGGCTGTTTTGTGCTTATTTTGTGGGTCGGAAAATATATCTTGGTAAAACAGTTTTTTAACAAAGTTTTGTGTATCTCCTTTTGGTCAAAAATGTCCTGGTCTTCATGTATATCTGTCTTGGTCATTATCTTGTCCAAACAAAGATCTGTTATGACTTTTTGGTACCAAAATCGGAAAAATTGTGGTCAAACTTTGGTCAAACCGTCATCTTCTTGGTTAACTAGTCATAAAGAAGAACATTTATATGCTTTTCTGGGTTTTTGTATGAAGATGGTCGGCTATATTGGTCGGAAAAAACTCGCTGAAAAGTCAAAGGGTCAAAACCCTTTTCTACGATAAGGATCCATCTACAGAAGTGTTACGCGTAATGCGGAAGTTACGCCGAGAAAAATGGTTTATGCGATATGGGTTTATGCCTAAGACATGGTTCTACGGTAAGACATGCCTTTACGCCTAAACAAACTACTTACGATAAAGGAAGAGTTACGCTGTAAGATTTTTTTCAAAACCTTATGCGAAAAAGATAAGTAGCGAGTGTGTTATACAAAAAAGGACCATAGACCACAAACTAAAATTTACCAATACCTCAAACAAAGACTGACTTCAAGAATACATCATCACCCAAACCTTCGACTACAACAAACAACCAATCCAACTCCAACTCCATCAACTCTTAATCATCATTGACTCGACTCAAATCTAAAATCGAATTTAAACGATCTCAGACTCTACTCAATTTCTTGTAATCTCTTTTAGATTGTTTTAATTGATCAACCATCCTCATCGATCCATTTTGAAGCATGATAATATCCGACTAAAAGGATAAGAGATAATAACAAGTTTGTTATCCCTCTTATCTTTATTTTGTTAAGACTCATAAACTCAAAACAATAAAAAAAAACTACCCGAGACCCTTTCTAAGGATCTTGATGAAGTCGCCTTGACATGTACAAGAAGGGAATTGTTGTTCGTGTTTCTTTGTTCGATATCGCGATATTGATGAAGATGATTCGAGAATGCGATTTGATGGATATGATATCGGTGGTTTGAGATAGGAGGATAGGACGCGCTTTGTTTCTGATCATCGGGAGAAAACTCATTTGGGAGGCGCATCTAAGTTATAATAAAAATAGGGTTGGGCAAAGTGCACTAGGTTATAAATATAACCGATGAATGGATCAGATATACACCTTCTTATTGACCGGTTTGTCCGCCATTTAACCTTGGGACAAACCGGTTGGTTATTGGACTGCTACATGAATAGGCCATGATTACTTGGTATGAGTTACACGCTAAAATGAACAATCCAAATGTTTTATCCGAATTTTACTTTTGGATTTATACGTTTGATAATATTTGATATTTCAAAAATGGTATTTTTGGTATTTTGGTTCACGCAAATTTTCAATTGTAGGATCGATAAAAACAATGATTTATGTGGTTCGGGGGGTCGGGGAAGCTCAAAGAATAAGAAAGACATGGTATTGTTTAGATTGAAGAAAAGGGAAGATGTGTGTGTTTCTAGAGAGAAGAAGAAGAAACCACACACACACTTCTTTACAAAATATGAACTTCCTACCCTCCTAGTTGGGACTAGGAGGTGTATTTATACTAGAAACAAGCCTAACTTAGCAAAATGACTAAACTAGTCCTTGCGAATGAGTAAAAGAAGAAATTCACGTAATTCCCTGTAATGACTTCACTTAAGCGAGGCAACAATCTCTCCCAAGTGATGTCATACGGAGTTGCTTACAATGTTCCTCAGGCAAAATTAAATACAAAACATAAGCTCGCAGCCCAAGAGTGTCTTCACAATCTTCAAACATCATGAATCTCTCACCGCCATCTCTTTACTAGAAGAACAATGCGAGCAAATCTAATTAGGATTAAATCGCCTATTTGCTCTCCCCCACTATCTCTCCCCAAACGACAACCTTTCGATGAATTTCCAATTCAAGAAGTCTTTGATAAATAAATTAGAACCGCCTTTTAGTCTTCTAACACGCACAGAAAATGTAGAAAAGACCGTCGACTGACCTTCTTCAAGATTGACCATCTGGGGAATAAGATATCAACATCTTCATCTCACCAAATGCATTCCAGTTATCTTTCATATCTCAAATCAGCCCATAATGTACACATTTCTTTCCCTCGATGGTTACGATTTATCGAATCAAGATACAATTGTGTACATGAAGCATTAATCGGAAGCATTCTATCATAAATCAAATTGAGAAGATGATGAACAACAATACCATTTGACATTGTCTAACCTATCCGAACTATCAAAAAATCCAACTGTATGTAGTAACCACATGTGAAGATAACCCAATATGACGAACTTGAGGATGAAGTAAAATCTCCTGGAATAGTTACTTAAGCTTGTACTATCCTTGTGAAAAAGAACAAAGTACCCAATGTACAAAACCTCTTGACGTGATCCTCAACTACTTGAGACATCGAAAGTGATAGCTACTTCAAGGGTTAAGAGAGAAGAATCACAAAAGTAACTAGATAGCAAGTCTTCATCACACTTTAATATATTTGCCGTGATAAGTCATCTTCGCAAAGGGAAGAAAGAAATAAGATCGAAATAAGTAAACTCGCTCACAAACGCCACTTCACACCCAAATAAATAATAAAGAGTCATCTCGTGGGTCACATTAAAATTCATCAAAAACTTATAGCCGTGAAATATATCGTCGAAATTATGTCTATACCAAAATACCTCCTCCTCAATATTTATAAAGAAATTGAATATCCAAAAATTTAGATATTTAATTTCTATAAACCAAATACTACGCTCAATTGCATAACATGCAACCCATGAATGTCATCCTAATAAGAAAGCCCAAATCCATATATGGTTATTAAGGCCCACGATCCAAACTCGTAAAAATTCAAACCCATCCAAACTACACCTTGCATAACCTATATAACTACCCATTCACCACATAACCCTAAAACCTAAAATCGAATATAAAATAATATCACTTACCATCAAACGATTTCTCCCACCTCTTATCTCAGAACTAAATACATCTTCTAAAACATCTTCTAATCTCATAAACTCAATCCATCTTATATATCCACACCATCATATAACAATCACTCCTTGTTAGAACAATACCACAAGTGGTTCACCGTTTTAACTTTAGTAAACAAATCGAATCTCAAGCAAGTCACATGAAGATATTAGGCTTCAAGGTCTTGTTATAGATCTCAGGTAGGTTGAATAAACGTTGTGATTTTGTTGTTTCGTCCTTGAAGATTTGAATCGATTGAAGGAAAAAATAATAACAGTTATGTTATTGATTTTTTCTTTGATGTAATCGGATATTGAAAGAAATCTTGGTTTCTTATAAGGTCTGTGAGGATAAGATTTAGAGTAAGAATGAGGTTGTTGTTTTTGGATTTGTTTTGGCAGTGGAAGTTTTAGCTTTAGATCGAGTCTTTTGGACAGGTTTTTCAATTTGGTTTATCTCTACTCCATTGACTGATGAAGTTTGTAAAAACAAACCGAGGTCGATTCGACTTTGGTATTTGGTATAGTGGTCATGGTCTATTTTACGCGTAACTTTATTTTTCTACAAATCCTTATGCGTAAAAAACAGGTCTTGGTCCTTATGCGTAGCCTTCCTTATATACGTAAACCATACTAGTCAACTTTCCACGCATACAGGGTAACAACTCTGTAGATCCTCCTTAGGCGTAAGTTTAGGGTTTTGACCCAGTTGACCATTTTTCCGGCGAGTTTTTCCAACCATTTTTCCGTTCAGCATAAAGAAACCCAGATATATTTGTAGAAAACGTATCCAATATTACCCATTTGACCACGTTGATGACCAGTTGACCACAAAAATTGTCACGAGTTTGGTACAAAAATAAGTTACAAAAACATATGTTACCAAGAACCTGAATCTTGGACAAGAAACAGAACCTTGAAACTGCTAATAAAAAGTGTTGACCTTTTTGACCAAAATGATACAAGCATATGTCTAAACTGTTATAACACAAAAGTTGGAAAAAAAATTCCGAGACACAAAATATTGGTGAAAAACAGTTTAAACACATAATCGAAACCACACAAATCGAAAATAACACAACCTGGCTCGTTATACCAATTGTAGGACCGTTAAAACTTGTGATTCATGTGGTTCGGGGGGTCGGGGAAGCTCAAAGAATGAGAAAGACATGGTATTATTTAGATTGAAGAAAATGGGAAGATGTGTGTGTTTCTAAAGAGAAGAAGAAAAAACCACACACACTTCTTTACAAAATGTGAACTTCCTACCCTCCTAGTTGGGACTAGGAGGGGTATTTATACTTCAACAAGCCTAACTTAGCACTATTGACTAAACTAGTCCTTGTGAATGAGTAAAAGAAGAAACTAATGCAATTCCCGTAATGACTTCACTTTAGCGAGGCTAACATCTTACTTGTTATTGCATTCGTTATCTTCTTTTATATTGGGTCAATTGTATGTTCATTTCTCCTATATATTTGACAGGTATTCGATTGTCGTCGTCACGGCTACTCTCAAACTGTAATTTCTCCTGTAAGCATATGTAATAACTACTCATATTCAGTAATTCCCTTATGTTTATTATAATACCTCCTCCATATCATTTGAAAAGGAGTGTGTACTTCATCATTCTTTGAAAAACAGATGATTATGAGAATCATTTTTTTATTGCATAGTGGACATAACATCTGTGCAGAGTTCCATTTCATTACCCGATCCTGAGTTTGCAGCCTCTTGATGGTCAACCACAAGATGAATGCACACCTTGGATTGGAATAGGAGAACCACACAGCTTTCCACCACTTTGCAACAGGGAGCTCTTCTTTGAAATCCTTTCCTATTTCCCTTGTAGAAAATTTTATAACCAGACCATTCTTGGATTTCCATTTAACACAATCAGGTTTGTTCTCATACATCTGAGGTACACGGATCTGTGATAGCACAAAATGATTCCTATAACAATCTTAAGGCTAATTTCAGTCATTATCATCAATCATCTCATTCAATTTGCACTCACTATCAATTCTAGCTTCATGCAAATTACTATCAGTTATAAAAGCAGACAAATAGCCAATATGATGCATTGATGTCAATTATCATGCCACATAAAAGTATCCTTACCATAACCTATTTCATGAATGATGTGGGGCATGGCTTTCTCTTTAAGATCCAGAAGAGCTTTCCAAGTGCCAATATCATTATACTCAAGATTCACAGCCTAAAAGCGTTTACCTTTTAACTTTACCCTATTGATCCATCTAACCCATAACCTATCTTGGTCAAACAAAAGCTTCCATATATGTGTCATCAAGAGGACTTCATTCCATAGATCAAGGCTTTTCAATCCCATACTACCTTCCCTTTTGGCCTACAAATTACAGACCATGCAACTTTAGCTCTCTCTTTACAACTATTGCCTTGATTCCATAGAAAACATTTTAGCAAACTATTGATTTCTTTGATAGTAGCTTTAGGCAGCATCATGACAGAAGCCCAATAAGTTTTCAAGGATTGATGTATTATTGTATTATTGTATACAATAATACATATATACAAATGAGAGGAGTCCAATAGCCAAAAACTTATAGGTTGATAAACAAATTAACATGACTCGAGCATTGTAGAAAAGCATATGCATTTGATGTTTTCATAACAAATGACAATGGGACAACCCTCTCTATTGAATTCAACTATATATAGAAATGCACACAAAGAAAAAAAATCCTTCCTGAAAATGTAACAATACACCGATAACCAAAAAAGGTGTGCATATATGTTAATGGTTACCTGCTTCAACGTGACCAAATGGTCTATGATCCTGTAAGTATCGTCCTTGCCCCCACATCAGATCCATCATACCGGAAAAAGACGACAATGACCATAGACATGGTCAAACGAACCTAAAGAATCATACGTGTCCGGTGGGCCTGCAACAAACAAAAAGGAAATAGTGATCCACATAAGCCACAACCGAACATAAGAAATTTTTCAAAGAACCATATATTGACTATATTAAACAACACGAAAACTCTGGTTGACCAAACCTTGAACGGTGCCCGGCCGCCTGCTAGCCCGTGTATTGACGTTGCGAGAACGCACGTTACGTGCACCAGTGTTACCTATGACAACAGCAATCAGAAGCATTGCTACTGCTACAGAAGGGGATGAAGTTGAAGAACTCAAATACCTTTTTATCTCAACGTACTCCTTGTAACCAATGTTTGAAGTAGGAATCTGCAGTTTGCTGTGGTTTGTGAATCTGATTCACCAGGCGCATAGTGGGAATTGTTCAAATATCTTGCCTCCGCAGGTACGACATCAAAAGATCTTTGTTAACTTTATTTATAAAAAACCAAAATATTTAACTCAATAAAATTGAAAACATACCTCGAATGATATAGCTTAATTTGTGTCCTTTTTTTGAAAAATCATGTTTAAATGAATTGAGTAATCTTTCTTCATCCACTACTGGCTACATAGTAACCTACACAAAAACAAATTAAAAATCATTAAAACCCTAAAATTGATGGAGTTATCTTCAGAACAAAAATACATGCAGCTAAAAGAAAATTAGCGTTAGAAACATTATAAGAAAAAAAATACATGCAACCAAAAGAACAAAGAATTCGTATAAAATTTATCATGGATATTAGGGTTTTAAGAAAAAAAAATAATGATATTAGTGTTTGCCGTATATTAATTTAAAACATTGAAAAGCTATAATTAAGGAATAGATAGGTTTATAGATTTGGTTTCCAATAAAATTATAGCCATTTATAGATTATAATATGCAAAATAATTATCAAAATAACTTGTTGCCTAAGTGGTAAACACACAAGTTATTTATCAAAACAACCAAGGTTCAAACCTTGCAAGAAACCTTTTTTATAAACAATTTTCAAAAATGCTTATAAAAATTTTGAAAAATACCAAAAAAATTAATAAAATTCCGAAATTTAACAATTAATTGCTTAGGTGGACAACAAATGCTTATGTGGCATGAAATTTGATTATTTGGCATTGAGGTGGCATTAATGCCAAATGCCTCCCAATGATATATATATATATATATATATATATATAAACATGAATAATAAATGGTGAAACATAAATAATAAAAGGTTTTTATACCAAAATTATCGATAACAAGACTTGTCTTGTTATTTACTATTTTAAATGGGAATTAACAACTTAAAATGGAAAGGTTTTCTAATAAATAAGTATTTAATGTTTCGAGTGCACGTTTATCAAAATGTGCCATTTATGAGCATTTAATACTAGTTTCAATTATTTAATTTATTTACGATGTGTGCATGGGTTAAGGATGACCTAACATTAATAGCGTCGATCCACGTGGATAGCGGACTTATTAGGTTGACGAATCTAATAAGAACCCGCTAGGTACGTTGGATAATGTTATTAATGGGTGAATTATCCTCATGACTCGTTAGGATGTGACCGTTTATGGGATAATAAGCGACACGAATAAATGATTGAGTTTATCGAGTTGACGAATTCGATAAGGTCAACTATTTATTCCGAAACTTATTGGACTATGGAGCTTATCGCTTAGACGTCTCATTAGGTTGCATTGAGTCGCATTATGATTGTTTGAGTGCATTCCTGATATCATATTGAGTCGATACACAAACACGACGATACCAAACGCTAGGACTAAATGGTGAAACAAGACATTTTTAGAGATAAAGAAAAGGAATACATTGGGGTAGATAACGTTGATTTTGGGAAACATATTTTAAAATTGGTTTATATTAATAAGTTGTGCCGAGTCGGTAGTTCTTTGAGTCGTGTTCGCTGTTATCTTCTTGCTAGTGTTTGTTTGTACGTTTCTTGCTTGAGGTGAGTTTCATAGCCCCACTTTTATCTATATTTTTAACTAATTTGGGGTGAGAAACATGCTACTCTTTTTGGACCTTTTAAACTTTTTTGATTTGCTTATATGCTTGACTGTTTAGATAGATATATGCTAGTTGTTGCCTTAGTCTAGGGTAGCAATCTTATTGCTATAACACTTGCCTAGCTAAGTATAGACTTCTACCTCGACCTAGTCCAACGTTAGTAATCGTTCTAGACTTTGCTACGTCTGTCCTGGCTAGTGTCGCTAGGGGCCCTACTATGACGTCAGATATGTTATTGATGATATTGTTGATTGTGATATTGGTATGTGATTGGTATAATGATGTGTATATATCTTAGGTCTCGCATAGCAAATAAACTCCTACAGGTCCACTATTTTTAACTTGAATTTAAACCTATGAACTCACCAACGTTAGCTGACCTTTTAGCATGTCTTTATCAGGTATTTAAGTGATGTTTGGAGTGCGTATTCTGTGGAAGCTTGGCAAGGAGGCATGGTTGAAGGATCATAATCAAACTCTGATAATATTATGGGGACCTATTTTATAAATCATGTTGGGCCTTCAATTTATATTTTTGGATTATTGTTTTGGATAATTAAATTTGGGATTGGTTTTTGAATGATAATATGACTATCTTGTTTGCTATACTTATGTTCTATGCCAATCCATGTAACGCCCCAAAAACTTGATTAAGTCTTCCACTGTACCGAGATTTAGGGTGTTCTGAGATAGGTATCAGAGCCAGGTTATAGAGAACTAGGTACTTAATAAAACCTAAACTATAACCACTTTTTAAAAAAAATGATCCTCGACCGACGCATGCCCGCCTACCAAGCCGAATCTTCTTTATTTGATTATGGTATGAACTGCAATTTGATTTATGAGATATTATGAATTGTGATTTGATTATTTGAGATGTTATGTTTTGAGATATGATTATTGATTTTGAGGTAATTAGAATTGATTGTTGAGATATTGTGAGCTTGATTATATGATTGATTTGATTTGGGCTTATATGATGCGTGGATTATGTGATAGAATAGAACTTACGTGTTTTATTTAAAGGCATATTTTGAGTAATGCGGTACCTCTATTTTAAAGCTTTCATTACGGGATATATGTTTTGGTTAAGTTGATGCGCTTATTAGAACTAGTTGTTTTCAAACACTTATACCTACCCTATGCCATTGTCACAGACTATGCCTTCACTAGCTTATGATGTGTCTGAGGATGTTCTTGCTGCTGCTAGTTCCCAAAGATTGACTCTCATGATGCCCTTTGCCGGGGTGATCCCTATGTGATTGCTCGTCCTCTAGTTCATCATCATCATCGATCGCCCCTAGCTCATCTAGGCAGCTTTCACATTGCATCGGTCTTAGCACGAGCCGGACTCCTAGACTTACTCGTGATGCCTTGCGCATGTCCGTGCGACCACCATCATCACCTATTCACCTAGCAGCCCACTCTCTTCTATCATCACCACCAGCATCACCATGTCTTAGAAGACCTAGATCCCCTACCATACCACCTGAGGATTCACCCACACAGAGATGCTGACTCATGGACTCTACCTCTGAAGATGAGGGCGAGGAGGAGCATGAGATCAAGGAGGAGTATGTAGATGATGATGAGGATCCTCAGGAGGAGGATGATTAGGATATCTCAGAAGGGGGTACTCCACCATTGCAGAGTCTGCATTCTCCAGACCGTGCTCTCCCACCTTTGCGAGCACGATTCTCTTGGGCACCTTTTGATTTTGGTTCACCTCCACATTCACCTTGAGATAGGTAGCCCACTAGGTTCGAGATACCATCACAGGATGCTTGAGCCCAAGGAGTATGGGGAGTGGGTGATTTAGAGAGTATTACATCTTAGGGTGTTAGGCTTAGAAGGTTGAGCCGATCGGTTGGTTGGAGTATCGAGGGCTAGTGTAGAGGATTTGAGAGCGTGTATGGGTACTGCAGAGTTGGGAGGACTACGATTTTGAGAGAGGGTATGTCGGAGCTCCGGAGCGGTGTAGGAGACCGAGAGGGTTCACGCATGCTGAGATGCAAAAAGTGCTATGGCGCAGGATAGGCAAGTTGGAGAGGGAGGTCGTGGATCTGAAGAGTGATCGCGACACTCAGCGTGTTGAGCTTTCATCTTTATGGAGAGAGGTTGACGATGTTAGGAGATATGTTAGTGGTATTCATGATCGTGGCTAGATTGTGTTAGATTCATGGTATTGTACCATCATGAAACTGAGTAGTCTCTGGTTCGAGATGTAGATCTATCCTAGTTATCTTGTTAGTATCGTTGTTAGGATCATTTTTGATTTCTCCGTATCCTTTCGTGTATTCCATTTTGGAACCTATGAGTTATGGTTATTAGAATGTGCATCCTTTAGTAATGATTCGGTCTCTAGTCATTTCGTTATGATATAGCGTTATTCTTGTTATCCTTGATTATGTATTCGTGTGTTATTTGGTGATCCTCGAAACCAAACCCAGTCTTTTAGAACGTGAATTGTGAACTTATGAAATTGTTATTCTAACCTTCATATCAATGGCACCAAGACGAAACCCGCCTAGGAACAACGAGAACCCCTGCTGTGGTTAACCCTCTGTCATGCCAGGTCTTGTCCCAGACCTCCACCACTCCACCTTTTGAGAACCGAATACTAGTAACCCCGCTTGTTGGGAACCCAATATGAATGACCGTTTGAGAATGTTCCTGTCGACAAAACCCTCCGCTTTGAATCCAGCCCACATCGACCAAATTGTGGACGCAGTCAGTAGTGAACTGCTAGCCGAGTCTAATCTCTCTAACACCTTTGGTGGAACCCCACCGCTTAATCAAGCTCAAGGTTGTACCTACAAAGAGTTCCGATTCTGTGGTCCCATCGAGTTCGGAGGAACCGAGGGAGTGGTTTACCTAACAAGGTAGATGGAAAAAACTGAGTCTGTGTTTACCGTAGCAACTGTGAAGAGGATTGTGATAACATCAAATAGTCCTGATTATTAAGTGTCAATTTCTCCCGATAATGCTTGTAATTTATATTATTTATATGGATTTACGCTTGTTTTCCATTCTTTTCCACTTTCAGGTAAATTACGAGCATTGGAGCTAAAGAGACGCGGAATTGGAGAAATATCTAAAGATTTATCACAGTATGCCATTTTGAAGAAGTTACGGCGTAACTCCACTCTCACATTATGCCGTAACTATTGCGTGACTCAGAATACCAACTTATCAAGAGGTTACAGCGTAACTCTTCCCAAAGGTTACGACGAAACTTAATTAGGTCAAATGAGGATCCACGCCGCTGATACTTACGCCATAACTACTACATCAATTACGGCGTAACCATGTTTTATGAAGACTACGGCGTAACCACTTATAAGGTTACGCCATAACTAGTAGATCTAGCGCTATTACGGAGTAATTGGAGGTTACGGCGTAACTCTTGTTATAGTTATACCGTAACCCAGATCTGGCCTATAAATACCCACGAATTCCAGCATTTCTAATCATCCTATTCCACACACAAAAACCAGAGAACGTGGGAAAAAGCTAGAGGAAGGTCCAGAGGAGCATACAGAGCTGTCTCCAAGGGAGAAATTACTCCCCTACTATAAGCATTAGCATTTCTTATTTCTTTTACTTTCAATTCATGTATTTCGTACCTTTGAATATTGAATTGGTTTTTATGATTAATATGAGCGGCTAAGCACCACTTGGTGTTGGCCTAGTTATGATTCCTTAATTGTTTTGTCTGTGTTTATGTTAGGCCCGCATAATTATTTCTAAGTGTATGCATGCATAGTTTATTGGTAGCCACCCTTGGTTCGGTAATTTTGAATGGCGATAGAGGCCAATTGCCTAGGAGATATGACCAACTGACCCTAGGTGAGCGGACTGAGACGGGAAGGGTAAGATATGACCAACTGATGACCCTTTCTACTTGTGCGATTTGACCAACTGATCACCTATCGTTTGGATGAACTTAAGAATTAGGGGGTGCGTGTCTAAGTTCCTAATGGCCGGGCATTCACTATTATAAATCTAGCATGTAGCGGTACTTAATGACTTGGCTTAGGGGACCAGGAACAACAGGACTTATGACGGTGCGCTTGATTTCTCCTAAGGTGGCATCTTTGCTGATAGGTTAGGGCGAATTGACCAAATGTTGTCCTCTCGAATTTGACCCCACCTGAAGTAATTAGAAGTAAGTAGACATAGACATAACTAGCTAGGAGGATTAACTAGGTTAGCACCACTATCCTCTATTGATTTCTCTTTACCATTTATTTGCTTTTATTTACTTTACTCTGCTTTAGTAGTTTGATTAATTAAATCCCTATCGAAACCTTTATTAATTTGTGACACTAGACTTAATAGCAATCCAACACACATAGCTCTTGGGACGACCTCGGCTTTACCGATTACTACACTACACGCGACCGGGTACACTTCCCGTTAGTGCATTAGGGTAGACCATAGGTATAACGAGTTAATATAAATATTAAAACACGGTCAAGAAAACGCATCAAGTTTTTGGCGTCATGTAGGGGAGCTATTTTAGGATTTCATATTAAGTCTGTTTTTAATTTTCTTTCTAAAAATGTCAGGATACAAGACTCGCAGCTCAAGGCCTTTTCTGGCCACACCATTCGACGATCCAGAAAAGCAATTTCGGACAAGGAAAGTTTACTCTTCGGTTCCTATTCACAACATGTACTCATTTTACGAATCAGATCAGTCTGACGCAGAACCGGAAGTCATCAATGAAGATATCAATGACCTAACGATGGAGCAGTATTTGGAGCGACCAAATGAGAACTGCCAACGAAGTTTCGCATAGGATTCTGATACTGAAAAATACTCTATTCCAGATCAAATCATCCGAGAGTTACGCAAGCTTAAGTTTTCTGGAGATGAAGATGAGGACGTTCAGGATCATGTAGAAGAAGTTCTCCACTTATCCTCTCTTTTCAACGTCAGAGGTACTCCGAGCTATTCGGTCACTGCAAAGATCTTTCCTATGACTCTTACTGGGACCACGAAGAGATGGTATAATAAACTCCCTAACGAATATAAAGGAGCATGGGGAAAATTAAGGAAAGAGTTCGTCCAGCAATTTTTCCCTCCTTCAAAAATGGCCAAACTTCTGGGTAAAATCTATCAATTCGTCCAAGTTGGGGAAGAAACGCTTTACCAAGCATGGGAAAGATTTAATGAGCTACTCTATCGATGCCCCACCCATGATTTGAACAAACATCATATCGTTTACGTCTTCTATCGTGGGATTAACGCATTTACACGGGAACTTCTCGATTCCCCGAGACCTATTCCTAGCATGACTCCTGACCAAGCCCTTAAATGTATTCAACGGATTTTGGAACATTGCTACAAGTGTCATATGGATACAGGGTATGGACCGAGAGACAATTTCGATCATAAGGTAATGAAGAAGATAACAAAACAAGAATACAATTATGGGGAAATTTTTGAAAGACGAAGGATTGAAAGAAAATCGTAAGCATGTAGGGTTGAGAAGGTTAAGAGTGTGTTTGGAACCAAAGCCGAGAGCAATCTTGAGAAAAAAATTCTTGACCACATCAAGGAATCAAGAGAACGAGACGATAGAATTGAAGAATTGATGAGAACATTCGTGGATAATACAGTATCTTCTCTCAAAAGTCACGATGATAGGATTAAGAGATTGGAGAAGAGTGTTAGCTCATGTTCCGAAGCCATATCTGATTACCTAGCAGCTCGAGAGGAGGAAGTTGTCCACACTGCAGAAACTATCCTTGAAGAACCTATGACCTTTTCGGAAAAAGTTAAGCGATGAATCAACATGAAAATACTGATCACTTACGGACCAAGCTTTACCGGTAAGCTCCCCTCAATGATTCTATTAAAACTAATCATGATGATATTCCGCAGGAATTAAGTAATGATGAGACAGTTCACCTCAATGAAAGATGTTCAGCAGTCTTGAGAAACAAGCTACCACAAAAGGAAAAAGATCCAGGATGTTTCACTCTCCCTTGTTTGATCGAGAATCTTGATATGTGTAATGCCCTAGCAGATCTTGCAGCTAGTATTAGCATAATGCCTCGTTCGATGTTCCTACGAATAGGGATTGGTTATTTAAAGCCGGCCAACATGAAAATTGAAATGGCAGATCGATCTATGTAGTCACCATTAGGCATCGTTGAAAATGTTTTGGTTAAGATCAAGAAATTCTTTTTCCTGGTAGATTTTGTAATTCTTGACATCCCGGAAGACAACAGAATACCAGTAATTTTAGGCAGACCTATGCTCACCACTGCCCATACAAAAGTTGATGTCTATGCAGGAAAACTGACTCTTGAGGCTAATGAGGAAATTGCAACGTTTCGTCCTAATGAACTTATGTCTACTCCTTAAAAGGTATGTGTGGTTGACCCAGTAGGCAATTTTTGTGACGCTCTAAAAAAATTTCTCAGTGACCCCCCAAATCCAGCTGAGATTGATTCGGAAAGAGATTTTGATGTTGTCTTCAACATCGAGGAAGAGGATAATTTAGGAATCAGTGCTGAAGACCTATCTAGTGACGTCGAAATGGCCCATTGGCAAGATAACTCAGTGAAGGATTTTTCGCAAACCAATCAGCCTATATTTCATGAGGTAGGAACCCGCATACATCATAGACACCCGTATTATCTAAAGATCTCATGCAAAATCGGATTCATCGACTTTCATCCATTTATTAACACAACTTCACCAGTCAACATCATGTCGAACAAATGTTACAACCGAGTTATGAAGAAAGAATCAGAATATAAAGGGAATAACTTTCTTGGGTTCGCATCTAATATCCATGTCTTCGTCGGAGCTCATTCCTTTTTGGTGGACTTTATGGTTTTAGACGACGTAAGCGAGTTTGTGGAAGATGGACTTACGGGGGTAATTTTAGGAAAACCTTTTCAGGAAATATCGGGGTTAGATAAACATGAAAAAGAAGGGTTAGTATGGTTAATGATAAACAGTGATAAAACTATCTTCAGAATGCCGAGAACGGTTAAAAAAATTTAAAAATTTGACCAAGAGGCAGTTAAGCCAGGCTCAACCACTGCTCAATATCAGTGATGAAAACAAGGAGAAAGGTATTCACCACCCCTATCAGAAAATCAATAGTTTCTATGCAGGCTGTTTAGAATTAGGGGATGACTACAAATGGGATGAGAATTTGGTAAGTTGGATCCAGCGTGGAGATTGCCATATCCACGAAATGACCAACAAGCACTGGTAGCCCTGCGGCTCTGAGTCTAACTTAAAGACTCGTAAATAAAGAAAATTGCTCTTTCGGGAGACAACCCGAATTATCCCTTTCTTTTGTTTTATTTTTCATTTCTGTTGGGTTTTGTGTTTTAACCATTTTTGCAGGAAACGAGGAAGAGATTACTGCTACAGTCTGCTGATCTGAACAGAGTTATGGCGTAACTCATGTATATGATTACGCCGTAACCAACCTTGTGCAGCAGAATCATTGGACGATTACCAACGGTAATACCATCTATGTGGTTACGCCAGAACCATTCGCTTTCTTGGTAAAACTTATTTCAGTTTTGCCGTTACGGGTAACTCCCTCAAAAGAGTTACGACGTAACTCTCCTCTGCTTTAATTCTTTCATTTTCAAACACAATAACCTTGTATTAGTTTTTAAATGAACTTTGTGGGTGTGTTCCTCAGAACCCTCACGAGACTTCACTCGTCCACTTGTGACACCAAGTGGTTTAAAAGGCTTGTTGCATATGCTAAATGCAACCATGATTCCTACGAAAGTGGGTTAGGTTTGTTTTTATTTTCTTTTATTTTTTTTTAGAATTATGCTTGTCGGTAGTGTGATTTCAGGGATTGAATCTTGTTCATGACGCTTATCTAAGCACGCTCTTTTTCGTGGGCCTTCTCTCTTTATGGAAAAAATTTCAGGGAAGTTCTCGCTTTAATTCTACTTTTCTCTTCACCTTTATTTAATGCTAAGTACAAAAAGGACTTTGTACAATTCAAGTGGGGGGACGGGAGTAGAATTATCTCTTGAACAATATTCTGCCCTCAGTTTTTCTAGTTTATTTTGAAAAATTATGCCATTTTTAAAATTTTGACATGTTTTTCTTTACCTAACTAGATTAGACCTTAGCCGAGCATATACAACCCTTGATATTATATGGTGAGATTAGCCTTATCCGTTTCCCAATTTTTACCCCAAATCCACCAAATTATGAGTGTGCCGGTAGCTTATAAACTTTAGAACTTGGCCTTTGCATCATTTCGAGACCATAGACGAGGTATGTTGAGTTAGCTCGATGTATTTGGACTTTTCAGTTTTAGAAGGCAATATTATAGGATTATCACCCAAACAGCCTACCATTGTGTGTCTTTCGATTAGTCACATCGACTTCTCGACCCCCATGTGAAACCATTTTGTTGCACTCACCTTTAGTGCAAGATACCCCTAGATAAACCCTTCTAATCCATTCCTTTCATTTTGTCAACCCAATATATTGTTTCGTTACACCCATACACCTTAGCCTACCCAGTAGTCTTTATTTGTAATTGGAAAGTCATCATTTGCCTAAGTTCAAGGTTCGAGTGGAAAGGTTTGGAAATTATGCTTTCATCAACAACATTCTTGAAGATCATTGAAGACCCCCCGAATTCTCATTGTTCATCTCAAGTGGGGGGATATTATGTTATTATTGTTATGATGAAAAAAAAATGATTCTAAAAAAAAAAAAAAAAATTGTTATGTTATTCAGTTATTGTAAAAGTGCATTGTTATAAGCACTATTGTTATGAGCTTAATAGATTTAGTATAGAGGAGGCCACCTCGGTCACATTTGAAGATATGAGTTGGTAATTATGCCAGCAGCTGAAGAAAAGGTGGTGTGCCCATCATGACGTCCTCTAATGACACATCTGCCTTACATTTCATGATCTGGTTTCTTGACTTCGAAGCTTGAACTTTGGGCGGACGGTAAGTGGTGATGACTTGGTTATAGATTTAGACTACCTGCTTGTTTTTCATTTTACACCAATTATATATCCCATGTCTTATCCTACCCTTTAGTCATGAAGCGTGTCTAGGTGATGCAGCGAGAAATCTTTGGTGTCTTGGCCATGGATTTGGTCATGTATCATTGATTGTCCACTTCGCCGTGACATGTTAGTAATGACGAGTCACCCCTTAACCTTTGTCGTGTCTACCCATATTTCCTTCGAGAATTGTTTAGCCCTTAACTCTAGTGGTGGAGATTTGTGTAACCGCCAAGCTTATGATAGAATACATGCTATGACTGTGCAATTGAGTGATCACCCCGAAATTGACACTTAGAATAGTTGAGAGATTTGAGTGTTTGTTCCCCATTCGTGAGGTGTTCGGCTTTGTTTTATTCTAGCATAAGGGATTTGTAAACTTATATTTTCCAGATTATAGAAGATATCTTTTTAGAAATATTTCTAATAAGGTCTACTTGAGGGCAAGTGGAGTTCAAGTTGGGGGATATTTGATAATATCAAATAGTCCTGATTATTAAGTGTCAATTTCCCCCGATAATGCTTGTAATTTATATCATTTATATGGATTTACGCTTGTTTTCCATTGTTTTCCACTTTCAGGTAAATTACGAGCATTGGAGCTAAAGAGACGTGGAACAGGAGAAATATCTAAAGATTTATCACTGTATGCCATTTTGAAGAAGTTACGGCGTAACTCCACTCTCACATTACGCCGTAACTATTGCGTGACTCATAATACCAACTTATCAAGAGGTTACGGCGTAACTCTTCCCAAAGGTTATGACGTAACTTAATTAGGTCAAATGAGGATCCACGCCGCTGATACTTACGCCATAACTACTACATCAATTACGGCGTAACCATGTTTTATGAAGACTACGGCGTAACCACTTATAAGGTTAAGCCGTAACTAGTAGATCTAGCTCTATTACGGAGTAATTGGAGATTACGGCGTAACTCTTGTTACAGTTACGCGTAACCCGTGACCGCCTATAAATACCCATGAATTCCAAAGATTTCTAATCATCCCATTCCACACACAAAACCGAGAACGTGGGAAAAAGCCAAAGGAAGGTCCAGAGGAGCATACGGAGTTGTCTCCAAGGGAGAAATCACTCCCCTACGATAAGCATTAGCATTTCTTATTTCTTTTAATATTGAATTGGTTTGTATGATTAATATGAGCGGCTAAGCACCTCTTGGTGCTGGCCTAGTTATGATTCTTTAATTGTTTTATCTGTGTTTATGTTACTTCCGCATAATTATTTCTAAGTGTATGCATGCATAGTTTATTGGTAGCCACCCTTGCTTCGGTAGTTTTGAATGGTGATAGAGGCCAATTGCCTAGGAGATATGACCAACTGAGCCTAGGTGAGTGGACTGAGACGGGAAGGGTAAGATATGACCAACTGACGACCCTTTCTACTTGTGCGATTTGACCAACCGATCACCTATCGTTTGGATGAACTTAAGAATTAGGGGGTGCGTGTCTAAGTTCCTAACGCCCGGGCATTCACTATTATAAATCTAGCATGTAGTGGTACTTAATGACTTGGCTTAGGGGACCAGGAAAAACAGGACTTATAACAGTGCGCCTGATTTCTCCTGTGGTGGCATCTTTGCTGATAGGTTAGGGCGAATTGACCAAATGTTGTCCTCTCGAATTTGACCCCACCTGAAGTAATTGGAAGTAAGTAGACATAGACATAACTAGCTAGGAGGATTAACTAGGTTAGCACCACTATCCTCTATTGATTTCCCTTTACCATTTATTTGCTTTTATTTACTTTACTCTGCTTTAGTAGTTTAATTAATTAAATCCCTATTGAAACCTTTATTAATCTGTGACACTAGACTTAATAGCAATCCAACACACATAGCTCTTGGGACGACCTCGACATTACTGATTACTACACTACACGCGATCGAGTACACTGCCCGTTAGTGCATTAGGGTAGACCATAGGTATAACGAGTTAATATAAATATTAAAACCTGGTCAGTAAAACCTACGTCAGATTGTAAGGTTAAGTATGCAACATTTACCTTGAAGGATGAAACGCTAACCTGGTGGAACAACTATCGCAGATCTGTAGGAAGTGATGTAGCTTATAGCATGACTTGGACCCAGTTTAAGGCTCTCCTGATCAAGACTTACTATCCTAGGAATGAAGTTAAGAAGTTAGAAATTGATTTCTGGAACCATAAGGTTTAGGGTACCAACATGAAGACCAACAATCGTTGTTTCCAAGAGTTGTCGTTGCTTTGCCCATAAATGGTTCACACTGAAGCCCTTAAGATTGAGAGGTATACTGATGGATTGCCTTTAGCTACTAGGAATGATGTCATCGCTACGAAGCCAGCTAACTTGCATGAGGCAATTACCGTGGCTCAGTGTTTGATGGACTTTTATGTGTTAGAAGGAAGTGACAAGGGTAAGAATGATAAGAGTGATAAGAGGAAGAAGAATGAGGTTGTTAAAGGGAATGGCAACAAACGGCAAGAGACACTCAGGGTGTTCGCCATAGGAAATGGAGAGAAGAAGGGTTATGAAGGTAGCAAGCCCTTGTGTGGTCGTTGAAATTGACACCACCATGGACCGTGTTCAATAGTGTGTACGAATTTCTCTAAGGTAGGACACATGGCTAAGGACTATAGGTCCCGTCCTCTTGCTGCATCTCAAACTGCACAAGGAGTGGACTGGAAGGCCACTGTCACCTATTTTGGATGTGGAAAGAAAGGGCACTACAAGAATGAGTGCCGAGAGCCATGGATGAAGGGAAACCCCGGTAATGGAGGAGGATTTGTTAACCGAGGTGCGGGAAGTAATGGCCTAAACCTTGTGAAGTGAGAGGTTGTAGGGAACCAGGGAAATCAGGGTGCTAGAAATCAGCAGAGAGACATGGGAACAACGCGTGTGTATGCTATTAGGAAGGAAGCTGGTGAGGACCCTAATGTAGTTACGGGTACGTTCCTTCTCAATAATCACTATGCTTCCATACTGTTTGATATTGGTGCCGATATGAGTTTCATATCCACCACCTTTATGCCATTACTAGGAATCTCCCCAACACCTTTAGTTAGCTAACAGAAATAGGTAAATGATTGACAATATAGTATGAGGTTGTACCTTGAGTTTCCTAGACCACCCGTTTAGCATAGACCTATTGCCAGTCACCTTAGGAAGTTTTGACGTCATCATCAGAATGGATTGGTTGTCGAAGAACGGTGCACACATCATCTGCGATGAGAAGATCGTGCATGTACCGTGCGGCGGAAAAGTTCTAAGCATACAAGGAGATCAAATCAACTGTGGAGGTCCCTCCCGGTTGAGCATCATCTCTTGTATTAAGGCCCAGAAGTACATCGATAGAGGAGGTTGTCTTTTTCTTGGCTCAATTTCAAAAGAAAAGCGAGAAGAAGAGTGAAAGACACCTTAATGATGTACCCGTCGTTAGAGAGTTTCCGAATGTGTTTCCCCGACATTCGCCGTGGATTCCACCCGTCCGACAAGTGGAATTCTAAATTGAGTTGATACCGGTGCTTTGCACTCGTAGCCCGAGCACCCTATCGACTTGCTCCAAGAGAATTGGAGGAACTGCCCAAACAGGTTGGCGAGTTTTCAGAGAAGGGATTCATTTGACCAAGTTCGTCACTGTGGGGAGCACCAGCATTGTTTGTGAAGAAGAAGGATGGATCGTTTCGGATGTGCATTGACTATAGGGAGTTTAATAAGTTGACGGTGAAGAATCGATACCCGTTACCTAGAATAGACGACCTATTTGAACAACTCTAAGGAGCTAGTGTCTTTTCCAAGATCGACTTATGGTCTGGTTATCATCAGCTTAGAGTTAGAGAAGAGGATATCCCTAAGAAGGCGTTTAGGACTCATTATGGGCATTATGAATTCCTAGTGATGTCGTTTGGTTAGACCAACGTGCCAGCGGTTTTCATGGATCTCATGAACCGAGTGTGTAAGCCATATTTGGATAAGTTTGTGATAGTATTCATAGACGACATCTTGATATACTCCAAGAATAGAGAGGAGCATGAAGAGTATTTTAGGCTCATTTTAGAGTTGTTGAGAGAAGATAAGTTGTATGCCAAATTCTCTAAGTGTGAATTTTGGATTCCGATCGTGCAATTCTTAGGTCACGTGATAGGTAGTCAAGGAGTTCATGTTGACCCAGCCAAGATTGAGGCCATTAAGGAATGGGCAGCCCCTAGGAACCCATCAGAAGTTCGCTAGTTTCTAGGTCGCTGACCAAACTGACGCAGAAGGACGTTAAGTATGAATGAGGAGAAAAGGAAGAAGAAGCATTCCAACTTCTGAAGAAGAAGTTGTGTAGTGCGCCCATCCTAGCTTTGCCTGAAGGAAGCGAAGATTTTGTCGTATACTGCGATGCTTCACATAAAGGCTTAGGTACTGTTTTGATGCAACGGGAGAAGGTGATAGCTTATACCTCCAGACAGCTTAAGAAGCATGAGAAAAACTACACCACCCATGATCTGGAGTTAGGTGTTGTAGTGTTTGCCCTTAGAATCTGGAGACATTATCTGTATGGAACCAAGTGTGTAGTGTTTACCGACCATAAGAGCCTGAAGCATATCTTAGATCAGAGGGAGTTGAATATGAGACAACGTCGTTGGTTAGAGTTGCTCAGTGATTATGACTGTGAGATTCGTTATCATCCCGGTAAAGTCGATGTAGTGGTAGATGCCCTCAGCCGTAAGGAGAACATTCCACCTTTACTCGTTCGATCCCTAGGAATGACCATTAGTTCGCCTCTACCATCTCAAATCTTAGCCACCCAAGCTGCGATATTGACGAAAGAGAACCGTCCATATAAGAATCTGCATGGAATGGTAGAAAGTGAAAAAGGCTTCTTGAAGCGTTCCGACGGAACCTTATACTTCAGAGACAGAAGCTGGATACCATTTCATGGCGGAATCCGTGAGTTGATTATGCACGATTCGCATAAGTCAAAATACTCTATTCATCCCGAGGCGTGAAGATGTATCAGGACTTGAAGAAACTCTACTGGTGGCCTAACATGAAAGCCGACATAGTTCAGTATGTCAGTTGGTGCTTGACTTATTCTAAGGTAAAGGCCAAACACCAAAAACCCTCAGGACTCTTAGTTCAACCCGAACTCCCATAATGGAAATGGGAGCGAATCACCATGGACTTTATCACCAAATTACCGAGAACTAAGCGGCAATGACGCTATATATCTGGGTAATCGTAGATCGTTTGACTAAGTCTGCTCACTTCTTGGCCATTAGCGAGGTCGATAGTCTCAACAAGCTCGCTCGGCTGTACATCAAGGAGATAGTATCGCGTCATGGAGTACCGGTATCTATCATTTTCGATCGAGATAGCCGTTTTACATCTCACTTTTGGAGATCCTTACAGTCAGCGTTAGGAACAAACCTAGATATGAGCACTGCTTATCATCCTCAAACCGATGGTCAGAGCAAAAGAACCATTCAGACCTTAGAGGATATGCTTAGAGCCTGTGTCATCGATTTTGGCAAAGGCTGGGAGAGACATCTCCCTTTGGCCGAATTCTCCTACAACAATAGTTATCATTCTAGCATTAGGGCCACTCCATTTGAGGCGTTGTGTGGCAGAAAATGTCGTTCTCCTGTTTGTTGGGCGGAAGTTGGCGAGAGTCAGCTTACCGGTCCCAAACTTGTCCTAGAAACCACTAAGAAGATAGTTCAGATTCGTAATCGTTTGTAAACCGCTCGAGATAGACAAAAGAGTTATGCCGATAGGAGACGTAAACCCGTAGAGTTTCAGGTTGGAGATCGTGTTATGTTAAAGGTTTCTCCTTGTAAAGGAGTGATTCATTTTGGAAAGCATGGAAAACTCAATCCCCGATATATTTGTCCCTTTCCAATCCTGGAAAGAATTGAGCAACCTTCGGAATTGAGCAATGTACACAATGTCTTTCATGTTAGTAATATTAAGAAGTGTCTTTCGGAGGAAAACATAGTTGTACCGTTAAGAGATATCCGTATTGATGAGAAGTTGAATTTCGTTGAGGAACCGATAGAGATCATGGATCGTGAGGTTAAACAGCTGAAGCATAGCCGTATTCAAATTGCCAAAGTTCGTTGGAACTCCCGAAATGGACCGGAGTTCACTTGGAAACATGAGGATGTATTCCTTAGGAAGTACCCTAAACTATTCATGACACCAAGCAACTCGGAGTGAAACCCGGGACGGGTTTCTTCTGAGGCTGGGAGGCTGTGACAACTGGCAGTTAGGGAGCCTATTTTAGGTAACCGCATTACGTTAAACTAAACTGAGTATTTGCCTATAGAACTATTTTAATCGACCATGAATTGATTTGTTATCGTTTATTGGTTTTTATGGTTTATTTTATAATTGTATGATTTATCGTGTGAGTTTTAACTCTTTTGTTCGGCACTATTCTATTCGGCACAATAAAATCCTAAAACAAGAAATAATGTAACTTCTAAACCGTAACTCGAAACTTGACAAATAAATAGTCAAAACTCGTGGAAAAACATAAATAAACATAATAGAAAGTTGAAGGAACGTCTTTGGACACTCGTAGGACAATATATGAGCTCGGGAATGGGTAAACGGGATAGTTTATGAAAAATTACGGCTTCGGCCCCCTATTTCTACCCTTGCCGGCGCCCCTCCCTTCCCCTACCATTTTTATTCTGGTCCTTTTGTCTAATTATAAATACTCCCTCCTACCCTCATTTTGCACTTTCATTTCTCTCTTTAAAACACACACACTAACCTACTTTCTCTCTCTACACTCTCTCTCCCAAAACAATAAAAACCCTAACCCTAAACCATCACCACCGCCGGCCACTATTCCGGCCACCTCCGGCCACACGGTGGCGCGTGACCATCCACCACCACCACCATTTTGTAGATCTCTCTTTCCTCTTTCCATCCATATATCTCCTATAGAAGCCTTCATTAACACCTCTAAATCTTACAAAAATGATTCGTGATTCTAGGGTTTTCATTAAATCTTGTTGATCGGGTTGAGAAAAGGTAAAAGGAAGATGGGCCAAGCTCATTTGAGCCATGAGAAGCCACGTACGACCCCTCTAGGGCTCGTACAAGGCTCGACTTTTAGGGGTTTTGGATGAAACATGGGTCTAAAACTAATTTACAATTAATAAAACATGTAGCTAGTGATTTGGTATCATGTGTTGTATCATATTGATGTCATTTTGCATTTTAGGCATAGTTTCATATGATGGGTTTAGATTAGTTGATGGGTTTGATGTTTGGATGTTGATTAAAGGTTGATTGATTGTGCTTGGTTGTAGTAGAAGCCATTTGGGAGTGTTTGGTTGTGGTTGTTGAGGCGCTGAACCACAAGGCCCACGATGGGTCATGGTGGTGTGGCGTACGTGACCCATATGGACCACGGGTCTGGATTAGGTTGTTGTGGTATCTTGTTGGTTGTCGTTGTTGTTGGTGTTTGGATGAGACGCGTGGAGCCAAAAAGCTTCTAGAGCTTGTTTGGTTCACGTGGTCTTAACCGTGACCGTGTCATGACCATTAGGGTCATAACATTGGTTTCAGGTATATTTGGTAGATTTTTTGGATGGCGAGATTGATATGGGTTGATTTGAGATTGAGTTGCGCTATTGTGATTATTTACTTGGACTTATAATACAAATTGTCAACTTTGAGCAACGTCGGTGTTACTTTGACTTTTTAGTCATAGTTGACCCCGACAACGCCGTAACATGGACTTTAGTAAATTTTGGACTATAGATTGATTAAACGCTAGAAGTCACAACTCGTGCTTGTGAACTCGAAACGAATAACTATATGAGACTTATATTGAATTTGACTTAATATATATATATATATATATATATATATATATATATATATATATATAGTGTATCTTTATTTTGAGAACACTGTTAAGTGCGAGAACTGCAAGAACTCCTTTTAAACCCTTAGATGAGAAGATCAATGGTTAAGATGATGTGTGTCATTATTGTAATAAAATAAAACTGAATATTATCTATACTATATAAAATGGAAAAATGGTCAAAGTGGAAAAAGTGAAAAATGTTGAAAGTTGAATGTTGAAAACATGGTCAATGGAGAGAGAAATAAATAATATAATTAATACTCTTATTAAAACACCCCATTACTTAAAAGTACAATAATTTATTCACATTGTACACCCAATTAAAAGCACATCTACCAAATTAAAAACAACCAATTGAAACCGATACCGGGTTGACCCGTTGAAACCGATACCGGGTTGACTTGTTGAAACCGATACCGGGTTGACCCGGGACGCTTCAAACCCGGCGGTGACAATCGGTTTAATTTGACATTTTTTAATAACCTATCGGTTTGACTCGGTTTAAATCGACTTTTTTTTTATCGAACGGTTCAACCAGTTGAACCATCCGGGTGAAATCGGGTTTCAAATTTGATAAAATTATATGAGAAATGATGAAGTAGTTGTGGAACCCGTGACAATTTTTTGAAAGGAGAGACCAAGTAATTGTAATTTTTGGTTTATTTTGCTTTGACACATGTAATTTGTCATTTGTATAATGTTATTTTAAAAATGTTGCTCTTGCACCATTTAAGGGACTAGCATATAAGAATCGTCGCTAAAAGTTAATATATATTGTATAGCCTTTGTCCAAAGGTATCAATAATGTTATGTAAGTTTATTAAAATCACAAAAATAAATAGTATTGTTATCTTTAGCGATAATTATTTGTACCTCAAACAAATAGCTTTGAACAATGCATAAATATCTATACAAATTGATAGTACAAAATAATCTTATATGGTGATATCCAATTTGCAAAGTTACAATTTTAAAAGCCACACACCAAATGATAAACGTTACACATGTAAAAAAAAAAATATTTATCACTGCCTAAATTACTGACAAAACAAGAAAAAGCGGTCACACATGTTGGCTTATACCTCTAAACTACAATATAATATTGGCAACTACATAATACCGTTGTTTTTTGTAATGCTTGAATCTATTATTACTAAAAATCTTAATAACTTAAAACAATCCTATTAGAAAATATACTCACACACTTAGATCGACTCCACATAATTTTTTTAAAACCTATATATTTATGCTGCTATGCAACCACGCATCAGAATTGTAGTTATTCGAAAACGATTCTCTAATGCTACAAATACAGTTTGTTGAAAGAAACTTATGGGTCATCGGAACTTTGCAGAAAACTAGACATCGTTGCCGCTAGGCACGGGTACTCGTCTAGTTTATTAAATAGCAAAAGGGTATTCAAGAATTTCATAGTGATTTTCAAAAACTGACCCAATTAAATAGGCATTCTTTTATCCCAGATCTGATATCCTCCCTCTTTCTTCTTCAATTTTATTTAACCTAATCAATCCTACTTTCTCTCAAAAAAAAAAACGTCGCTCCATTGTTTTTCTTTATCCTTGATAGCTTTGACATGTCACAACAATTTGCCGACAACATGATGAATGCAAAGACAGGTCATGGACAGGTTACATATGTTGTTGTTTGTCCCTTTTATGTGTTTTCAGTTTTCACCTTTATTGTATGTTGACGACATTCAGAGTTAAATTAACTGATGTTCGTTTCTTACAGAGTGATGATGGATCAAGATCTTCGTCAGATAATCTCTATGAAAGCGATTGAATTCTTGAGTTTGATGGAGGGGCGGAGCGATCGTTTTCACCTTTATTGTATGTTTTTTGTGTTTTTCGTTTTTATATACATAGAGATGTGGCCATTATATCAAATTTTAAAGTCATCTAACTATCTTATAATAGAGGGATGAACTTCCCTCATATTAAATTTTTAAGATTTCCATAATTAGAATTTTAAGCAAATATACAAGTTACAAAGCATTAGTTACAATAGTCAAAGCACAAATAAAAATACAAATCAAACTACAATTAATACAAAACTTAAAACACCCCTTCACACAAGAGTACATGTCTTTAATCATGATGTACAACATTTGCTTCACATAAAAACTAAAAACCATGTATAATGATTCTTCTTGACCAAGATACCATTTTCAGAGAGATCAAGACGTACAACATTTGCTTGACATAAAAACAGGAAATATGTTGTCCATGCATTTGAAGTAGCCTCAACGAAGTTGTCCAATGAGATCAAGACTGCTGCCATCATTAGGAAATACCTATATTCAAAGATTCAAATTAATAAAACATATACTTTAAAGTTGCAAACTAGATCAAAATCCCATATCATAACTGGTATTTCTTATTATTTGTATGAACATGGCTACTGTTCCGGCAAGAGTGGCGCTGCAAAATAAAAAAATATATGTTAGATTTACAAATAAAATTAATAGACCTACCAAAAAATATATATAAATCTATAGAAAAATCTCTAGATCTAAACTAAAATCATTAGATCCACAAAAAAAAATCGGATCTTTAAAAAAATTAAAATATACGGATTTAAAAAAAACTTTAAAAAATACGGATCTTTTAAAAATTATATATCTATCATAAAAAATTACGGATCTTTAAAATTAAAATATATCTACAAAAAAAAACAATGGATCTATAAATAAAACCTTAAGATCTACACACAAAAAAAATCGGATCTTTAATTAAAAAAAAATCGGATCTTTAAAAAAACAGATTTAAAAAAAAACATAAATAAAAATACGGATCTTTTAAAAAAAAGATCTATCAAAAAAAATACGGATCTTGAAAACAAAATTAGATCTAAAAAAAATAATAAAAAAAAAACACTTACGAATCTTTAAAAGAAATACGGATTTTTTTTTTTAAAAAAAAACTTGAAAAAATTACGGATTTATAAAAAAATATATATCTATAAAAAAAATTACGGATTTATAAAAAAATATATATCTATAAAAAAAATTACGGATTTATAAAAAAATATATATCTATAAAAAAAATTACGGATTTATAAAAAAAATATATATCTAGCCACAACCTCATCAAATCCAAAACTATCCCATCACCCATCACTATTTCGTCTACCACTTTACACGGTTCAAAAAGAAAAGAAAATAAATCTCTGATTTTTTTCGTAGTACTCAAACCATTGAAGGTCAATCAAACGAAAAGAACATCATCATTGATTTTTATCGAAGCTATGCTTCTATATATATCCGAAACTGAAAATGAAAAGATAATAACAATTATGTCATTTTTTTTCACTTGGTTCGTTCAAATGAAACATAAACAAGAAACATCAAACCTACCCGAGACCATTTTTTCAGATCTTGAAGCTACTTTAACGCCTTCTTGGTTCGGAGATGAGGTGCAAACTTTAACATAGGTTGAGGGTACAGTTGATTGTTGTCTTGGGTTTATGGCAGATTTTGAAGATTGATGATTGTGATGAAGATGATAAATGATTTGAGTTGCTTTAATGTATTTGAGATCTATTTTTTTTTTAGTATTCTTGATGGTGGGGGCGGACTAAAATGATGTATGTGTATTAGGGTTAAGATAAAATGTCTAGGTCTTACTTTAATACCGGTTTAGTAACAAAAGTTTACTTTTGGATCGGATTGATACCGGATTCTACAATTGGATCGAGTTTTTCTTGGGCCTAAATAAGCTTTCAATCAGATTACATTGGTCTGGCCCGAAACACTATATCTCAAGCTTTTGGAGTAGGCTTTATGGTTTTTATTGGATCCGAATTTGCTATAGTTGGGCTGAAACTTATTATCCAATGTATTTTCATATATTGTATACACTTGATTGACAACCATGTCTATTACATAATCAAGCTATAAGCATTAATTTTTCGTTTAACTATATGTAACAACTACTATTATTGCTAAACAATGTAACTTAAACTATACACAGATAAACAAAACAAACACACACAAATACCTACGCTAGAGTGATTCTATGCGCCACTGCCGTCAATAAGGTGATCATCATGAAAAACGTATTATTGAAAGACATTCACTGGCCACAAATTTTGGTTACACGGGTACCCGCCGCCGCAACGCGCGGGTACCCGGCTAGTGTTACTAAAATAGAAACGAAATATGAAGATTAAGAAGTAGATCTTGTTTTACTGATAATGGGGAAGAAGACCAAGGAAGAAGTTGATATTTTGGATATAAAGAGAAATATAAAAGAGAAAATTTTTTAAATGAACACTTTCCCTAGTAATTTACGCGTATAAACCACGCCTACAGAATTTTCTAAAATGAACTTTTGAATATGAGACGTTAGATTGGTACGTAATGCTTTTTAAACCGAACACGTGCACACTAATTCTCTGGGCGTGGTCGAGGCGAGGAGTTTGGGCGAGGGGATGACCTGGGCGTGGCATGAACCTGGGCGTGTGCCTGGGCGTGTAACTGGGCGTGGCATGAACCTGGGCGTGTGCCTGGGCGTGGGATGGTGATGACGATGGGCGTGAACCTGGCGTGTTGCTAGGCGTGGGATGGCTTGGAGATGTACTTGGAGCTTGAGTTATCAAGGCGAAGCTTGCCATAAAGAGTTGATGATGATGCATGCTTGAATGTTTCATCTTCAGGCTTCATCTTCAGCTTGATGCAACCTATTTTATGCTTGCATGTTAAAACTGTTACTTATATTTACGATTTCATAATGGTGATGATGATTTAGATGAAAATTATATGAGTAAGATGCATGCTACATACAATTTTAAGATGCAAAATATGAATCTGCAATTAATGAGGATGGCTCTTTAAATCAAGAATGACAAAAAGATAAATAATGTATTTCCAGTTTTGCCCTTTAGATGCATATACACGTCTCTACTTTTCATGGTGTCTTACCTTTTTAGTTTAACAAGCATTTTACAAGAACTGTTCTCTGGGCGAGTGATATTTGAATTGGGGCGAGTTACTGGCGTTTACTGGGCGAGTGAAAATGAAAATATTGATGGTGACATATTTTAGTCATTTTGGTAAACCGTCATAAAAAAGTTCAGTCCGGTAAAATCACTCTCTATAAGGATTATTTACGTAATTTGCTTAATATAAAAAGTACATTTATATATTTATTGGGTATGATGTTGGCTTGGACCACATTGGTTGGTAATTTGACCAATGAAACTACCAATTAGTTTTAGAAATTACGGTAACTTCTATTCAAAATGGGTGTAGTGTTCTTCATTTTTTATTTTAAAGTATGTAGGCAAAACACATAAGTTAATAACCAATGAATATCACCATTGCTTTTAAAATATGTACTTTTTAAAGTATTATATGGGATATCATAACTAAATTAATGTACGAGCACAATTTTATAAATATGAAAAGTTGCATTTAATACATGGGGAAATCATGACCGCTTTACAAAGCAGCCAACTTGTGTGCTTTCTTTTAAAAAAATGGGGAAATGATACATACTTTATAAAGTAGAAATTGCATACTTTATAAAGTAGGCATCATTTCCTCTAAAAAAACTATTTTTCTTTTTTACAATTAAGTCGTTAGGTGCACATATATGTTTACGTATAAAACATATATGTTTTGTGTATGAATTATAGAACATGTATGTTTTGTGATTGAATTATATATGTTTTGCATACATAAAAAAACACACATGTTTATTTGTGTTTGTTAGTTTAAGCTTGTCTATGTGTGTTATGTTATCTTGAGTTTTATTTTAAAAATATTTAATCTTGGCTATTATTTTTTCTAGGCGTTACGTTCTTTGAAGGCATGCACACATACTGGAAGTACATATATGTTTTTTGGAAGGCGTGCATGTATGTTTTTGGAAGGCATGCACACATGGTCAAAATAATATGACGAGAAACTTCAAACACATATGTTTTGTGCACATATGTCCGTTTACGTTAATTATTGTTAGTGCACAGGTGTAAAGATAGATTATATTCATGTATTTCTTCTTATTACAAATTGTATTTCAATCTATATTGAATTTTGTGTTTAACATTATGTTCTTGGTTATAAATTTACATGATCTAAAAACACACATGCACTAAGAAAAACATGTATGTGGAAAAAACTATTAAAAAAAAAACTAAAATAATAAAATTAATTCATAAAAACACATATGCACTAAATCAGTTTTAAAACATGCATGTTCAAAAAAAAAAAAAAAAAAAAAGGCAAAATAAAAAAAAATCCGAAAATTGAATGTTTAAAAAAAATGATTTATTTAAAAAATCAAAAATAATATAAAATTGACTTTTACTATTATACCCTTTTGGATTAAATAAAAATGTTTAATAATTAAAAAATGCTATCTTGCATTGATATGTTGCACAATATGTATTACTAGGAGTACATAAGGGGTTCTCGCAGTTCTCGCACTTAACAGAGTTCTCAAAATAAAGGCCCCCTATATATATATATATATATATATATATATATATATATATATATATATAAACATGAATAATAAATGGTGAAACATAAATAATAAAAGGCTTTTATGCCAAAACTATCGATAACAAGACTTGTCTTGTTATTTCCTATTTTAAATGGGAATTAACAACTTAAAATGGAAAGGTTTTCTAATAAATAAGTATTTAATGTTTCGAGTGCACGTTTATCAAAATGTGCCATTTATGAGCATTTAATACTAGTTTCAATTATTTAATTTATTTACGATGTGTGCATGGGTTACGGATGACCTAACATTAATAGCGTCGATCCACGTGGATAGCGGACTTATTAGGTTGACGAATCTAATAAGAGCCCGCTAGGTACGTTGGATAACGCTATTAATGGGTGAATTATCCTCATGACTCGTTAGGATGCGACCGGTTTATGGGATAATAAGCGACACGAATAAATGATTGAGTTTATCGAGTTGACGAATTCGATAAGATCAACTATTTATTCCGAAACTTATTGGACTATGGAGGTTATCGCTTAGACGTCTCATTAGGTTTCATTGAGTCGCATTATGATTGTTTGAGTGCATTCATGATATTATGTTGAGTCGATACACACACACGACGATACCAAATGCTAGGACTAAATGGTGAAACAAGACATTTTTGGAGATAAAGAAAAAGAATACATTGGGGTAGATAATTTTGATTTTGGGAAACATATATTAAAATTGGTTTATATTAATAGGTTGTGCCGAGTCGGTAGTTGTTGAGCCGTGTTAGCTATTATATTCTTGCTAGTGTTTGTTTGTGCGTTGCTTGCTTGAGGTAAGTTTCATAGCCCCACTTTTATCTATGTTTTTAACTAATTTAAGGAGAGAATCATGCTACTCTTTTTGGACCTTTTAAACTATTTTGATTTGCTTATGTGCTTGACTGTTTTGATAGATATGTGGTAGTTGTTGGCTTAGTCTAGGGTAGCAATCTTATTGCTATAACACTTGCCTAGCTAAGTATAGACTTCTATCTCAACCTAGTCCAGGGTTAGCAATCGTTCTAGACTTTGCTACGTCTATGCTGGCTAGTGTCGCTAGGGGCCCTACTATGACGTTGGATATGTTATTGATGATATTGTTGATTGTGATATTGGTATGTGATTGGTATGATGATGTGTATCTATCTTAGGTCTCACATAGCAAATAAACTCCTATAGGTCCACTATTTTAAACTTGAATTTAAACCTATGAACTCACCAGCTTTAGCCGAACTTTTAGCATGTCTTTCTCAGGTATTTAAGTGATGTTTGGAGTGCGTTTTCTGTGGAAGCTTGGCAAGAAGGCATGGTTGAAGCATCATAATCAAACTCTGATAATATTATGGGGACCTATTTTATAAATCATGTTGGGCCTTTAATTTACATTTTGGGATTATTGTTTTGGATAATTAAATTTGGGATTGGTTTTTGAATGATAGTATGACTATCTTGTTTGCTATACTTGTGTGTTGTGCCAATCCATGTAACGCCCCGAAAACTTGATTAAATCTTCCACTGTACCAAGATTTGGGGGTGTTACACTCGAGAACTCGACTAACAAGGTAGATAGGATTTGATTCTTTTCCCTCTCTGCCAATAAAACAGCGCTGATGCTTTCGTAGGAGGCTGCGATGTACATAAATAACACTTTGCCTTTGATTGGGGCAGTAAGTGTAGGTAGAATTGCCATGAACTCCTTGAGCTTTTGGAAGGCAGCTTCTGCATCCACGCTCCATTGGAACGTCTTTTTATCTGTACAGCCTTTAAGTGTTTTGAAGAATGGTAAGGACCTGTCTGCACCCTTTGATAAGAATCTGCTGAGGGCTGCTAACTTTCCATTCAAACTTTGTACATCCTTGAAAGACTTAGAGTCTGTAGGTCTGTGATGGCTTTGACCTTCAAAGGGTTGGCTTTTATACCTTGCTTTGTGATCAGGTGCCCCAATAATTTCCCTTCCTCCATGTCGAAAGAACATTTCTTAGGGTTTAACTTCATGTTGATGGCGCGAAGCTGATCGATGGTTTCCTTTATGTTGGAGAGTAGGTCTTCATCCGTTCTACTTTTGATGACCATATCATCTATGTATGCTTCGAGGTTCCTTCCTATTTGCTTGCTGAAGGCTTTGTCCACTAGCCTTTGATAGGCGGCACCTGCATTCTTCAGACCGAAGGGCATCTTCTTGTAGCAATATACGCCTTCTTCTGCCATTTGTATCTGATGGTAACCTTTGTATGCGTCCAAAAAACACTTAAGTCAGAACCCTGATAAGGACTCCACCTTCCCATCAATTTCTGGTAGAGGATAACAGTCCTTCAGACATGCCTTCTTGATGTCGGTGAAATCCACACACATTCGCCATCCTCCATCATGCTTCTTAACCATCACTGGATTGGCTACCCAGGTTTGATATTTTACTTCCCTGAGTATGCCTGTCGCTACGAGTTCATCCACCTCCTTGCATGCTGTTGCGTTCCTTTCAGGTGCAAGGCTTCAGCGCTTCTGCTTGATAGGCTCTATGTGCTTGAACTCATTAAGCTTGTGTTTAGTGCCGAAGGGCTTTCCATCTATGATGAGGGTTCTTGGGACCCCCTTCATATCAGAGTATGTCCATGCAAATACATATGCGTTAGCCCTAAGTAACTTCTCCAATTCTGCCTTAAAGGTGGTAGGGAGTTGATTTCCAATAACCACCGTCTGTTCCAGACGTAGGTCGTTTACTACGATATGCTCTTCGGCACCAGTGCAGCTGAGAATATCCTTCGAAACTTCTTCAGGACTTTGTCTGACTCTTTTTCCTACATATGTAGGCTTCTTCATGCTGTAGCTAGAGAATAACGTGCCAATGTCGTAGGGTGTTTGGAATTTGACCAAAGCGTGTATGGTGGAGACAATGCTACCCATTTTCTGCATTGCGGTTCTTCCTATCAAAAGGTTATAAGGAGATTCAGACCTTACGATCGTGAAAACCAGGGTTTCTGTTCTTTTTAGCCTTCCTTCTCCAATCGTTACCTCCATAGGGACTTCTCCCAGAGGCCATGAATGTTCCCCTGAGAATCCTACCAAAGGTATCTTCGAGTCTACCCTCTTCGACCTTATCAAAGGCTTGAGCTTTAGAAAATAATGCTCATATATGACTTCGAAGGAGCTTTCGCAGTCCAAGTAGGCTCTATTTACTTCCCTGTTGGAGATTAAGACTTTGGTGACCACAGGGTCATTCAAGAGAACTCTGCCAGTAATTGAAATGAACATCACGTCTCCTACCCCGCATAAACCTTTTTCTGCTGCTTTCCTCTTTAAACCAGAATCATCCCTGTGAACCATGAGGATTGGAGCTTCGACAGGCGTAGTATCTTTCCCCAATTGTATGTCGGAGATCTTTTCTTTACCTTTCTTAATACCCTTCACCAAATGTCCCAATTGGCCAAACTTTACGGCCTCTTCTATCTGTTTTTTAAGCTCTCGGAAAATGTTGGTGTCGTGACCGTAATCTTCGTGGAAGTAGCAGTATTTGGATGTATCCCTGCTTCTACCTTTACTTGTCAAACGAGGGGGAGGTAGAAGGCCTTCGCAGCCCTTTCCATAGCAACTATTTCCCTTGGAGATTTGGACAGATTTTCCAAGAGTCCATGGTTGGTGTTTTGTTGTAGGGTGTAAACATGTCCCTGCCTTTGTGTCTGTTTTTGGACCCTTCCAATGAAGAGTGCTTTGGGAACTTGCTGTGACTTTCTTTGCTTTCGATCGGAGCCCCATTAGTAGCTACCTCTTTGGCTTCGATCCAGGTGTATTTCTTCTCCATTAAACTCTTGTAGGTTGTGGGAAGGTCAGTGGATAAGAATTCCATCAGACTTCTGTTTCGCAGGCCAGGCACAAAACTAGAGATGCGCTAGTCTTCGTGCAGACCCAGAATCTGCAAGGTGTCATCAGTGTATTTTGTAACAAAATCCCTAGTGCTCTCGTTTTCCCTTTGTTTGATGTTGTGCACTGTCAAATGAGTCCTTGTGAACTTCTTCTGCTGGCTGAAGTGTGAACTAAACTTGGCCTTGAGATCATCCAAGTTTACTATGCTACCTGCTTTCTGCCCATTCCACCATATACGAGCGGAGTCCCGCAGGGTATATGTGAACATGTGGCAAGCAACAGGCATAACCCATTTCTGCATCCTAATAGCCCCTTTGAACAAATGTAAGAAATTATTCGGGTCCCCCTTTCCATCGTATGTACCAATGTGTGCGGGCATTTTCAACCCGTCGGGTAAAGGGTAGTCTTCTATCCATCTTACAAAAGGTGTCTTGGAACCCATGGGCTCCGAATAAAGGCAGTTGTAAGGTGGCATGTAAGTGGGGACAGTGTTATATGGGTTATGGTTCGGAGGTACTCCGACAGGATTTTGGTTAGCATAAGGAGGGTAAGCAGTAGGTATAAAATATGGATGGTTTCCTACAGGATATGGAGGGTATACCATGGGTTGCCCGTAGGGCATGTTCCCGTAAGGTTGAGGAAAGCTAGGGTTGCTAGTCTGCCCATTAGGTGGGGGATAGACCCCATGGGGATAAGATTGAGTCTGAAAAGGAGGGTACATACTATGAGGAGGAAGATTTCCTCCCCCATTCATTTGAGGTGGCTTGCCTTCTACGCCTGATGCGTGAGAAGGCTGCAACGGAACCCCTGCTTCAGTTCTCCCCAAGTGGGCTGCCAAGAGTGGTGGCAAGTTAACCTCCGGAGTCCCCCTTCGGTGACTCCTTCCATTGGAGCCTTCCATCGTTCCTTCCCTTCTCGTAGGAGCCCTCTCCAGAATATCTTAGAAACCCATCGATCTTCCACTAGGCCTTCGACTTCCAAGAGATCCTATCCTCAGTACTGAGCGTGTAGCCCCAGGAGCCGAGGGTCTAGTCTCTATCTCTATCTCTTTGTCATACTCATCACTAGAGTATTCCAACTCCCTTCGCATCTCTATGTTTTGAGTTTGCCTTATTCAAGCCCTTAATAAGGACTCCAGTGCTTCGAAGTTAGCTTCGACGAACGCTGGACTGATAACTGGTTCGGGGTTGGCTGACGTCAAACCATGGTTGTTGGGAGTTATTTTTGGGTGAGATCGTGCGGTGAAAGTGGATGCGGTTATATTGGGAAGGTTGTTTAGATCCTTGACTGGGATTGGTGTCAAGGTCGAGAAACCCGGAGGGGGAGTATCTTCTCTTCCTTGATTCATGCCGTAAAAGTAGTGAGTGTGATTGACTGGTTACAAGTTTAGAATAACGAGATCAATTATAGCGGGTCCCACGGATGGCGCCACTGATTGTACAATAAATCGTACAACCAGGCCTTCGATGGCGATCGAAGGGTATGAGGGGTGTTATGCCTGTGCCAAACTTGTAGCCAATCTGCAATAAGAAATAGCAGACACTTCGTTAAGTGATTGCGCAGGGGTTGGACCCTGCGAACCACCTCCGGAGTGCGAGTAAGTATGTGATATGTGTTGTAAGTAATGTAGAGTATGTGAAATGCTGTGTTGAGTGAACATACCATTGAAATGACTCGTCCAACCTATTTATAGATAGAGAAATAAGCTTGGAGAGTGTTTGCACATGTTTCGGAGATCATGGGGGCGTCCCATGATTTGTGGACCGCTAGGGCTTCATCCCCACTCTCTCTGTCTTGGCAGGGAATCTAAGGAGATAGTGGGAACGTGGGGGAAGACCAAGTCAATGTTCTCCTTTGTCTTAGTGTCTTCAAGGTAAGACCCCAAAAGGGCTTAGGCCTTCGGCTGGCGAATTCCCAACTGGTAACCATATCAATGATGAATGGTTTTACGCCATTGATGACTTAGGAAGATAGACTTGGTCCTTCGTTATGCAAATTCGACCGAGACCGAAGGGGAGTCCTTCTACCTGATCGGAGGGTACGTCATCATATTGTATATTATAAACACAAAATTATATGAATGTTTCATAGAAATGTTGTCCTAAATTATGATTATGAAATTTTTAAAAAGATTAATATGTTGTTTTTCAAATTCTACAAAAACTAATCCAAAAAACCAAAATCCAAAATCCAAATAGTGTGTGTCGTTAACCAATCAAGCCGAAAACAAAAATCGACTTCCCCTCAAATCCAATATCATTCTTATGTGTGTGTGTACAAACTCATCCAAATCTGTCCCATGTACTTTCTTTCATTCATTGTAATCAGCAATACTATGGAACAATATTAAATTATCATACCATCAAACAATCCACGTGCATCCACCTCCTGTCCTTTTCAAACCTTATCATCTATGTCAAGAAATAATTAAGGACAACACCATTTGCTTTTCTTGAAACTCATAAAAATACCACAAACAGTTAAAATCCACCAAGTAAAGAAGACAACATGCATCAATAACTATGCAACAAAATCCATAACTTAAAAGTTAGGACTTAAACGTATATCAAAATCGACCACTCCTATGATGCAAATCATACTAACCAAGCAACATAAACTTTGAAAGCAGTGGTAACTGTAGTAACGTAGCAGTGGTAACATGAACACCCAGCAGTGGAAACTTTATCGAAGGCAGTGGTAACGAAATAACTAGCAGTGGAAACTCGCGAGCTTGGCAGTGGAAACAAAACATGCTAGCAGTAATAACTATTGCATGAGCAGTACAAAAGTAACATAGCATCAGTTACCTATCAAAGGCAGCAGCAGATACGATGAGTGTGGTGGTAACCTGAAGCAATCAGCACTTTCATAATCATAAACTTCTTGTGACAGCAGTAGGCGAATAATATTACTAATGAATTCAAACCCTCGTAAATCATGTTAAGCATCTGATCAATCAAAACCACCGACCCATGTGTAGGGAACTTTATCATTCAGTGGAAAATAACGAACCAAGAATAACCAACCAATTGATAAAAAAATACCCATTGAATGATATTCTTAAAATAATACCCATTGAATGATCAAAGTAAATTATCACCGTCTAACTTAATAATTGTAGTACGAGGTTTAGAATTAAGACAACAATATCTTTTGAGCACTATCTTTTAATAATACTCCATCGCACCGTCCCATGTTAAGATAATAACATTAGTGATTGAGTACGAGGTGAATTAATGATCAATCATGCACAATATTTATTACGAATCAGATCTGTATGAGGGTGATGTCTTGCACAAAACACCAATTACTATTAATAGAAAACCCTAAAATTCGAAAAAATATACCTCCTTCTGCAGCCATATTCGACACCTTATAACTTTCACATAAAAGCTCAGATCGACGATCCCTCCGGTGGAAAGTTAGATTGGTATATAGAGAACATCCACCTAAAATTTCAGCCCGATCCAACGGTTAACGAAAAAGTTATACCTGTTTGAAAACTGACCTGCATAAGCATTACGAAAATTTTCAGATTCGAATTTCTTCATCTTTTCGCCATTTTCTTCGAGAAACCTTGTAGATCCTAGATATCGAGAGCCACCCGCTTTGATACCACATGTTAAGAATCGTTTCTCTAGGTTTATTAGACCTTATCTAGGATAATCAATGAAGTACAAATAACAATGAACAATAATAAGATGCACAGCGGAATAAATAAACTATCATTGTTATTACTAAGGTTTCTTCGTCATCATCATGTGTTCTACAAAACACATCTACAGCCCCAATCCTAGACGATCAACTCTAAGACGGTTACACTCTAACAGGGATCCATGATCCTTGAGGCTGACCAACTAGTCGACTAACACAATAGTCTAGGCGTTCATAAACTCACGCCCTAGACACACACACACACCTATGTCTGATGTTTACATTGTTTGACACCTATAAACCTAATTCCCTATATCTCTTTATATAATAGAGATACTAGGGTTACAAATGACTACAAGGGACTAGATAATAAATACTTCTTTGCCAAGTAGGTCCCTTGTCTTTCTTTGTCTTCAATAGTCCTTCATCTTTCATGTACTTTGTCTTATCAACTTTAAATATAGTTCCCAACAATCTTCCCCTAGTTGATAATGACAAAACCAAATAAGCACGAACAAGTATGTCATGAAAGATAAATGAACTTCCCCTTAAACATGCAATCACCAAGAATCTTCAAGTTGCAGCTTCCAAGTAAATATTCTTCCCCTTTTTGTCATCTTCAATTAGGGGACATAAGTGAGCAACCTTGATCTTCACAGCTACAAATCAATATTATACGTCCAATCCATCCTTCCAATGTTTCAAATTACCCACCATTAAGTTTTCCGGATCTTTAAATGAATTTGAAACAGTAGAAATCAAAATCAGCAGTAGTAATAACAACTAGCAGTTGTAAAAACCTTCACCTCGAATAATGCATGAAAATGGTTAAACATTTTAACATTAAGCTTCCCCTGAAACCCATATGTTAACCATTTAAAGAATGTAGGCTCTATGTAATGATTACTGATGAAGAAAACCAAGTATAACCAACTTGATGCTGAAGTAGAACAACCCAAACATATGTCTTATATCTTGCACTAAAGATGACATCGAACGTATACCCAATCATGGTGTATAAGGAGACCGCAATCCCTTGACAATAATCACTGAGCACAATAACGTAACTCCTTCAAGTGTTTTGTCAATTCTTTGTCATATGAACGCACAAACAAGTTATCTTAAAAGTGTAAACAGCCACTTTAAGATATAATAAAATACAAACCCAAATAATTCCACTTCATCTTCAAATAGGTGATAAACGCCCTTCTTCGTAATCAACTATGACAATAAGAATGAGCCATGAACCTGTCAAGAACAAAAACCAAAATCCAAATAGTGTGTGTCGTTAACCAATCAAGCCGAAAACAAAAATCAACTTCCCCTCAAATCCAATATCATTCTTATGTGTGTGTGTACAAACTCATCCAAATCTGTCCCATGTACTTTCTTTCATTCATTGTAATCAGCAATACTATGGAACAATATTAAATTATCATACCATCAAACAATCCACGTGCATCCACCTCCTGTCCTTTTCAAACCTTATCGTCTATGTCAAGAAATAATTAAGGACAACACCATTTGCTTTTCTTGAAACTCATAAAAATACCACAAACAGTTAAAATCCACCAAGTAAAGAAGACAACATGCATCAATAACTATGCAACAAAATCCATAACTTAAAAGTTAGGACTTAAACGTATATCAAAATCTGACCAGCTCCTATGATGCAAATCATACTAACCAAGCAACATAAACTTTGAAAGCAGTGGTAACTGTAGTAACGTAGCAGTGGTAACATGAACACCCAGCAGTGGAAACTTTATCGAAGGCAGTGGTAACGAAATAACTAGCAGTGGAAACTCGCGAGCTTGGCAGTGGAAACAAAACATGCTAGCAGTAATAACTATTGCATGAGCAGTACAAAAGTAACATAGCATCAGTTACCTATCAAAGGCAGCAGCAGATACGATGAGTGTGGTGGTAACCTGAAGCAATCAGCACTTTCATAATCATAAACTTCTTGTGACAGCAGTAGGCGAATAATATTACTAATGAATTCAAACCCTCGTAAATCATGTTAAGCATCTGATCAATCAAAACCACCGACCCATGTGTAGGGAACTTTATCATTCAGTGGAAAATAACGAACCAAGAATAACCAACCAATTGATAAAAAATACCCATTGAATGATATTCTTAAAATAATACCCATTGAATGATCAAAGTAAATTATCACCGTCTAACTTAATAATTGTAGTACGAGGTTTAGAATTAAGACAACAATATCTTTTGAGCACTATCTTTTAATAATACTCCATCGCACCGTCCCATGTTAAGATATTAACATTAGTGATTGAGTACGAGGTGAATTAATGATCAATCATGCACAATATTTATTACTTAATCAGATCTGTATGAGGGTGATGTCTTGCACAAAACACCAATTACTATTAATAGAAAACCCTAAAATTCGAAAAAATATACCTCCTTCTGCAGCCATATTCGACACCTTATAACTTTCACATAAAAGCTCAGATCGACGATCCCTCCGGTGGAAAGTTAGATTGGTATATAGAGAACATCCACCTAAAATTTCAGCCCGATCCAACGGTTAACGAAAAAGTTATACCTGTTTGAAAACTGACCTGCATAAGCATTACGAAAATTTTCAGATTCGAATTTCTTCATCTTTTCACCATTTTCTTCGAGAAACCTTGTAGATCCTAGATATCGAGAGCCACCCGCTTTGATACCACATGTTAAGAATCGTTGCTCTAGGTTTATTAGACCTTATCTAGGATAATCAATGAAGTACAAATAACAATGAACAATAATAAGATGCACAGCGGAATAAATAAACTATCATTGTTATTACTAAGGTTTCTTCGTCATCATCATGTGTTCTACAAAACACATCTACAGCCCCAATCCTAGACGATCAACTCTAAGACGGTTACACTCTAACAGGGATCCATGATCCTTGAGGCTGACCAACTAGTCGACTAACACAATAGTCTAGGCGTTCATAAACTCACGCCCTAGACACACACACACACCTATGTCTGATGTTTACATTGTTTGACCCATATTAAACCTAATTCCCTATATCTCTTTATATAATAGAGATACTAGGGTTACAAATGACTACAAGGGACTAGATAATAAATACTTCTTTGCCAAGTAGGTCCCTTGTCTTTCTTTGTCTTCAATAGTCCTTCATCTTTCATGTACTTTGTCTTATCAACTTTAAATATAGTTCCCAACAATCTTTCCCTAGTTGATAATGACAAAACCAAATAAGCACGAACAAGTATGTCATGAAAGATAAATGAACTTCCCCTTAAACATGCAATCACCAAGAATCTTCAAGTTGCAGCTTCCAAGTAAATATTCTTCCCCTTTTTGTCATCTTCAATTAGGGGACATAAGTGAGCAACCTTGATCTTCACAGCTACAAATCAATATTATACGTCCAATCCATCCTTCCAATGTTTCAAATTACCCACCATTAAGTTTTCCGGATCTTTAAATGAATTTGAAACAAGAGAAATCAAAATCAGAAGTAGTAATAACAACTAGCAGTTGTAAAAACCTTCACCTCGAATAATGCATGAAAATGGTTAAACATTTTAACATTAAGCTTCCCCTAAAACCCATATGTTAACCATTTAAAGAATGTAGGCTTTATGTAATGATTACTGATGAAGAAAACCAAGTATAACCAACTTGATGCTGAAGTAGAACAACCCAAACCTGTGTCTTATATCTTGCACTAAAGATGACATCGAACGTATACCCAATCATGGTGTATAAGGAGACCGCAATCCCTTGACAATAATCACTGAGCACAATAACGTAACTCCTTCAAGTGTCTTGTCAATTCTTTGTCATATGAACGCACAAACAAGTTATCTTAAAAGTGTAAACAGCCACTTTAAGATATAATAAAACACAAACCCAAATAATTCCACTTCATCTTCAAATAGGTGATAAACGCCCTTCTTCGTAATCAACTATGACAATAAGAATGAGCCATGAACCTGTCAAGAACAAAAACCAAAATCCAAATAGTGTGTGTCGTTAACCAATCAAGCCGAAAACAAAAATCAACTTCCCCTCAAATCCAATATCATTCTTATGTGTGTGTGTACAAACTCATCCAAATCTGTCCCATGTACTTTCTTTCATTCATTGTAATCAGCAATACTATGGAACAATATTAAATTATCATACCATCAAACAATCCACGTGCATCCACCTCCTGTCCTTTTCAAACCTTATCGTCTATGTCAAGAAATAATTAAGGACAACACCATTTGCTTTTCTTGAAACTCATAAAAATACCACAAACAGTTAAAATCCACCAAGTAAAGAAGACAACATGCATCAATAACTATGCAACAAAATCCATAACTTAAAAGTTAGGACTTAAACGTATATCAAAATCTGACCAGCTCCTATGATGCAAATCATACTAACCAAGCAACATAAACTTTGAAAGCAGTGGTAACTGTAGTAACGTAGCAGTGGTAACATGAACACCCAGCAGTGGAAACTTTATCGAAGGCAGTGGTAACGAAATAACTAGCAGTGGAAACTCGCGAGCTTGGCAGTGGAAACAAAACATGCTAGCAGTAATAACTATTGCATGAAGCATACAAAAGTAACATAGCATCAGTTACCTATCAAAGGCAGCAGCAGATACGATGAGTGTGGTGGTAACCTGAAGCAATCAGCACTTTCATAATCATAAACTTCTTGTGACAGCAGTAGGCGAATAATATTACTAATGAATTCAAACCCTCGTAAATCATGTTAAGCATCTGATCAATCAAAACCACCGACCCATGTGTAAGGAACTTTATCATTCAGTGGAAAATAACGAACCAAGAATAACCAACCAATTGATAAAAAAATACCCATTGAATGATATTCTTAAAATAATACCCATTGAATGATCAAAGTAAATTATCACCGTCTAACTTAATAATTGTAGTACGAGGTTTAGAATTAAGACAACAATATCTTTTGAGCACTATCTTTTAATAATACTCCATCGCACCGTCCCATGTTAAGATATTAACATTAGTGATTGAGTACGAGGTGAATTAATGATCAATCATGCACAATATTTATTACGAATCAGATCTGTATGAGGGTGATGTCTTGCACAAAACACCAATTACTATTAATAGAAAACACTAAAATTCGAAAAAATATACCTCCTTCTGCAGCCATATTCGACACCTTATAACTTTCACATAAAAGCTCAGATCGACGATCCCTCCGGTGGAAAGTTAGATTGGTATATAGAGAACATCCACCTAAAATTTCAGCCCGATCCAACGGTTAACGAAAAAGTTATACCTGTTTGAAAACTGACCTGCATAAGCATTACGAAAATTTTCAGATTCGAATTTCTTCATCTTTTCACCATTTTCTTCGAGAAACCTTGTAGATCCTAGATATCGAGAGCCACCCGCTTTGATACCACATGTTAAGAATCGTTGCTCTAGGTTTATTAGACCTTATCTAGGATAATCAATGAAGTACAAATAACAATGAACAATAATAAGATGCACAGCGGAATAAATAAATTATCATTGTTATTACTAAGGTTTCTTCGTCATCATCATGTGTTCTACAAAACACATCTACAGCCCCAATCCTAGACGATCAACTCAAAGACGGTTACAATCTAACAGGGATCCATGATCCTTGAGGCTGACCAACTAGTCGACTAACACAATAGTCTAGGCGTTCATAAACTCACGCCCTAGACACACACACACACCTATGTCTGATGTTTACATTGTTTGACCCATATTAAACCTAATTCCCTATATCTCTTTATATAATAGAGATACTAGGGTTACAAATGACTACAAGGGACTAGATAATAAATACTTCTTTGCCAAGTAGGTCCCTTGTCTTTCTTTGTCTTCAATAGTCCTTCATCTTTCATGTACTTTGTCTTATCAACTTTAAATATAGTTCCCAACAATCTTCCCCTAGTTGATAATGACAAAACCAAATAAGCACGAACAAGTATGTCATGAAAGATAAATGAACTTCCCCTTAAACATGCAATCACCAAGAATCTTCAAGTTGCAGCTTCCAAGTAAATATTCTTCCCCTTTTTGTCATCTTCAATTAGGGGACATAAGTGAGCAACCTTGATCTTCACAGCTACAAATCAATATTATACGTCCAATCCATCCTTCCAATGTTTCAAATTACCCACCATTAAGTTTTCCGGATCTTTAAATGAATTTGAAACAGTAGAAATCAAAATCAGCAGTAGTAATAACAACTAGCAGTTGTAAAAACTTCACCTCGAATAATGCATGAAAATGGTTAAACATTTTAACATTAAGCTTCCCCTGAAACCCATATGTTAACCATTTAAAGAATGTAGGCTCTATGTAATGATTACTGATGAAGAAAACCAAGTATAACCAACTTGATGCTGAAGTAGAACAACCCAAACCTGTGTCTTATATCTTGCACTAAAGATGACATCGAACGTATACCCAATCATGGTGTATAAGGAGACCGCAATCCCTTGACAATAATCACTGAGCACAATAACGTAACTCCTTCAAGTGTTTTGTCAATTCTTTGTCATATGAACGCACAAACAAGTTATCTTAAAAGTGTAAACAGCCACTTTAAGATATAATAAAACACAAACCCAAATAATTCCACTTCATCTTCAAATAGGTGATAAACGCCCTTCTTCGTAATCAACTATGACAATAAGAATGAGCCATGAACCTGTCAAGAACAAAAACCAAAATCCAAATAGTGTGTGTCGTTAACCAATCAAGCCGAAAACAAAAATCAACTTCCCCTCAAATCCAATATCATTCTTATGTGTGTGTGTACAAACTCATCCAAATCTGTCCCATGTACTTTCTTTCATTCATTGTAATCAGCAATACTATGGAACAATATTAAATTATCATACCATCAAACAATCCACGTGCATCCACCTCTTGTCCTTTTCAAACCTTATCGTCTATGTCAAGAAATAATTAAGGACAACACCATTTGCTTTTCTTGAAACTCATAAAAATACCACAAACAGTTAAAATCCACCAAGTAAAGAAGACAACATGCATCAATAACTATGCAACAAAATCCATAACTTAAAAGTTAGGACTTAAACGTATATCAAAATCTGACCAGCTCCTATGATGCAAATCATACTAACCAAGCAACATAAACTTTGAAAGCAGTGGTAATCAGAGTAACGTAGCAGTGGTAACATGAACACCCAGCGTGGAAACTTTATCGAAGGCGTGGTAACGAAATAACTAGCAGTGGAAACTCGCGAGCTTGGCAGTGGAAACAAAACATGCTAGCAGTAATAACTATTGCATGAGCAGTACAAAAGTAACATAGCATCAGTTACCTATCAAAGGCAGCAGCAGATACGATGAGTGTGGTGGTAACCTGAAGCAATCAGCACTTTCATAATCATAAACTTCTTGTGACAGCAGTAGGCGAATAATATTACTAATGAATTCAAACCCTCGTAAATCATGTTAAGCATCTGATCAATCAAAACCACCGACCCATGTGTAGGGAACTTTATCATTCAGTGGAAAATAACGAACCAAGAATAACCAACCAATTGATAAAAAAATACCCATTGAATGATATTCTTAAAATAATACCCATTGAATGATCAAAGTAAATTATCACCGTCTAACTTAATAATTGTAGTACGAGGTTTAGAATTAAGACAACAATATCTTTTGAGCACTATCTTTTAATAATACTCCATCGCACCGTCCCATGTTAAGATATTAACATTAGTGATTGAGTACGAGGTGAATTAATGATCAATCATGCACAATATTTATTACGAATCAGATCTGTATGAGGGTGATGTCTTGCACAAAACACCAATTACTATTAATAGAAAACCCTAAAATTCGAAAAAATATACCTCCTTCTGCAGCCATATTCGACACCTTATAACTTTCACATAAAAGCTCAGATCGACGATCCCTCCGGTGGAAAGTTAGATTGGTATATAGAGAACATCCACCTAAAATTTCAGCCCGATCCAACGGTTAACGAAAAAGTTATACCTGTTTGAAAACTGACCTGCATAAGCATTACGAAAATTTTCAGATTCGAATTTCTTCATCTTTTCACCATTTTCTTCGAGAAACCTTGTAGATCCTAGATATCGAGAGCCACCCGCTTTGATACCACATGTTAAGAATCGTTGCTCTAGGTTTATTAGACCTTATCTAGGATAATCAATGAAGTACAAATAACAATGAACAATAATAAGATGCACAGTGGAATAAATAAACTATCATTGTTATTACTAAGGTTTCTTCGTCATCATCATGTGTTCTACAAAACACATCTACAGCCCCAATCCTAGACGATCAACTCTAAGACGGTTACACTCTAACAGGGATCCATGATCCTTGAGGCTGACCAACTAGTCGACTAACACAATAGTCTAGGCGTTCATAAACTCACGCCCTAGACACACACACACACACCTATGTCTGATGTTTACATTGTTTGACCCATATTAAACCTAATTCCCTATATCTCTTTATATAATAGAGATACTAGGGTTACAAATGACTACAAAGGACTAGATAATAAATACTTCTTTGCCAAGTAGGTCCCTTGTCTTTCTTTGTCTTCAATAGTCCTTCATCTTTCATGTACTTTGTCTTATCAACTTTAAATATAGTTCCCAACAATCTTCCCTTAGTTGATAATGACAAAACCAAATAAGCACGAACAAGTATGTCATGAAAGATAAATGAACTTCCCCTTAAACATGCAATCACCAAGAATCTTCAAGTTGCAGCTTCCAAGTAAATATTCTTCCCCTTTTTGTCATCTTCAATTAGGGGACATAAGTGAGCAACCTTGATCTTCACAGCTACAAATCAATATTATACGTCCAATCCATCCTTCCAATGTTTCAAATTACCCACCATTAAGTTTTCCGGATCTTTAAATGAATTTGAAACAGTAGAAATCAAAATCAGCAGTAGTAATAACAACTAGCAGTTGTAAAAAACTTCACCTCGAATAATGCATGAAAATGGTTAAACATTTTAACATTAAGCTTCCCCTGAAACCCATATGTTAACCATTTAAAGAATGTAGGCTCTATGTAATGATTACTGATGAAGAAAACCAAGTATAACCAACTTGATGCTGAAGTAGAACAACCCAAACCTGTGTCTTATATCTTGCACTAAAGATGACATCGAACGTATACCCAATCATGGTGTATAAGGAGACCGCAATCCCTTGACAATAATCACTGAGCACAATAACGTAACTCCTTCAAGTGTTTTGTCAATTCTTTGTCATATGAACGCACAAACAAGTTATCTTAAAAGTGTAAACAGCCACTTTAAGATATAATAAAACACAAACCCAAATAATTCCACTTCATCTTCAAATAGGTGATAAACGCCCTTCTTCGTAATCAACTATGACAATAAGAATGAGCCATGAACCTCAAGAACAAAACCAAAATCCAAATAGTGTGTGTCGTTAACCAATCAAGCCGAAAACAAAAATCAACTTCCCCTCAAATCCAATATCATTCTTATGTGTGTGTGTACAAACTCATCCAAATCTGTCCCATGTACTTTCTTTCATTCATTGTAATCAGCAATACTATGGAACAATATTAAATTATCATACCATCAAACAATCCACGTGCATCCACCTCCTGTCCTTTTCAAACCTTATCGTCTATGTCAAGAAATAATTAAGGACAACACCATTTGCTTTTCTTGAAACTCATAAAAATACCACAAACAGTTAAAATCCACCAAGTAAAGAAGACAACATGCATCAATAACTATGCAACAAAATCCATAACTTAAAAGTTAGGACTTAAACGTATATCAAAATCTGACCAGCTCCTATGATGCAAATCATACTAACCAAGCAACATAAACTTTGAAAGCAGTGGTAACTGTAGTAACGTAGCAGTGGTAACATGAACACCCAGCAGTGGAAACTTTATCGAAGGCAGTGGTAACGAAATAACTAGCAGTGGAAACTCGCGAGCTTGGCAGTGGAAACAAAACATGCTAGCAGTAATAACTATTGCATGAGCAGTACAAAAGTAACATAGCATCAGTTACCTATCAAAGGCAGCAGCAGATACGATGAGTGTGGTGGTAACCTGAAGCAATCAGCACTTTCATAATCATAAACTTCTTGTGACAGCAGTAGGCGAATAATATTACTAATGAATTCAAACCCTCGTAAATCATGTTAAGCATCTGATCAATCAAAACCACCGACCCATGTGTAGGGAACTTTATCATTCAGTGGCAAATAACGAACCAAGAATAACCAACCAATTGATAAAAAAAATACCCATTGAATGATATTCTTAAAATAATACCCATTGAATGATCAAAGTAAATTATCACCGTCTAACTTAATAATTGTAGTACGAGGTTTAGAATTAAGACAACAATATCTTTTGAGCACTATCTTTTAATAATACTCCATCGCACCGTCCCATGTTAAGATATTAACATTAGTGATTGAGTACGAGGTGAATTAATGATCAATCATGCACAATATTTATTACGAATCAGATCTGTATGAGGGTGATGTCTTGCACAAAACACCAATTACTATTAATAGAAAACCCTAAAATTCGAAAAAATATACCTCCTTCTGCAGCCATATTCGACACCTTATAACTTTCACATAAAAGCTCAGATCGACGATCCCTCCGGTGGAAAGTTAGATTGGTATATAGAGAACATCCACCTAAAATTTCAGCCCGATCCAACGGTTAACGAAAAAGTTATACCTGTTTGAAAACTGACTTGCATAAGCATTACGAAAATTTTCAGATTCGAATTTCTTCATCTTTTCGCCATTTTCTTCGAGAAACCTTGTAGATCCTAGATATCGAGAGCCACCCGCTTTGATACCACATGTTAAGAATCGTTGCTCTAGGTTTATTAGACCTTATCTAGGATAATCAATGAAGTACAAATAACAATGAACAATAATAAGATGCACAGCGGAATAAATAAACTATCATTGTTATTACTAAGGTTTCTTCGTCATCATCATGTGTTCTACAAAACACATCTACAGCCCCAATCCTAGACGATCAACTCTAAGACGGTTACACTCTAACAGGGATCCATGATCCTTGAGGCTGACCAACTAGTCGACTAACACAATAGTCTAGGCGTTCATAAACTCACGCCCTAGACACACACACACACCTATGTCTGATGTTTACATTGTTTGACCCATATTAAACCTAATTCCCTATATCTCTTTATATAATAGAGATACTAGGGTTACAAATGACTACAAGGGACTAGATAATAAATACTTCTTTGCCAAGTAGGTCCCTTGTCTTTCTTTGTCTTCAATAGTCCTTCATCTTTCATGTACTTTGTCTTATCAACTTTAAATATAGTTCCCAACACCTCTTATCACAGCTTATAGGCTTACTACATGAGCTGGATATCTAATTACAAATAATTATAAACCATAATAACTAATGACCTATTACAAATGAAATGACCTACATTTTATAATAAAACATGTTCCTAACAATCTCCCCCTAAGAGTTGTTCATCATTTGTTGTCTTGCTTAGGTCGTTTGACGTCTTGAAATTCTTTGGCGTTCTTTGCTTGTGACGTCATTGATTCTTTGAATCTTTGTTCTCTGTTCTTGTTGTTGTGATCAGTTTGTGAAATCTGCCTTTTATCAACCTCTTTGTTTCTGGTGGTTTTATGTATTTTCCAACATGCTCATACTTCTAGTGAAGTTTGTGATTCATATATTTGAAGCTCTCATTCTTTAACTTTGATCGTTGTCTCATGACTTTGCAGATTCTTTGACTTTGGCGTAGAATCTTTATTAAATTTGCTTTGCTTAGATCTTTGATAAGAATGTCTTTAAGATGTTGGTATGAGCATGTGGAACTAAGATGTTGATGATAATGATTGTGGTAACGGTCTTTATGGAACTCCTGGTCTTTTATTAGAACCTGCATGAAAACAGTTAGCAATAAAGTTCCCGGCACTTATAGGTTCGGACTTTGAGATCGTAAACAGATTCTGTGAAAACTTTCTCTAATCCTTGCCAAGGTCGTTCCTGAATCGTATACTCTCGGGAGAGTTAAACAATTTAGGTGAGCCGCTGAAGTATACCGAAGTATCACTCCACGACTGTAGACCATTTGAAACCACCAAGCGTAACCCGTAAAGGATTACTGAGGCGACCTGCTGTCAGGGCTATTTGATGTTGACTCTGGCAGGAGTTTCCATTCAATCACTGAGGATTACATATGTATAGCCTCTCATAAATGTTTTGGAAGATTGCCAAGATCTGCATAGGACTCTTATAATTTACGTCTTTTGTTCTTAATGTTGAACAAAAGACGTGGAAATGTTAACTGTTCCTAAGAGATATTTTGGTGAATCTCATGGCTCTAGACTCAATTAGTGCGTTTTGTTTTAGTAGTCAGAGACTGGAGTGGTGTCTCTTGTTTCAATATCAACACTTCTCGGAGTGAGAGGTCGATAGATTATACAGGGTTCCCCGTGAGAATGAAACAAATCCTTTTGAGAGGACTTGAGTGGCTAGAAGGTTAGGTGCATTGCGTCACTAGGTCCATGACGGCTTTTCTTCAATACCGGCGTCATCTTTATGACAACTAGTAGAATATGAAATGAACCCGGTGTCTGCCCTAAGTTGATTTTGGAGGGCTATTTCTTTTTACTCTTTTTCATAACAATTTTCTTTTAATTCTTCAACTCCTTCTTTCTCCTTACTCACTTTACTCCTTTTTTCAATCATACCTTAGGAATTTCTAATTCTAACAATTGGTATTGTCCTTGGGTAGATCCCTCCGGCTCTGGCAGATCATAGGACGGATTTCATATCCTTAGTCACCTTATAACTCCATGACTATCCTATGTTGTCATAAAACCTTTTCTTGAAAATCTCTCAAGTTGTTTATGATTATTAAACATATTTTGTTAACACCTTGAGAGTTTTTAATTTTTAGAAATACTCCCCCTCCACATGTGCTTGTATTGTTTTGACATAAATCTGTACATTGAGGGAGGAGTTTGCACTTTGGAATTGATTTGCTCTTGATGGACAATTCCCCGCGAGACACGATTACGTTGTATAGTAAAGGGTTCCATTATCAGATTTTAGGTGATAACTAGCCCTAGTAACTAACTTGAAGGTGTAAGCACTCCTTGAATGAGGAGGCTAGACCCGTTTAAGTTCATATCCACCAAGAGTTTCTCTAAAATATGGTACAATCTACTGAAACAAGTCCTTTGTGAGACACGGTTATAGTTAAAGGGTTCCATTGTCAACTTTTAGGTGATAACTAGCCCTAATAACTAACTTGAAGGTGTAAGCTCTCCTCGAGTGAGGAGGCTAGACCCGTCCCGGACAAGTCTTTTCGATTACTGACATTTTTCCTTCGTCAATTCATGGGTTATGCATGAGTTTGAGCACTTTCGAGATTCCATACTATTCACAACATATTTTCAGTCATATTTTGTTTTTCTCCCCCTCAAAAATAGCATATCAATGATGTTTTTGATAAAACTTTTGGATTTAAAATATGACTATTCTGAGTTTTGTGGGAAGAATTTCAACAAGAACTTTTTGTTTTGAACAAAGATGTTTTCCAAATACTCCCTCTCAAAAAGTGATGATAACTTTTGAGGTTTTTAAATAACGAGAATGAATATTTGTTCTTTTGAGTAGAATTATGAAAAACATTCGAAAATTTGATTAATTCTACTTAAGAGTAAGAATCTTTCGCTCCTTATATAAGGATTGAGGCACTGAAGCGTTCCTCAGGGTTCTTTCTTTGCAAGAACGGGTTGTACACTGTTATATTTGCACAAACCATTTGAAAAACAGTGATGTATTTGTGTACAGCATATGCCAGAAAATTTGAACAGCCTCGAATCCAGCCACTAGAGCAAATGATTCTTCAAAGTCAATACTTTATACCTGACGATATCCTTTTGCCATAGACGAGATTTGTTGCGAATCACAGTGCCTTTAGTGTCTATTTTGTTTTTCCAAATTCATTTCAGCCTGATAATATAGACCCAATTTGGTTTCACAACAAATTCCCTGACATCAAGACTTTTAAACTAATTCATCCTGAGAAACCGTAAGTGAATAACTGCAATTCTCAACAATCTTCCCAATCCACATTGCATGTCTTTAGCAGCTTCTTCGTACACTTCCTTTTTGTGAAGTTTTTGAATCAGCTTCCCCCCAAACTGACAACCGTCTTCAGCAGATTCAAAACTTTGATGTAGATAACATGTCTTCTAATTTTTACAGTTTTAAGTGAACAGTAAACCACACCAAGCAAATCTGAATAGTCACATAGTCACAGTTGTACATAATGTGAAAAATCCGTTCGGGGGTAACATGCAAGAAATCAACAAGATCTTCTCACGTATGTAGACGCTTCACACCAAACAAACCTTGAAATATGAAATAATACTACTTCCCCTGATTGTTGCGGTCTACCGGAATAATAATCAATTGTGAATATGCAAATAGTCGATAAAATGACAGTGTGTGAGGCATTATAATGCGGTTAAAGCATCTTATATAGGTAACTTCACACAAAATAACCTAGTGAAAGTTGAGACGATAACACCGAAGTAAGACGTTTGAACCACATATCGTCTCATTTCTTCCCCCTGATTGTAGAAACTCATGAAGGGAAAGAATTTTCGCAAAAAATTCAAAGAAAGCACATGACACATACTCTCTCTTCCCCTTGATGTTTTCAATGAATCGAGACATACACCACGTATGTTGATGATGAAATTGGAGACAGCGTAACCGATGTATGTCCAATTAATCGAAAATGTGTGAAGTACCATAAATATCCCGTGAGAATCAATTGCTGATAAAACTTCTCTACTCGTTCATTTTGTTGATCATCAGTTGTGTCATTGTTGTTGGAAACAGTTTGATATTCTGTTATAAGAGATTCAATTGGAGGTGCATCTGCAGCAACGGTTTTTGTTGTAGTTTCAGGGTGTATCTAGAAATAGAATGTGATCAGGTTGCGAGCGAAAACATTTGATACATCTGAAGCACGACTTTCGAAAGAATCTTCAAACAGTGGAGCAAACAAAGTTTTGCAATTCTTGACGATTAAGTACAATGGTGGTGCAGCTGATGGATCATTAAAATTTAGACGGTGAGAAACGGGTCCTAAGTTATTTTATTTAGAAGCCATTGCTGAAGTGCGGGTCCGAAACAAAATTATTCCGAAGCCATTCTTGTAGAACCTGTAAAGAAAGTAGGAGGAGGCAAAATAGAAGAAACATTGATCCCCAAATGTAACTGGGTTCCAGTTGTTAGAAGCATAAAGTTGTAGTGTCAGTTATCTTCTTGACACTTGAACATATTGTTTTGGTGCAAATATTTAATATCTTGCCTGTAGGAATCCACCTAAGACCAACAGTTTTAAAAACTCTACCCGTGGGTATCTACTTAAGATTAGATCTAAGAGATGTTGAAACTTCATTTGGAAATAATCTTTGTCCTATATTGATCCACGATTAGGTTTTCGAAGTTTGTTTTTCAGTTCAATGGGTCTATTTCTAATTGTCTGTTGAGTACACTTAGGTTTTGATTTGGTACTACTAGCATTGTTCTGTAATATACTAGAAGGCATCACACAAGGCTGTGAACCTAGGATTCCGTCCTTTTGAAGTAGAGTCATTTTCCTAGATTTTTCTAGACCATAGTTCTTGTACAAGTCATTTGTGCCATATGAATTTTGAATTTTATGCTTGGTTTAGACGCTGTTTTCAAACTAATCCTAGAAGAGCCAGGTGCAGCTACTTGTTGAGGTTAAACAGAAACACAAGCATTTCTCTTAGGCCAAGAATGTGGAGTGACTGGTTTGTCAAATCATTATTCTCAACAACTTGGGAGGCAAACCATGGTTTTGAAGATTTAGGTCGTTCAGATTTAAATGTTGTCGGTTGTCTAACAACTGATTGGTTTCTGATAGGTGGTAAAGACGGTTTTCCCAAGGTTGATGGTTTTTCAAACTTAGTATCTACACTTTTGCCAGTTAATCTTCTTAATTTGTTTTGTAAAGCAGCATGTGCAAGCCCCTTTGCTTGAATTTGAGCCTTTAAATGCTCATTTTCCTTAACTAATGTATCCACATGATTACTTAGTCCATTCAAAGATTTACCATTGTGTTCTGAAGTTAAAGATTTGTTTTGCATTTTAAGTTCAAGAGAGATGCAATGTGCCTTTAGTTTTGAACAATCCTTTTGAAACTAGGCAATGGTCTTTTTGAGAAAAATATTTTCAGATTTAAGAGTTTGGTTTGACATTTCAATTGTTTTGTTTACAAGTTAGGACTCAGACATAAGATAGTTGTCTGGACATTGTACAAAATACTGGTTAACCTCTCCTTCATTTCTGAATTCAGGTTTCTTGGTTTGTTGTTTCTCATTTGCAGACATAATATGATCAACAGTAGATTGTACCTCAACCATTTGTTCTTTGTCAAAGTTGGGCTCTGTGTCATCGGTGGGTATGATATCTTCCTCAACCATTTGTTCTTTGTCAAAGTTGGGCTTTGTATCATAGGTGAGTATGATATCTGCACAGTTAGCATCAATATCGTCCCCTGATATGTTGCTATCATCTTGCTTTTCTGATTCTGTCCCATTGTTGCCATCTTTATTTTCTGATTCTGTCCCACTGCTTTTCGTGACCACCAAATAAGCTTCCACCGCTTTAACCATATTAGCATGCTCTTCTTAAATCTGCAACTTATGTTCATTCACTCTTTTTTCATGCTATTTTATGTGAAGTACTCTTTCAGCAATTGTCTTCTTAATAGCTTCCATGTGTTGGAGCAATATATCTTTGAACTTTTGAGTCTCCATTTGAGTGTACGCTAAGAAATACTTGTTTGTCTTTTCAGTATCATAATCCAAATAGAATCGTGAATTGATGTACTGTTGAAACTGTTCCTTGAGGACTCTAAAGGCGGTTGTGGACTCATTCTTGTTAATTTCATCTTTGTTGAGTTGGTCTTCAAGTTGATTCACGTTGTGAAACATTGTATCAGTGAAGATGTCAAGGTATTCTCCAAAAAGTGATGGAAAGGCCCGCTTGAATCCATACTCGGAACGAGTTCCTGCTAAGTCTTTGTTTGAGAGGACCTTAAGGTGTGAATGAAGTGATCTAAACTGTTCCATGCATCTTTTCACCAAATTTGTCTCTTTCTCATTCATCTGCGACCTTGATTGATACATTTTCTCTTCCCCTTGATTGTGGCGATGTAATCGGAAGAATCAAACCAAAATGTGTAAAGTCGGTATAGCATACTCAAGTCCGATATGGTGAATAATTTTGAAAAATTTTCTCTCCCAGAATTTGAAATTCACTATAAAATTCAATTCTAAGGTTGCAACAAAAATTTGAGTTTTGACAATTTTGACGCCAAATTTGATCGAAAAATTCGAATTTGGGCCATAAAATTTGAATTTTTGACCAAAATTTTCACTGTTAAACTAAAACTTGAATTTCGCGTAAAAATTGAACGTTTAGTTTCCCAATTTTATTTTATTTATTTTTTATTATTATTTTTTTTAACTTGTGTAGATGTGTTATGGATCTTTTAAGGATAATTCAGGTTGGTGTTGTTTAGGATTAGGTAGATTAGTAGTGATTTCCTAACTCGCAGAAAACCAAAGTAGGGAAATCTTAACTCGCAGATTTCCTAACTCACATAAAACCAAAGTAGGAGAACCTTAGCTCGCAGATTTCTTAACTCACAGAAAACCAAAGTAGCAGAAAATTCTAACTCACAAAAATCCAAAGTAGCAGAAATTTCAGCTCGCATAAATCCTAACTCACAGAAAGTCAATTTCCCAACTCGCAGAAAATCCAAACTCGCAACTTTTTTAGAAAATCTAAACTCGCAGAAATTCTAACTCGCAACTTTTTCAGAAATCCTAACTCGCAAACTATTTCAGAAATCCTAACTCGCAGAAATTCTAACTCGCAATTTTTTCAGAAATCCTAACTCCCAACTTTTTCAGAAAATCCTAACTCGCAAAATATTTCAGAAATCCTAACTCGCAGAAATCAGAAATCCTAACTTGCAGGATCAATCAGGAATTCAAACTCGCAGAAATTAGAAATCCTAACTCGCAGGATAAATCAGAAATCCAAACTCACAGAAATCAGAAATCCTAACTCGCAGGATCAATCAGGAATCCAAACTCGCAGAAATCAGAAATTTTTTAGAAAAGAGGATGGTAGATCAAAATAAGACTTCAGATGAAAAGACTTCAGATGAAAAGACTAAAGGAAAAAAGAGTATATTAAGTAAATTAACACTTGAAAAGTTATATGAAACCTAACTCGCACGAATCAGAAATTCAAAATCGCTGAAATCAGAAATCCTAACTCGCAGGATAAATTCTAGAATTTGCTAACTCGCAAATCTTCAACCCGAATTTTGCTAACTCGCAAGATTACGTATTTTACACCTAAAAATTCATAAATTTCAATCTAAAACACGCTTTTAATCACAGATTTATACTAGATCTAATATATATTAACCTAAACTATGATAAAGTATCTCACTTTTCAGATAACTCACTAAAATTCATAAATCTAAAAAGATGAAATTTGATCTTTATCACAACCAAAACAATCCCTTGACTCTTGATACCACTTGTTAGGTCACCATTCTATCACATCACAACATGTATTTTAGAGAGAGAAAGTGGAAGGAACTAATGAAGGATTAAGTAAATTTTATTTCTTTTAGAACCAATACCCTCTCCCTTCAAGGGAGGGGGTATTTATAGTGTTTACATAGATAAGAGTGTTTCTCTTAGGTTCTAGAAGAACCTCTTATCACAGCTCATGGGCTTACTACATGAGCTGGATATCCAATTACAAACAATTATAAACTATAATAACTAACGACCTATTACAAATGAAATGACTTACACTTTATAATAAAACATGTTCCTAACAAATAAAATGAAATCATGGCACAATAGCGTCATTAATTCTTTTTTATCTTCATCACTTAAAGTTATTTTAGTTGGTTAAACTTTAAAGTGAATGCTTGCTTTGGAACCAAGGTTGTCAAAATCGCGATCCTGATAGTAGGATCGCACGATCCTACGATCTTACATATAAAAAACGAGCAGGATCTTAGTAGGATCTTAATTTGATCAGGATCGGCCTAGGATCGTAGGATCGCACGCAGGATCGTAGGATTGTGAACGATCCGATCCTACTACAAGACCATGTTTTTATCTCAAGTGGAGCAAGATCGGTGTAGGATCGTAGGGTCGCACACAGGATCGTAGGATCGTTTACGATCCGATCCTACTAAAAGCTCATGTTTTTTAATGTTCTACTGCTACAATACTTGAACATATAACTTTTTATTATATCATCCATTTAGATTTGTTTATAATATAAAATATTATATAGAATTATATAAAAGTACAAAACTACAACCCTTAGACAAAAATATATACATTTTCATAGGATCTTACGATCCCGATCCGATCCTACGATTACGATCTTGTGAAGCCGAAAACGATACTAGGTAGGATCCCGATCCTGACAACCATGTTTGGAACGATCGAGCAGAATGTTGGACAAAAAGTACATAGTGATTGGAGTACAATATAACTTTTAGATAAATTAGTGAGTAACAGCACAAGGTGTCATAACAAGGCTCAATTTCGTCGTCGCGCCACCTCAGCGCCACATCAGCATCCCATTTTTCCACAACTAACCACGACAAACCCCCTCCTCACTCATAACAAACCTCAACCTCTTCATTTGGGCCCCACCACTACCAATTTATTTTTTTTATTCAATTTTCACTTCCAAATAAAAACTAAATAAATTCATTTCATTCAAATTAAAAATACAATACATAACACAATAATAAAAAAACAACACGATACGGGAAAAAAACAACACGATACGGGAAAAAAAAACAACACGATTAAAAAAAAACAACACATACTACTGGATTTAATCTTCGACATCCCAATTTGGGCAATTTTTCAAAATCTCCCAAACGTGAACATATTTGAACTCCTTTCTACCAAATTGTTGCTGGAAGCTTAGTTTCGCATTTTCGAGATGAGTTTGGTCATTTTGAGCACTTCGACGCTGCAACTGTTTGTAAATTGCGTTGAACCTTTTGCAATCGACGTTAATCCTCGTCCAACTTTCCAACTCTGCCAGATTTTGAAGTTTACTCAACACCACCGGAAAATGTCTTCCCGGTGGGGTTTGAAAACATCTCGTACCTCCCAATTGTTCCAAGTCCACCTGTGAACAGTCCACAGGTGGATTTTCAAAACCACCCAAGCGGGTTAAGTGAGGCTTCCTTCCGGCAGCTTGAACAAGATGAAGAAAACGTCAGGGAGATACTGCAAGAGCAAGCACGTGAAGAGGCTGCTCGCCGTGAGCAAGAAGCACGGGAGGCTCAGTACCTCCAAGACAACTATTTCGACATAATGGAGAGTCGATACATTAATGGGGAGTTTTATTCTCCGCCAACAAGTGATGATGGTTTGGACTCGGATGACTCGTTTTTTTAAGTGTTTAGTAGTTTTATTATGTATTTCATGTTTTTATGTTGTTTTTAGGGATCCCTCTGTAGTTTTAAACTTTTAATGTTTAAGCTTATTATGTATTTCATGTTTTTAGCTAATCTTTCAAGTTTCAGTTTTTTTTGTTTAACCACGAGAAGCTCAGTACCTCTACGAAACTTTCGAAATCAATAACACTTCACCTTCACCTTATTATATAAAACTTTACAAATCTTAAAAAAAAAAGAGAGAAAAAAAAAACAAAAAGTTCGCTGCTATGTCAGAAGGTTACCTTCGTCGTCCCCACGATTTCAATTCTCACGGCGAGCCACAACGAGCAACGCCGGTGTGGCGGCGGCCCACGGCGGGGCTCCACGTAAGCCACGGCGAGGCACAACAACGACCACACCGGATGCTCTAACGACCATCATGTGTGAAAAGATTTTTGGCTATTACGTGAAACCGATATCTTTTAGATAAGTTAAAATTTTTAATGGTAAAACATTAGGTTAATACTAATAGTTGTAAATAATATAATAAGAGTAATCTATGGAAGTGTGACGAGGTATACTTTGCACGTAGCTGGATGGCAAGGTGGTAACTCAGTTACCTTATACTTCAGCATTATCTCAGTTTTCTTTCTCATCTCACTTTTCTTCACTCTTAATCATTTTTTTTTTGTGAACAAGGTCATCTTACAATCACCTTTTATTAAAATACATACTTTGTAAAAATATACCTCACATACACTTACAAACCAAATAAATAATTAAGCGGGGCTCGGAATTTTTGCAAACTCACATAGGTGAACGATTCACCTTAATTGCTCTTGGAATCTGTGAATCACGCGTGAGTATGTCTAGTGGGCAAGGTAGTTACGGGTGAATTGAAGGCAAGGTGAGTCACTCACCCTCCCTTGCCATCCAGTGTTATGTACTTGTTAGCTACTCCTATCACACAAATTAAGGTTGTGTGTAATAGTCGCTAAAGTCACCACACCACTGTCACGTAAGCGATACATTAACATTTAACTTACCACTAAACAGGTGTAATGGTGACCATTAAACTCATTTTTTTTAACAAATTTAAATAAAAACTAAAATAAAATTTTGTTATAATTAAAAACACTACATCAAAATGATTAATTTTAACGATTAGTGACAACCAATTAAGTAGTTAACCATCTAATTGGTTAAATAAACTTTAGTTGTTGGCTAAGTTATATCTTTGTCGCATCTTGATGGGATACTTTGTGTCATATATCTATTATTAATTTTAACAATTAATGGTAACCGATTAAGGGAGGAAGGAGTGGTTGCCTAATACCCTAATACCCTGGGGGTGCCACCTTACCTCTATCCAATAAAAACCTTCCAACTCAAAACTACCCCAATACTACCCTAACTAGACGGAGTGGTACCCTAATACCCGATTTTTTTTTTCTTTCATTAACTGCAAAAATCCAAACCATTATCTTCTTCTTCTTCCTAGCTACCTGCAAGACCTGCAAAAAAAAAAAAAAAAAAAAAAAAAACGCAAACACAAAGACACACACAACCCTTGTTTCACACGGGTACTCTTGCGAGCTCGGAACTCGAATTCCTTAATCGAACCATGTACCCGAGCTAGGCGGGGCGGTGTACCCGCTCGGGTACTTGGTACCCGGACCCCTACCCGCTCTCCACTCCGTCCACCCTAAGTAGTTAACCATCTAATTCGTTAAATAAACTAGTTTTTGGTTAAGTTATATCTTTGTCACATCTTGATTGGATACATTTGTGTCTCATATACTGTATCTACAATTTAACCTTAATGCCAACAGTCTTACTGAAACCAGTGCCAACCGTTTTCAAATAGTAGCCATACAGAGCCGTTTGGGGCTATTTTATTGTGCAAACCGTTATGTGGTGCATACAATCAAATAGTGTCAAAATCGGGGTGCCCATCAAATATAATATTCATGTTTCTTTTTTGAGATATCCCATTTTAATTTGTCTACTATTAAATATAAATAAATTTTTTTCTCGAGTTTATCATATTATTTTTGCTTGAAATTATTATTACAAATTTAAAAAAACATTAATTAATTGATTATGGGTAAAATTATTATTCTGTAAAAAGTAAAAGAAAGAAAGAAAAAAAACAATTGTTTTTTTTTATTAAACTGTGTGTTTTTTGTCGAGTGACAATTATTTGGTACGAAGAGAGTATTAAATTATAGAGTGTTATTTTTGTTCATGTGTAATTGTCTAAATGTGTAACAAACATATTTAAATTTAAGTTGGATAAATGTAAATAAACATGTACTACATCAGTTGTAATTTATTTTATTTTTTTGAACGGTAATTTTTTTTTCACACCTGTACCACATATCTCATAATTGCCTCTAACGAACATTAACCCACAACATATAAGTTGGTAGGCAACTCATACACAAGTACACCACTAAACCAAAGACATTGGTACCACATCAGTTGTGAATGTAAATCATGAGCTCTTGAAGCACTGTTATAATCGACTACAACACAACCACATATGTGTGCACCATTCGGTTATGTTAAACATGGCATTGCAAACTTATATAGTCGCAAAAGCTTGGAAAAAATTTATTACAAGAAAACTAACACAAATGGGTGTTCACGAGAATCTGAGCACAATGTAGGCCTAGTGGGTATTCGATCTAATATGCTTTATGATGAATCGGGTTCCAGAAAATGTCCTTGAAGATACCCATGTAACCATCTTCATTTTGTGGTCCGATACAAAACTTTATCAATTATCACTACATTTTGTAAAATGTTGTTTAACTTGATCAAGAAGAGATTAGTGACTTGGTTAATTAACACACCATAGTGATATGTTTTAAATATTTATTAAGTCAAATTTATTCAAATAAGATTAACGAACACGAAAGATCCCCAAATAATTTGTTCATGCGTCCAAGTAAGAACATGTTGCCCACTCTCACTCCTTAACCACCCGAGGTTTATCGAAGTAAAATAATATCTTTGATATAAAAGTTGAAGTTTTAGTCATCATATACACAATATGACATGTCAACTTTTATCATTTTGTATATATTTCATTCATATATATTTCGGTTGTTAGTGCCTTTAGTGGTTATGTAAGGTAACATCAACCTACAACTTTTAGTCACTGACCATTCGTCCCAAAAATATAATCATTATTTCCATTTTCGGAAATTATAATCATTATTTCCATTTATAGATGTTCGAAAATAATAATTCACTTCCTGTGTAAATTAGTAAAAGAAAGTTTGGTTGATGAAATTGATATTTAATTGGTTTAAAAGTGTAATGATCCAACTTTTATTAAAGTACGTGTTTTTTGTCTAAAGACTATAATTTTAAAACGGAGCGAGCATATGTTTTTTGCTAAGTAGATAACTACTTGTAGTATACATAAGCTTAAATATGAATTAAATTATGTACAAAATATTCGCATAGTGTAAAAAATAATTCATTCCAAAAATGTTTAAACCGAGTTTGTCTTTCTTAATAGTACGTTTAGCATAGATATTAATTGATGTCATATGTGTCTGCAACTGATCAAATTATTGAGGCGACGATGCTAAATTTGTAAACGCAACCTAATTGTAACAATACCGAAAACTATAATATGTGTACTCAGGTTTATATTGCAAATGAAGCAAAGTCTCGCAAATTCTCTTTATAAAACCCCATATACAATGTTGCCGGATTATTAAAGCTAGGTTACTTGTGATGCAAAAACAAAATAATGTTTTGTTTGCGATGAAAAAACACAAAGGGTGCGTTAAAATAAAGGTTTGCCTAATTATTTAGTTAAATAAAATGTTAAAAACAATTTAGCATTTTTATATAGGGATAATGACAAAAATACCCAAATTTTCAAACCTACTTCACAAAATACCACATTTTATACTTAAAAACCCAAAATACCCAAAAAAATCCGCAACTTTTTTGAGAAAAATCACAAATTTGCGAGTTTTTTGCGAAATTGGAAAAAATATCGAAAATTTTCGATATTTTAAAAAAAAATCGCAAGACTTGCGAAATTTTTTAAAAATATCAAAAATTTTCGATATTTTTATAACACTAAAAACCCATGCCAAATCGCAAAACATAACAGGTCTTCTTCTCCCCCCTCCCAAACCTGCGAATTGAAAAAAAAAAACCCTCCCAACATGCGATTTGAAGAAATATCGCAAACCCCCCCCCCCCTCCAACTTTGCGAATTGAAGAAAAGCCCAAAAAGAATTCGAATTAAAGGTTTAATCGTGCAAAAATTTATATCGAATCATGAATAATGATTCAATTCCGGTAAGTTTTAATCGTGCATTAGTATTCGAATTATCTTTATTGCTTTTCTAATTAGGGTTTTGTTTGAATTGGACAATTTTTTCAAATTGGGGGTTTTTCCCAATTAGGGTTACTTATGAAAATTTGGGGTTCGTGGCTGATATGTGATCGTAGTTAGGTTTTCATGGTGATATAAGCTGTGAATTATGATTGCTAAGACATTTGTTTTTTTTTTTCTTTTCTTAACCACCCAAACATAACGATTAAGGCCAAAATTACGATTGTTTCGGACATACTTGTAGCTCTGACCGATGCCCAAGTTGAAAAATTCAGGAAAACATGTTTCGGACATTGGCTCGACGTTGTCCTTAAAAAGAATAGCCAACTTTTGATTCATACGATACTTGATAGTGAGGTTGAAAGCGTACCAAACGAGCTCTCATTCAATATATTAGGTAAACGGATTCGCTTTAGACGCCAAGAGTTTTGTTTAGTTACAGGTTTACGTTTTGGTCCGAATATGTATATGAAAGAGTGGGTTAAGGACATTACGGAAAATCCATTTAGGAAAAGGATGTTCCCTGATATTCCAAAAAACGTTTCGGTTAAAGTAAAGGATGTTATGGATATCTTTAATCAGATGAAAGATCGGTCAATAGTTTTGGAAGACGATGATGCAGTTAAGATATGTCTTTTGGTGTTGTTAGATAACGGATTCTTGGGCCGCCAATCGTCACACAATGTTAGTAACTTTAAGTTGAATTTGGTTGAGCATTTAGAAGATTGTTGGAATATTTTTCCATGGGGGTCGTATATTTGGGATAAAACTTATAAGCAACTTAGAGATGTTGTATCTAATCGCAGACTGCTTCATAATGAGAAACGCAAGAAAGGGGAAGAGATCCGATACACATTGACTGGATTTGTTTGGGCTTTTATGGTATTTTTTACATATGGTGATTTTTTGTGCATGTTTTATGTTGTTTTTTTTAGTTGTTTTTTATGTTGTTTTTCTATTTTATAGATATGGATATTGGAGGCCATCCCGGCTACACATGTTTATGCCTTCAAAAAGCCGGATATAATTCTGAGGGCTTTGGCTTGGAGATCATTACTACCGTTTAATTGGACGAGATGTTGCACTTTGTTTGATAATAATAGGTTAGACGAACCATTGGAGACCCTTACACCTACTAAAGCCGAGAGTGACACAAGTTGGTGGAAGGACTCTTTCGAGTATTTTGAAGAAAAACATGTTCAAAGTGAGGTATTAAGTGAGCAAGTTCAGGTTGAAAAGGACGACCTAAGTGAGCAAGTGAAGAAGAAGAAAAAGAAAAGGAAGAGAGATTCATCACCTCACGACCCTACATATGACGAGTTGAAGAGCACTTTTAGTACTCTCAGTGAGACTGTTTCTAGGCTACAGGGTACTATTGAGACTTTAGAGTCTCGATTGCTTGCATTGGAGGTGTGTTATTTGCAAATGATAGTTCAGTAGTAAATTTTTATTTCTTATTAAATACTTTTTATTATATGATTTGTAAGGTGATGCACGTGTTGGTACTCTCACCGAGACCGTTTCTAGTTTACAGGGTACTATTGATACTTTAGAGTCTCGATTGCTTGTGTTGGAGGTATGTTTTTTATTTTATTTTATTTTTTGAATGGTAGTTCATTAGGAAATTGTTATTTGCTATTAATAATTTGTTATTTTAGTTTTTAAAAAAAGTTTAGTTTCTGTTTTTAAATTGTAAGTTGTCTTTTAAGTTAATGAAAAAAATTCTCTTTTTGCTTATCAGTTTTAATTTTTTTTGCTTATATGCAAATAAGCACTTTTGTGCATATTTGCTTATTGTCATTTATCAACTGTTCTAAGGTTCCTTTTTATCTGCAAGAAAGATTTTCCAAGATACATTCCAATATCAGTTCTTAAAAATCAGTTTTCAACATTAAACACCCCATAAAGGGGTGTTTGGCACAAACTCCTTTTTTAATTAAAACTTGTTTTTTTACCAAAATATGAGATTAGATTAGTCTTAAATCTTAGTTAGTAGTAGTTTTAAAGTGAATTTAATCATTTTCAGTTAGTTTTACAAGCTTTTGATTAGTTTTTGAAATATTTTAGTTTAAAACTGTTTTACGTATTAGCTAGGATAAAAATTAGATTAAGCTCCCTTAGGTGTTGGAATTGCTTCAAAGTAGCTCACTATAGGTTAGTTTACATGCTTAGAATCTGGTCTTAGACCTTCTTTAGTCAAAAAATCTCATTTTCACCCATTTTCAAAATCTGCATTTTCTAAAAATCTTCCAACAGGCCTTTTATTTTTTATTTTTAATTTCTTTGTTTTAAGTCCTTATGCTCTAAAATTTGGTACTTTGCACGTAAGTTCATCAACAAGTGGCGACAACAACGACCATGAAATGCATTCGGAAATACATTCTGAATGGCCAAAGCAATGGATCCAGCTCCATCAGATATGATCGTTAAGTTATCTTGCTTACCAATTATACATTCCTTGAGTTTCGTCAAAAACCAATCCCAAGATCTAAATGTCTCCGACTTACCCACTCCGTATGCAAGCAGCAGAATCTGATTATTACCATCCATTGCAACTGCTAGATACATTGTACCCAAAAATTCCCCTTTAAGATGTGCACCGTCTATTATAATCAATGGTCGCATGTGTGACACAAATGTACGAATCTACATAAAAAAATCTTTCGATAATTAGAATAATAAATAGATAGCATGAATAATACATTTATTTGTTTGTAATCAACAATACTTACCGCAGCACCCATGGCAAGAAAAAAAATCTCAAATTTGTCTTCATCGTCAGTTTCAATATGTGTAATAGTCCCTGGGTTTTTTAGTTTCAAATTGTGGCAATACAAAGGGAGTTCGGAAAACGACTCCCTAGGAGTCCCACTCAACAATTGCAATGCATAATATTTATCTCGCCAAGCTTGAGAATATGATATATCAATTTTGAATCTAGCATTCATATCTGTCATAATCTCTTTCCCCCTATAAATCCTACTATTCTCAGACATTACCTCCTTCAATATATGACCAAGGACTTTTGGGGAAGCATTACGATGATGTGGGTGAATTTGAGTTCTAGTGCATGTATGATGGTCGTTAAATGTTGTTACATAAAACTTTTTATAGTCTTTGGGTATATAGGCTCGAAAAACCCATTCACATGTGTCATCAATACATTTTGCATATACCCTTTGGGGGTCAGATCTTGGGTATCTAATTTGAAATCCTTCTTCAAGAGCTTTTCTACCCAAAACAACTTTTATATGTTCTTTATTATCAAAAGTATCATGCAAACGAACAAGACTAGATGTTCCAGAACACATACCTTTTTTCGAGTTGATATCTGGGACTGGTGTTTTGAGTAGGGGAGGCATATTCCAAAATTTATCCTTCTTACATTTCTTGTTCTCATCATCAAATTTTTTACTCTCCTCATTGGATTCACTAACCTCCTCATCAGATTTTCTACTCTCGTCATCAGATTCACTACGCTCATCATCAGATTCACTACTCTCATCCTCGCCAGACAATCTTTTCACTTTCCCAAAACACCACCCATTACCTTTTCTCCGAAAGGCCGTAATTTATCATCATCTAGCAAATCCCTTTCGTTAGTCTTTTTGTTTTTGGTGAACCAACAACTTGTTTTTTTTTTTACGATTAGCTGAATCACTTTGAGGATCCTGCGTATGATACACATGAATTCCAGGCACATACATAGGATTCCCAGGAAATCCATACATATGTTGAAAACTATGAAAATTTTGATAAAAACTACTACCAGGCATTTGTGTTTGGTGAATTTGTGTGGCATGATATTCGGTTTGATATACATTTACAGACGAGTTAGCATGAATAAAATTGCTTTGTTGATTGCTTCCCGTAGTTGATAATTGCCTACCATTTACACTAGCCTCAACAATACACAACGTAACAATTCTACTACTTTTAACAACAAGTTCCATAAATTCATTGACTTCCAAATCATCACATACATCTACAATATCATTATCCGAATTGTAAGTTACCATAAAACCACTATTAGCATCGGTTTCTAGCCTCTGGATACGCTTCTAGTAAACATGAATATGATGACAACAATGGTAAAATTAGTGTACGTTTTACACAATTTAACGGCATATACTCCAACACACCATCCACTCTTTCCCATGTACCTCCTTTACATACACGTATTTTGATGGTTTCTTTGACGGAATTCATGGAAAACTTGAGTTTTTTAGTGAGAATTTGAGTTTTTTTAGTGAAGGGAGCCAAAATAACAATAAGCAAAATCTCGCAAACTGACAAAAATCTCGCAAGTTTTATCCATAAGTTTGCGAAATTTCTTAAAAATATCGAAAATTTTCGATATTTTTAAGAAATATCGCAAATTTTTTATATTTCTTTAAAATATCGCAAATTTGCGATATTTTTCGATATTTTAAAGAAATTTCGCAAGTCTTGCGATTTTTCCTAAAAATATCGAAAATTTTCGATATTTTTCCCAATTTCGCAAAAAACTCGCAAATTTGCGATTTTCCTCAAAAAAGTTGCGGATTTTTTTGGGTATTTTGGGTTTTTAAGTATAAAATGGGGTATTTTGTGAAGTAGGTTTGAAAAATTGAGTATTTTTGTCATTATCCCTTTTATATACTCCCTCCGTCTCAAAATTATTGTCAGGAGACAAAAAACACACACTTTAATAAATGTGGGACCACTATCATTCTCAACCATTTCAAATAGAATATTACCACTAAATTCTCTTAAACTTACTTAAAATAGTAAGTGGACAATTATTTTGAGACACCCCAAAAAGGAAATATGGACAATATTTATGAGACGGAGGGAGTACTACTTTTGTAAGGACCATGTTAAATAGACAAATAGTATTCGAAGATAGACATGTATGACTAAACACTAATACAGTAATTGCTTATATCGAAAATGAAAACTAAACATGAATCTGCATTCTAATCCATATTAGCTCATAATTAAATCACCTTGAATAGCCTAAATAATTTAAATCATCTACATGCTAATAACCTAATATTCCTTTTAGCTCATAATTTAACTTTGAAAAATCTACGTACAAAAATGATATAAAATGGTATAGCCGGCGTTAATAGGGCCGGCGTTGACTAAGTTATTTAGCGTACATATGGCTGCTTCCAAAACGACACTATTGAAAGAATAATACGAAGCTGATAATTCGTTGCATATTTTGGACATCACATTCACGCATGTTATAGTTTTGGACCCCTATGTACATTTTTTTTCTTTGGATGTTTAATTCAGTTGTACTATATACAGCCCCACCATATCACATCATCGCCTATTATTAAAAGTATTACTCCATATTTGATAAGTAAAAACCAAGGACTTGTGTGCTAGCCCACAACTTTCATACGAAGCTGATAATTCGTTTGGGACACCATTTTTGACCATTTACATATTGTTATCATACAATACAATATAAAGAATACAATGTGATCAATCTTACAATTTTTTGGTCACAGAAAGTATAAAGCTTAAAGAAGTAGTGCAAGTCGATGAACATACAGCTAGAAGGACGAGGAAAGTTTGCACGCACAAGCGTTGAAATGAATCTTGGAAGCCCCTCGTCCCATAGAAATTGTCTATCCGATAATTTCTAGCTATCGAGTATTTGTCATATAGGCCATGGTTTAGAATTTCATGCTGTGGGATTTATACAATATTAGTAGTAGCTAAAATGTATGACATATAAAACCTAGCATATTTCGTCTCAAAAAGCCATTATTTCTTGCTCGTTAACTCACAACATCGATCGACTGAACTAGGGGAGAGCAACAAAACCGAAAAACCGAACCAAAACCCAAAAAATAAAAAAAACCGCCCCCAAAAAACCGATGGTGCAGTTTTGGTTTTTTAAAAAACCTAAAGTTTTAATTCGGTTTTTGGTCTTATATGAAAACCCAAACCGAAAAAACCGAACCGCCACATGCTATTCATAAAACTAATAAATAAATGTATACATATTAGTTTTGATACAAGTAACCACCAAAGTCCAAAAATTAAGAGATTAGATATTTGTATTAGGTGTTTATTTAGCTAACACTATAAGTTCGTAAAGTTAGTTTTCTTTATTTCATATATGTTCACGCATCTCATCTTTATATACATGTTATGTAATCTTATTATAATACGACAAAATATTCGACTTACATTCTACGATTTCTTGATTTAGGTTCTGGATGTTCAGAAAATATTCGTATTCGGATATTCGAAAAATTGATGAAAAATTAATAAAATATTGGGTTTTGTGATATGTCGTTTTTGAAACTAATATAAAAGTTTTCTGAAAATTATAGATATTTGGATATTCGGATATATAAAACTGTTGTTCGAAATTAAAGAACTTAGATAAATTAATAGGTCCAACATAAAACCATCAACTCAAATTTCGAATATTCGAAAACCGAAAAAACCAAAAACCGAACCGCAAAAAACCAAAAATTAAACCGAACTTTTGGTGCGGGGTTCGGTTTTCAAAAACTAAAAACCGAATTTTCGGTTCAGGGTTTGGTTTTAGCCAAAAACCTGCCCAAACCGTCCCATGCTCACCCCTAGACTGAACCACGTAAATCAGTAAAATTTATAAATAATTTTTGTTTTTGCACGTTGACTTGCCATAAAAATAAAAGATAAACATGATAAAAATGAAATAATTTTTCCAATACAACTAACTATATTCCAAAGCTAAACAGCTGTCTTAGTGAGTGAAGACAACTTCGTTTTTTCTTTTCCTTTGCCTTTGCCCTTTGCCTTTAAATTTTATAAAAGCTTTACTACAAGTATCAAAATTCTCAAAAAATAGCAATAACAAACACATACTTCATTAATTATGGGTCGAGTCATTGTTTTTCAAGTATTAGCTCTATGCTCACTTCTCGTATTTCCAAACATAGCTTTTGCGCAACTTAAACAGAATTACTACGCAAACATATGTCCAAATGTCGAAAGCATTGTGCAGAAAGCAGTCGCAGCGAAGGTTAAACAAACGTTCGTCACCATTCCAGGAACTCTTCGTTTGTTCTTCCATGATTGTTTTGTTCAGGTTCGTACGTTTGTTTAATGATATAGTTTACGTGAATATAAGTTTAAGTGTATAATGTGTTGTTTTTGGTGGTTACATAATAGGGGTGTGATGCTTCGGTTATGATACAATCTAGTTCCAATACTGCGGAAAAAGATCATCCAGATAACTTGTCATTGGCTGGAGACGGGTTTGATACGGTTATCAAAGCCAAAGCTGCAGTTGATGCTAATCCAAGTTGCAAAAATAAAGTGTCATGTGCTGATATTCTCACCATGGCTACACGAGATGTCGTCAAGATTGTAATAACTAGTTTCTTTCTATAATCATTGAGTTAGTAGCTGTATCTTGATGAATGATGATCATGTTGCTAACTTTTAAAATTTTGGTTTGCAGGCGGGTGGGCCATCGTATTCAGTGGAGTTAGGAAGATTAGACGGGTTAAGCTCAACAGCAGCTAGCGTTGGTGGAAAGCTGCCGAAACCAACCCAGAATTTGGATCAACTTAATGCCTTGTTTACTGCTAATGGATTGACCCAAGCTGACATGATTGCTCTCTCAGGTAAGAAATATCATGCAAAAATATTGGAAAAATGAGCCTAAACAGTAGAGGTGGTAAACTAAACATGGCGACTAGTGCAATAATGTTTAAGAAATAATCTGTAGTATGCGTTGGGTTGACCTGTGCCTTTTTATCCATTATTAAAGAAATACTTATGATTGAAAAGAAACTACATTAGTATAATAGAAATTAAACCCTTTATTAATAAAGTGAATTACAATATTGGATGAAATTACATTAAAATTTGTGAAACTTTCGGCACATATGACCCGTTTCCTTTTTAGCTAAATATATGATTGTACCCGTTTATCCGGCTAGAATAACAATATAACATGCAACTTAAATCAGCCTTTCTATAAGAAATACTCAAAATCGCTACCTCTAACGGATAGTAGAAGTTCCAAAATGGAGGCCAAACCGGGTTTGAAGGGTTTGGTCAAATGGGTAATCTTTGTATGATCAGGTTGGGTTGACCAATTCTTACTTGAAGCTTAAATATAAAATTAGTGTCTCACATATAATTACGCATGAACATTACTTAAATATTAATTTACCTTCTCTGTAATAGAATGATTTATGACAATTCATGCGTTAAAATCACATGTTTGACGAAATTGGACCCCTTTGCTTTTATTCTACCTTTTGGGTTTGACCCATTTGACACTTGAGATACAAGCATGCCAAAAATTCGCCAATTCGTACTACTTCTTGTTATTCAAAACTCTCAGTAAGATGTTTTATGGTTTCTATTGAAATGTTACCATAATTGCTAATGTAATTACCATGTCCAGGTGCACACACCCTCGGATTCTCCCATTGCAACCAGTTTTCAAACAGGATATACAACTTCAGCAAACAAAATCCAGTTGATCCAACACTAAACCCAAGTTATGCTACACAATTGCAGCAACAGTGCCCAAAGAACGTTGACCCGAGGATAGCTATAAATATGGATCCCACCACACCAAGAACTTTTGACAACGTTTACTATAAGAATCTACAAAATGGACAAGGACTTTTTACATCTGACCAGGTTCTTTTCAGTGACACGAGGTCAAAACAGACTGTGAATACATGGGCTAACACTCCAACAGCTTTCAATAACGCATTCATCACAGCAATGACTAAACTAGGCCGGGTTGGTGTCAAGACAGGTACAAATGGGAATATCAGGAGAGATTGTTCTGCATTTAATTAATATTTTATCGAAGTTGATATCATTGAGCTAGATTGTATAAATTTTTATACAATAATGAAAAGATATAAAAGTATACCAGATAAGCTAATGGCTATGTATGATCAAGTATTCCTCTGTTATATAATAATTCATCGTCCCATTTTTTTCTCATTTCGCCCTCAGAATTACTAACTAGTAAGAGATAGTAACACCAGCAATAGTAAATTTTACTAGAATTGTAAAACTTTAAATGTATGTTAAATTCATTCATACGCAAGCCCATCATATCACATTATCACCTATTAATGTATACTCGTTTTCTTTAGAAAAAAGAAAACACCCCACAACTTTAATACGTTTAAACCATTTTAATTGCCAACTTTATCATGTTTTGGTTTTCTGTTTCTCTTGAATATTTGAAGATAAAAAGCAATAAATTAGACACAAAAAGAATTGTTTCTATTTACTGGGAATACTATATTTGGCCATTTAAATTTTATAAAGGGTTAGTACAAGTCGAAAACTATCTCAATTCTCAACAGAATAACAATAACAAAAACAAATACATACACTTTAATCATGGGTCCGTTTATTCTTATTCAAGTATTAGCTTTCTTGTCACTTCTCATCTTCCCAAACATAGCTTTTTCCGAACTCAAACAGAATTACTACGCAAATATCTGTCCGGATGTTGAAACCATTGTGCGGAAAGCTGTCGCTGCTAAGCTTGCAGAAACACCTATCACTGTCCAGGGAACACTTCGTTTGTTATTTCATGATTGTTTCATTGAGGTTTGTTAATATGATAAGTTGTATGTTGTTTACTGGAGTACTTTTTTATAATGTGTTTTCTTTCTGTTGGTTAAAATAATAGGGGTGTGATGCTTCAATTATGATACAATCTAGTGGTTCCAACACCGCGGAAAAAGACCACCCGGAAAACCTGTCATTGGCTGGAGATGGGTTTGATACGGTTATGAAAGCAAAAGCTGCAGTTGATGCTGTCCCGAGCTGTAAAAATAAGGTGTCGTGTGCTGATATTCTCGCTATGGCAGCAAGGGATGTTGTCCAGATGGTAATTAAGAATTTTCAGTTCAAGAAAGTATCATGATCATGATTATATGTTTACATGTAATATGTGGTGCAGGCTGGTGGGCCGTCATATCCGGTAGAATTAGGCAGATTAGACGGGCTTAGTTCAACGGCGGTTAGTGTGAATGGAAAGCTGCCAAAAGCAAACCAGAATTTGGATCAGCTTAACGCTATCTTTGCTGCTAATGGCTTAAACCAAACTGAGATGATTTCTCTCTCAGGTAACACGAAAACGAAAATGATAAAAATTAGTGATAGTAAAATGGACAGTGCACGGATTCAGTAGTGGGTCAAAACAATTTTTTAGTGTGGGTTGGGTTAACCTAAACCTTTTTGTCCAATCTATAAAAACTATATTAGTATTATTACAATAATCCAATAATTTTAAACAAAGCAGATTATAGGTTGTATGCATCTAGCCATTTACAATACATTTTGAGTAACTTTCGACCCATAGGACCCGTTTACTTTTAAGGCTGAATTATTTCAACTTACATATTTAATCCGTAAGATAAAACATAGCCTAAACCTGCTGCTAACTACAGTAGTGATTACTATGTCCAGGCGCACATACACTTGGATTCTCCCATTGCGACCAGTTTTTAAACAGGATATACAACTTCAGCAAGGAGAACCCAGTGGACCCAACCCTACTCCCGAGTTATGCTGCCGAATTGCAGCAACAGTGTCCAAAGAACTTTGACCCAAACACAGTTATAGAGCTGGATCCCAGCACAACAGGAATTTTTGACAACATGTACTATAAGAATCTGCAGAATGGTAAAGGACTTCTAACTTCTGATCAGGTTCTCTTCACTGACACGAGGTCAAAACAGACTGTGATATCATGGGCTAACAGCCCAAAAGATTTCAGTGACGCGTTCGTCAAAGCTATGACTAAACTAGGCCGGGTTGGAGTCAAGACAAGCCAAAATGGGAATATCAGGCGAGATTGTTCTGCTTTTAATTGATGTTAACATCAAGTTGGTATCACTTGGATAAATTATACTATATTAATTTTTATACTACAATGAAAAGGAATACAAGTATGGGCGCATAGCTAATGGCTATTGATGGTTATGTAATTTATCTGTTATGAAAAGTATAGCCATTTATTTATCTAAATACGGGGTGATAATAACACAATACATACCCAGGGAATACCTTCCACATTAAATTGAACTTACACCTTATTTTTGATACTTATTAGGATAGCTAGCGTCCGAGGGTTAGGTCCAACATATAAGCCCACTTGGGATTTAACTGTTGACTTTAAAAAAATAATAATAAGAACAGGTAGTTATCTACGTCGAGTAAGCAAAAACAAATTTCCGATGAATTCAAACAAACCTAATATATTTCACCATTTGATAATCTTGCATGGTCGTATGTGTGCTGCACATTTCCCCCAAGTCTTTTTTTGCAAGACATCTTTATTTACAACCTTTAAAAGCAGCAATATGTAAATATCTGTAAAAATGAAAGGGACGTTCATGGGCATTAAGTTCTCCTAGGAGCCATTTCCAACTAAATAAAATGATTAAAGTCCATTGCAATGCAAAGTGACGAGAATGGTACAGTTGAACTAAAAGTTGTTATTCTATCAGGATTAGTTTACCATATGTGAGTAGTTTTTCACATCACATTTGCATTTATAGAATGGGTCGCTGTCTGCATTTGCTCCTTTTTAAAAAGTTCTTAACTTCAGTCATACAAGACCCGTCATATCACGTTATCACCTAATTAAACCAAGAATTTGTGTGCTAGCCCACAACATTCATACGTTTCTACCATATTAATGACCATCTTTATCATAATTTCATTTTCTGTTTCTCGTTTATATTTTAAGAAAAAAAAATAGCTGGACACAAAAGATTGTTTATATTTTCTGGAAATTCCAGATTTGACAATTTAGTTACCTATTGTTATCAACCTGATTGAATAAAAATACAAAAATGATAGTATATATATTACAGTAAATAAAAAAGCAAAACAAATGAATTACTTTCCCATAAAAACAAGATTCCAAATGCAAAAAGCTGGCATGGTGAGTGAAGACAACTTCCATTTGCCTTTGCTTTTAGTTTATAAAGCTTACTGAAACCATCTTAATTCTCAAAGGAATAACAATAGGCAACACATACATTTTGATCAAGGGTCGGGACGTCATGTTTATTCAGATATTAGTTCTCTACTCCCTTCTCATCTTCCCAAACTTAGCTTCTGCTCAACTCAAACAGAATTACTATGCAAACATCTGCCTAAATGTGGAAACTATTGTGCAGAATGCGGTAGCGGCTAAGGTTAAACTACAACCTTTCACTATCCCAGGAACTCTTCGTTTATTCTTCCATGATTGTTTCATTCAGGTTCGTTCGCTTATTGATATTGTTCGTTGTTAGTAAGGATAACTACTAACAATGTATGTTTTTTTTTTTTTTTTCTGGTGGTTTAATAATAGGGGTGTGATGCTTCAATTGTGATACAATCTACTGAATCCAACACGGCAGAAAAAGACCACCAGGATAACCAGTCATTGGCTGGAGACGGGTTTGACATGGTTAACAAAGCAAAAGCTGCTGTTGATGCTGTCCCTAGTTGCAGAAATAAGGTGTCATGTGCCGATATTCTCACCATGGCTACAAGGGATGTCATCAAGATGGTAATAATGATTAATTTTCAGAAAACATTATGATGATTTAGCAGCAGTATCTCGATGATCATGTGTTTACTTGTGTGGTGTTTGCAGGCAGGTGGACCATCATATCCGGTGGAGCTAGGGAGATTAGACGGGCTAAGTTCAACGGCAGCTAGTGTGAATGGAAAGCTGCCCATACCAAACTCGAATTTGGATCAGCTCAATAGCATGTTTGCTGCTAATAATTTGACCCAAGTTGACATGATTGCTCTCTCAGGTAACAATCCGGCAAAACAATATGAGTTAAGGTAAAATGGATGGGGCATGAGTTCGTTAACGGGTCAAAATATGTTGAAGCAATTACAAGTGCGGGTTGGGTCAACCTAAACCCCTTTTCCAAACAAAAATGGAACAGTTATAAATGATTAATATGATAAATTTTATTGAACACCATATTATTGTAATACTCGGTAATCCAATTTGTTTAAACCAAACCGGTTATAAGTTGTACGCATTTAGCCATTATGGGCTAATTTAACCCGTCTGACCCGTTTCCTTTTTGGGTAAACTATTTTAATATATATTATTTAACCCGTACAATAAAACATAACCAAACCAGCTCATTCATAAGTAAACAAGTTAAAAAAAGCCACCCTTAGTTTTTACTGAACCAATTGCAACTCCTTGTCCAGATGAAAGCACTACTGCTCCATAAGCAAATCATCTTATGTTTTATGGGTCTCTCAGAAAATGTTATAATTTGCCAATTTCTATGTCCAGGTGCACATACCCTTGGACTTTCCACCAGTCACCAGTTTGCAAACAGGATTTATAACTTCAGCAAGCGAAACCCAGTGGATCCATCCCTAAACCCGAGTTATGCTACCCAATTGCAACAAGCGTGTCCAAGGAACGTTAGCCCGCAGGTAGCTGTACCTATGGATCCCAACACACCAACAACTTTTGACAACATGTATTTCAAGAATCTAAAGCAAGGACAAGGACTTTTTACTTCTGACCAGGTTCTATACACTGACACGAGGTCAAAACAGACCGTGATATCATGGGCCGACAACCCAAAAGCTTTCAACGACACATTCATCACAGCTATGACTAAACTAGGTCGGGTCGGTGTCAAGACGGGACAAAATGGGAATATCAGGCAGGATTGTTCTGCATTTAATTAATCTTGAATACAAGTTGGTATCATTTTATGAATTTTAAAACAGCATCGAGTATGTATAATTATATAAGAGTTTGCAGGAAAAGCTAATAGCTTTTCCTGCAAACTCTTATATAGTTATACATACTCGATGCTGTTTTAAAATTCATAAAATGATTATGTATTTCCTCTGTTAAAGTATAATGCATCTTCCCATTATATTTATGCTCCTAACAACTTGTTAACTAATAATACAAACAAAAGGGTTTGACTAACATAAGTCATCGACCAATAGTACCATTTCATGAACAGAAATGAGCTAACAAACTGACTATAATATTAATGACTTGCTCAACTAAAAATTACAAGGTTTATCGACGGATCACAGGTAGCAGAGAAATTCAAAAAAACTATAGATAATAATTGAAAAAGGCCGCTAGAATATTTGTAAGTGGCCAGAAATCTTACAAAGTTTGCATAAAAAACTATACTGTCATTGGACAGCAGCCCTGTCCCGAATAATCAGATCTGAGATGTATATACAACCTACTTGCTTTTACTCCAAAACTTTTGTCGTTCCTCTTTTTGCATTAGTATCTAACAATGTATTACTCAGACATGAACTCGAGAGAATTTCCAAAACAAATCTTCTCGAGTTTTGTAGGCCAATTGTCTCCTAGAAACTTAGGATTGGTCTCTGTTGCCAGCCGGAAATCCAATAGCGACGCAGCAAACCTTGTTCCTGGCTGGCGTAAAGACCGTGATCGGGCTAACTCCAAACTTGGTTCTATAACCCTCGTCAAATAAGAAGCGAGTCCGTTATTCAATAAGTTTACACAATCCATTGAGATATCCAATCCCTCCGTTTTCAACTTCTCCTTCAATTTCTCCTCCAGCGAAACCGTACCCAAACCATTCTGCAATACTTTCGGTTTCCTACTCGAGTGAACACTAACACCAAACGGAGCAGTAATTGTGAGTCTTCTAACAGTAACCGCGCTCGACTCATCATGGTCAACCTCTTTCCTATTTTCAACCGAACTAACCTTCGTTGGCACCAAATGACTCTTGCCCTCGACTCCAAGAGGACTTGGTCTATCCTTAAACTTGCGTTCACGAATATTAGGAGTCCGTCCTTTCCTGGGCGACTGAGGAAACACATCTCTACAAAGCGACTGCAAACCATTTCTCGGGTCAATACCATTCACACCATCACGTTTAACTTGCTTTGCCAACGGCGGCGTCTTGCTAACAGCAGCATTTCTCACAATAGCCTTAATTAGCTCATTATGATACCGCACATTCTCTCTACCAATCAAACGCACACAATGCTTATTAAATTCCGACTTCCCAACCTTGAGACTCAAAAACCGCGTAAGCAGACCAAAATACTTCTCCGCCTTTTGCGTACCTAGCCTTCTTTCCATCTCCACCTTCAGCTCAACTGTATCGACTCTCGAAAAATGCCGAACCGCAGGCATTTTCACTCTTATTATTTTTTTCTAATATATCACACCATACGTTGACTTAAATAAGCACAAGTCAACGGTACTAATTTCTGCATAACAACAGTAAAATTTAATAAAAAAAAAAAAAAAAAAAAAAAAACTTATTTTCTACTTCAAAAATTAAATCAACAATAATTAAATTAACGAATGTCATCATATATAACGAGAATTAAATTAAAATGAATCAAACAGTGGAACTAATGATTAAAAAGCAATCAAAAAACAATCAAAGTATACCTGATTGATATAATACAGAAATTGAGTGATGGAATAGATAAAACGACGTCGTGATGGACTGATTTTGATTGGATGATCGATCGAGAGAGAGAATTAGGGCTTGGAAGTGAGAGTGTGTTTATGTTTGTGTGTGTTTGTGTTTGGAAGCTTCTATTGGAAGGGGGCCAAGGACACGTGTATTAGATGTGAATGGGGGTTTAAGACATGGTACTACTTGTATGTATATGTCTTCAACGTCAGCGGCTTGTGTTTTAAGGGTGTGGCTGTCATGAGTTCATGTTTCTCTCATGTCTTACCATTCATTAATACTCCCTCCGTCTCATAATTATTGTCCATATTTCCATTTTGGGACATCTCAAAATAATTATCCACTTTCCATTTTAAGTAAAAACTAGAGAATCTATTAAGAGAATATTCTATTTTAGTGGTTGTATATTAAAGTGGACCCACTTTTATTAAACATTGTGCATCTTGTCTCATGACAATAATTTTGAGACGGAGGGAGTAATATTTTGTCATCTTATCTTATGCCTTTTTCATGCCTCATTATATTTTTTTAGCGGCAACCATGATTCTATGCATCAGCTAATTTTATTTTCTATTTTTTATATTCATAATTATATTAAATAATTTAATAAAAACATAATATTCATTAATAATTAAAAGAAAATTACATTCTAAAAATCGCATAATTAAAAAATAAATAAATAAATAAATAAAACTAAGATAATTATTAAAAAAAATTACATCTAAAAATAGCAATTCCATCCATATTTCTCCGCGAGCACACGTTTTTTGGCAAGAGTGAAGGCTAGCATATTTGGATCGGTTATGTGATCGTGCGGTTGGTTATAGAACTTTATCGCCCAAAACAAAGCCTTTTCTTCAACACTACGGATTTGTGCCGCCAACAACTTTTCGGTCAGTTCATCCTTTGCAAGTTTTTTCTTCACCACCGTCTCCAAGAGTTGTGTTTATTTCTAAAAAAATAAAAAATTAAAAAGATAAAAAAGAATCATCCTCAACCCCACCTTATTGTAAACGCTCTTAAACTATATTTACAAGTGTTAGTCATTTATATGTAATAGGTTGCTTTAATATGGCTTTTGTGTTAGTAATTAAAGCTAGACTTTTGTAGAAAGCCCATAAGCCTATGCAAAGGCCCAAAAGGCTAAGGAATGGACTAGATGTGTTGCCCTAGATCCCTTCCCCTATAAATACTTGTTTACTTCTCCTTTGAGAAGTGTTGTTCACTCATAATACTATAAGCATAACCTTTCTTATTATTTCGTGTGTTTGTGTGTGCAACCATCTATCTTAACCTTATTTCTAACATCTTCATGCTTGTGTTAACTTATGGTGACCTGACAGTGGTATCAATAGCCAGTTAGTTGGGTGAAACACTTTTATTTTTGAAGTGTTTGGTCGTACGCGTAAGTTTATCGTTTTACACTTTTCATTTGCTTAAAAGCTTTATTTTTTCACTTGTAAACTCAAGATTTTTATAGGTTAAGGTTTATTTAGTGTTAAAGTTTATGTTTTTTTGCAAAACGTTTCAAACTTTACGTGTTTAGATTAGTTTTTGAACTTGGTTTTGGGTCGTGTACTTGTTTTACGCGTAAGGTAAAATTTCACTTTGGATCATCAAGTTTCAAACTTTCTTGTTATTTTGATGATTTTGAAGCTGTTTTATCATTAAAATCAAGTTTCCAAAACGTTTAGTGCATAAAAATCAAGCTTGGTAAATTCTGTCCTTTTTACGCTTAACAAAACCCTAATTTTCTACGCCTAAGTCTCAGTTACGCCTAACAGTCTACGCGTAAGAATTTTCTTCGACGATCTTCAAAGCTGTTGGTTAACTCAGTGTTTTCTTGCTTGAATAAGCCTGAAAACACTTTCGACTTGTGGATATCTTTTACACTTGGACAAGTGTAAAAGATTTTTGGGTAAAACCCTAAGTTTACGCATAAGCATAAACGTTTACGAGTAAACACTTTACGCCTAAGGTTCTTACTTCTAAGCATTTAGTTTACGCCTAAGCTTACGTTTAACCTAAAGCTTACGTGTAAGAATGATTTACGCCTAAGCCTCTTATTTACGCGTAAGTGGAAGTTACGCGTAACATCATCAGTTTTACGCCTAAGTGTACTTCATCAACAACATCAAGTTTCATTCGACTACAAAGATCCATCATCTACACAAGTTTCAAGATGTCTCAACCACCATACTCCAACTACTTTCCTCATGAGTATCCTCAACAACAACAACAACAACTACTACAACAATATCCTCAACAACAATTTCAACAACCATCATCCGTTTACTTTCCTCAAGGTGCACAACCTCTTCCACCACAAATCCCTCAACCAAACCCTCGTCAACAATATCAGCATGCTAACTACTTCCAATATCAGTTTCCAGCTAAGTATGCTATGAATGTCACAATGCAAAAGGAACCTTCTTGGTTTGCAAAGATGTGTGAAGCTTTAAGCAGCCAACAATCTATTCATGAAGCTGGATCCCTTGATAGACCTCCAATGCTCACTCCCGGAAACTATAATCAATGGGTGATACCGTTTTTTAGGTTTTGAGATCTCAAGAAACCACATGGTAAGTTTTTGAAGAAGGTCATCCTTGAAGGACCTTTTCAAATGCCTACTACAACAGTCCCCGGAGATCCAACTGCTGATCCACCAAGAGATGATGTTACCACCACTCTCAGAGTAGATCAACTCATTGCTGAACAACTACTTCACTTAGAAGCTGATGAACTTGCAATGAAATATATCCTTTTGGGTTTACCCAATCCGATTCTTCGCAGTGTTGATGCTCAAAAAACTGCAAAAGCTATGTGCGAACACATTCATCTTCTAATGGAAGGCACATAACTCAATCAAGAAGACATGGAATCAAAACTTTACTTATCCAATGAGAATTTCATGATTGAACTAGGGGAATCATTAGAGTCATACTATCATCGGTTCACAGACATCATCAATGACTTGGACAGACACATCATCATTATGCCAAGGATTGCAATCAATACAAAGTTCCTCAGCTGTTTTGGTCATGATTGGGAAAAGTATGTTACATTCATCCGTCAAGCTAAGAATCTTCATCAAGCAACGTACGGATTTTTGTATGACTACTTGAAGCACCATCAAAAGGAATTAGACAAAGATAGAGCTCTCCGTGGAGTCACTGCATCTCCAACTCTACCGGATAATCAAACTCTTGCTTTGTACACTCAAGCTTGTTATCCTCAATTTCTAAATTTGCCAATTGTCTTCACAAATCCACCACAAAAATCTGCTCAGATTACACCATATGATCCTTCACAGCAATCACAAGAAACTCAACTGGTTCCTTACAACAACAACACTGATTCAGCACTTTACAGTGAGACACCAAATGAGGATGCAGAAGCTTTCGATACGTTGAATCAAGGATTTTTGTTAATTGCTAGAGCCTTCAGGAGATTCGCTAACAAATCCAACAACCGTATTCGTACCTCATCTAACACAAGGAATCAACCAGTTATTAACAATGGAAGGGTTGAGGTTTAGCACCGTGGAAATGGTCGTTAGATGGGTAGTGGTCAAGGATTTAATGCTAATGGAAGGAATAACATGTGTGCTCCACAACAATGGGTTCAAATGGTTGATCAGGGAAATGTTCAGACTGGGAATAATGGTCTTCGATGCTACAACTACAATGAAAATGGTCATCTAGCGAATGCTTACCCAAAGCCGAGAACAAGAGGCAGCGCTTAGCAAAAGGAGGCTTTACTCTTGGCTCTCAAGGATGACGCTGGTGGAACACTTACCATCAAAGAACAGAGCTTCATGGCTAATGCAGAATCTGATGATGACATGGAGGACTTGCAAGCTAACGCAGCTGTGATGTTGATGGCCAACATGAAAGAGCTCCACATGAGTGACCCGGGCCCAGTCTATAACACTGATGGCTTGTCTCAGGTACCGGATCCTAACATATGTCTTATACATGATCTGATATCTCCGCCTGCATCTGCATTCGATGAGGCACAGAGTGTTCAACATGAGCCTTCTACATCTCATCACGAAGATAATCAAATGGATCCCGTAGTTACATTTGACGATCAAGATGACCTTACGGTTAACTTTGATAATCAAGTTGACTCCCTGATTATATTTGAGGATCTAAATAATGATTTTGTGGAGACTCAAGTTGAACAAAATCAGCCTTTGTCTAATCCAGATCCAGAACTCATGACCTTATTTCAGACCACCCAATCTCAATTAGAGAAGTGCAATGAGATTAATAAGAATCTTAATGCTAAGATTGCACTGTTAACTAAGGATAATGAATGCTATAAGTTACAACTCAAAAATTTTGAAATAAAAGAGAAACGTATAATAATAACTTATGCGATTCATCATAAGTTAACACAAGCATGAAGATGTTAGAAATAAGGTTCAGATAGACGGTTGTACACACAAACACACGAAATAATAAGAAAGGTTATGCGTATAGTATTATGAGTGAACAACACTTCTCAAATGAGAAGTAAACAAGTATTTATAGGGGAAGTGAGCTAGGGCAACACATCTAGTCCCTTCTTTGGCCTTTTGGGCCATTGCATAGGCTTATGGACTTTTTACATAAGCGTAGCCTTAATTACTAACACCAAAGCCATATTAAAGCAACCTATTACATATAAATGACTAACACTTGTAAATATAGTTTAGGAGCATTTCCAACAATCTCCCCCTAAGTGATAGTTATAATGTAATAGCGGTTGCTTGACGTCTTCTAGCACTCTTCTTTCTCGTGAGTAGAGATGCTTTTGATTCCAACAATCTTCCCTTGTGTGGGATCTTGTTTCTTTTGAAGTTTTTATCTTTGACGTCATTGTAATCTTTGTTCTTTGTTCTTTGTTCTGTTTGTGGATGATGTGATTGTATATTGTTGTCTGCATCGGGTCAGCTTCGTTACTCAGGTGTCTCCACATCTTTCTCCAACATGCTCACACGTCTTTTGACTTTGATTCCACTTGTGGTGTAGTTCTCGAGTCTTTAAACTTTGTAGATTTTTTTGGCTTTGACGAAGAATCATTTTGACTTTTGAGTTGCCTTTTGAGAGAACTTCATGTATGTTGTTGTAGGTATGAGCATGTGGAAAATAAGCACGATCTTTTCTCTCAGGAGCATCCATCAGTATCTGTATAAGAATGGGTTAGTGATAATCAGCAATCGATCATTATGGACTTTTCTTAAAGAATTGACCACTACGATTGTTTTACTGATGAATGTCTTGATTCCATTCACCTTGGTCGGGCGAATCAGTCATCCGAATCCCGTGGAGGGACAATTGGCATTACATTGAACGAGTTCAAGTAATGACCCACATCTTCAGGACTCGATTCTTGAAAGGAATCTCCTTAGCGGGATTTCCAGCACTTACAAGTTCGAACTTCGAGGGTGTTAACAGCATAGTGTGAAAACACATCTCTAATTCTAGCAAAGGTTGTTCCTGAACTGGAGGCCCTCAAGTAGGCTAACACGATGTACCGAAGTACATATACAGTTCTGGTGAGTCGCTGAGGTACACCGAAGTATCACCTCACGACTGTAGACCGTTTAAGACAACACTAAGCGTAACCCACAAGGAGTTACCGAAGTGACATGTTGTCAGGGTTGTTTGATGTTGACCCTGGCAGGAGTTTCCATTCAATCACCGAGGATCACAAGTGTGAATCCCCTCATAAATGTTCTCGACAGATTGCTAAGATCTGCAAAGGACTCTAGAGTGTATCACTTGCGTCCTTATTGTTGAAAGACAAGTGATGAAAGTTCAAGTGTTCCTAAGAGATCTTTTGATGAATCTAGTGGCTCTAGACTCAATAGTGCACTTTGGTTTTCATGAGCGGAGACTAGGGAGAGGGTCTCCTTCTTCAATACCAACAATCTCTTAGAGAGAGTCGATAGATTACATAGGGTTCCCTGTGAGAATGAAACAAGCTTCTGTTGAGAGAAACTTGAGTGGCTAAGAAGGTTTAGTGCAGACTTTTTCCTCAATACCGGTTTCAACTTGTGAGGACCAGTAACATATGAATTGAACCCGGTGTCTGCCCTAAGTTGAATAATTTGGAGGGCTATTTATTTTCACCCTTTTCTTTACTTTTCTTTTTAATTCTTCAACTCCTTCTTTCTCCGATTCTCATTTTCTCCTTTTGTCAATCATACCTAAAGACTTCTAAGTACTAACTATTGGTGGTGTCCTTGGGTAGATCCTGTTAGGATTTAGAAAATCCATAGTGAAGTGTCGGTCACCCCAACTATTGTCTAGCATATGTTAGCTCGTAGACATTACGTTATTTATTAGTTAGTTAGTTAGTTTAGAGCAACACCGTGGAGGACGGACGGGTCTTTACCCAATGTATGCCTGATCCACAGCCCGTAGATGGCGTAATATGTAAGAACTATAAATAGCCCTCTCCACATGTGGAGAGGGTTGGTTCTTTCATTTCAATAAAATCTTCCTACTATTTTTCTCTCATCTTTCTCTCTCTAGAAAGTATCCCACCCATCTCTCTCTCTCTAAAATCTTCTTGTTTGATTCGAACCTCATACATGTTCTTTGATTAAAACAATAACCAATATCCTACAAATGGTATCAAGAGCCATGGTTTGATCTTGGATATTGTGTGTGCTTCGATTTTAGTTTGGTTATTGTTGGGTTTTCTTATGGTTCGAATTTTTGCTTATTTTCTCATCTAGTTCAAATTTTATTTGGTTACTAAGGTTAAAAGTTTGAACTTTTATTGTTAAATGTGTTAGATATGCTTAGTTTAATGTTTGGTTGAGTCATCTTTCAAGTCTTGAAGCTATTTGGATGATTTTCGAGCAGTTTTATGCACCTGTTCTTGGTGGCGAGTTGATACCTTTCTGAATGGGAGTTGTGTACTAAACAGCAACAACTAAAAAAAAGGCGACTTGTGTTTTTATTTAGAAAGCGACTTGTGCTTTTCTTGAAAAGCGACTTGTGTTTTTTTAAAAAAGCGACTTGGGTTAATTTTTTGAAAAGCGACTTGTGTTAATTTTTTGAAAAGCGACTTGTGTTAATTTTTTTGAAAAGCGACTTGAGTTTATTTTTGCAAAGCGACTTGTGCTTGTAAAGCGACTCGTGTATCTTCTACAAAAACGATAACTGTGGTATTCTTCTCTTTCGGACATCAATCATTATACTAGTGCATAAATCTCTTTAAAAGCATATTCTTCTTTCTTCTATCCGAAATCTTACAAGAAAACCAATAACTGTGATTAAACGAATCTACAAAAACGACACCATCAATCTCAGATCTATCCTTGTGTAATCAACGAAAGGTTCAAAGAACAATATCACAAAGAATTTTGTCATCATTGATCAATCTTTTTGAAGCAATACTTCAATTAATATTCGAATAATTAAAAGAAACACAAAACCTTGAGGTTTTCATCTTGCTTACGATTCGGTTTCAACAAAACAAAACAAAACGAAAATCAACAAACAAAACCTACCTTAGATCTTTATCAAAGATCTTGAAGCCACGGTCAAATCCGTATGGAGATAAAGAGGTGATTACTTTTCAGTTTTGATTTTCATAAGCAGAATCGTAAGGTTTTATGTGTTTGTGCTCAATTGTGACAAAGAACAAGGGACGATTTTTGGGAGTTTATCAAGTGTTGGATGCATATGGGATGAGAAAAAGTTGGTGTGTCTGCGACTTGTTTATGATTAGGGTTTACTGAGAGTGCTAAGTGGTAATTTATAGTCGAATAATTAGGGTTAAATCTGATTTGGGGACTTGAATGTTGGGCTGCATTTTTTTTATAGTGAAGTGGACTACTAATTTATTTTGGGCCGGTTGATACTATAACAATTAACTTGAACTTGGGAACAATGGGCTGATATGTTTTTATCATTGGGCTAATATATCAAAAGGGACGTAATTTTTTCAAAAGTTGGTATTGATAGGTATTATTTTGAGCTGAGTTTGAATTATTTGGACATTTGGACAGTTGTGTGGCACAAATTTTGAGCAATTATTTTTGGGTTATATATTTTTGGACTGCACTTTGATTGAGCTTCAATTATCCGAGATTAATTTTAATTTTGGGTGAAATTTTCCGGGTTCGTTGAATATAACTATTGTGCTAATTAAAATCGATTCTTTATCATCTTCAAGACCCCATCTCTCTTTACATTATCAACAATCCTCCTTAACCAAATTCAATTTCTCATTGTCTCACGGTTTCGTCTTGATTTTGTAAAATCCCGCGAAATATTCTATTTCTCGGTTTAAATCACAGACTTGTAAAAACCCGTGTATACTACAACATCATGTCTTACACTACTGACCCAGTGATTTCGGAAGTACTTAAATTGTATGATGCTTTGGACAACAATGATAATGAATGCTACACTGAACGATTAAAGATGTTTGAATTAATCAATGAGGATGTGAGATCTTCATGTTCAGAGTACAATGAGAATGAATTGCACCTGCTAATGCTACAGAATGCCATGCAAAAGCAAATCAGCATTGAACCTTATCAACAAATTCACTCTCACCTCATGTTACTTCTACCCACATCAATGGAACGAACATGTATTGCCCTCTTCCGTCAGGACTTATCCACGTTAAGGAACTTTCTTTGCTTAAATCTAGAGCAATTGGAGCTACAACTTGACAAAGAGAAGGTTCAAAAGATAGTTCCAGTCTTTGCACTTCAAGTGATCTACAAACATTTTCAGTCATTCATTAAAAGGGAATTCACATCAGATTATGATCAAGACATGACTGAAATGTCTTTCAAGAGACACACTGGAATGGAAATTTGCGTGTTCATAGAGACACTTATCCATCTCATGGATAATGTGGAAAAGTATATTGATGAAGTTTCTCAGAAAGATGAAAAAATGGATGAGAGTGCAGTGCGATTGACAAAAAGTTGTGATGAGTTGGTTAATGTATCAGTTGAAGAATCGGGTGTTGCTGAATGTAGAATGTCAGAGACAACAAAAAATGATGTAACCAGTTGCTCAGTAACTCCTGACACACAAGAAGTGGATGCTGTGATCAGAAAGGTGAATGAATGTCAGGTACAATCAATAAATTGTAGTGTTGAGATCAGTAAGGCATCGGGTGATGGATCGATTGACACTGAATCTGAGGCTCGAGAGACGAGATAAGCTTGAAACAGCCATTAGTTCAGTGACTCTTGTTACACATGATGTGGATGCAAATATCAGGCCGACAAATGAACAGGTGTCATGTGATGAGGTACCGTTAACTGTTCAACATAGTGCATCTGCTAATGTACCTAAACAAACTAAATCTTAATACTGAACATGATTCTGATAAATTTTCCTTGGTTGAGGCTGAGACTAATAAATTCAAAACAAATGATATGGTTGATAAAAATGCTTTTGATGAACTTTCAAACAAATTCTCAAAACTTGAAAAACATTGCATTTCTCTTGAAATTGCAATACAAAGAAAGGAGGAAAGTTTCCAAACTAAGAAACCATGCAAAAATCCAGAATTCCCTGAATTTCATGAATTCTTTGAAATAAACGATTTAAAAGCTCAACTTCAAGCCAAAAACTCGACTATCAATAATTTGAAGAAACATATTTCTGGTATGCATGTGAAAAGTAATTTGATTGCAACTAATTCTGATGTTAATGCTATTTATGATATTCAAATGAGAAATGATGAATTAGCAGTTTGTGTGGCCAAATTACTAAAGGAAAATGAGTCTTTGAGAAAGCATCACATAGAACTAAGTGACTCTGTCAAAGAAGCTAGAACTAAGTCAATGGAAACAGATTCTTTGATAGAAAAAATTGATGAACTCAAAGCTCAACTTCAGGAAAAGAGTTTCGCTATTGTTGCCTTAAAAAACGAGCTTAGAAAAACTGTAGGGAAAAGTGTGAACACTAAGTTTACAAAACCATCAACCTTGGGGAAGCCCGTTTCTCATCCCACTAGAGACCGGTCCGTTGTTAGGCAGCCTACTGCATTTAGATCTGAAAAAACAAAATCTTTAAAGATAAGGCTTGCCTCCCAAGTTGATGCGATAAAAGTTTTGTCAAAACCAGTCACTTCACCTGAGTTACCTAAGAATAATGCTTCTAGCTCCGTTAACCCTCAACAAGTAGCTACTTATACTCCCAACACCTCTAGGATTAGTTCGAAAACAGTGTCAAAACCAAGCATTAAAACCCATAATTCATATGATATGAATGACTTGTGGAAGAACTATTATCTAGAAGATGCTAGGAAAAAGGCACAGATTCGAAAAGACGGAATTTTAGGTGCAAGACCTAGGGTGATGAATTCCACGAGATTTCAAGGCACTGCTAGTAGTAGTAAACCATTACCTAGGAACACTCAAAAGGCTAGGGATTGGCTTGCATCTAAGAGTAGTTATATGAAGAAGAATACTAAGCATGTAGAAAATGAAACTAGAAATTCTGAGTCTTTTCCGAATAAGAAATATTTTCCTAATTCACATGCTAAGGTATAATCCACTAAGACTACTAACATGGCTAAGGTTCAACATGTTATGAAGCAAAACAAACCTAAAACTTCGCATAGATGGATCCCAACTTCTAAATATTTGGAGTCTAGGAATAACGATAAGTCTTCCACTGTGCATAAGAATATCAACAATCCTATACCTTGCCATAAGTGAATTCCGTCTGGTAGAATGTTTAAGGATGTTGGACTTAGGTGGATACCTACCAGAAAACTGTTTACCGATAGCAAAATCAAGGTTGACCGTGAAACCCCAAAGGGTTTGGATACTAATATCACTAACCAATATATATGCAATCAAGCTTGTAATGTTAGTGCAGGTAATCCTTACTCAGTTGCAGATACTTCGATCCTTCACTACATGGATAACAAAAGGATTGATATCTCATAACTCATGGGTCCAAGTAACTCAACCTTGATACTCAATCGGCTATGACGTCTGTTCACTTCAGTTCAGGCCTCGTACTTCATCATTATGGCGTCTGCAGATAACACTTCAGGCCCCGTTCCTCAAAGAAAAGAAAGGTGTACGCTTCAGTGCGCTTTATCTTCAGAAGAAGAGAAATCTTCATGTTTATGACCATTCTCATCGACAATCTTCATCAACAAGCTTCATGTTTCTCCCATGCTCATTCAGTCATCAAGTGGATCTACGTTCATTGGTGTATATTCTTATTCACTTAGTTAAATCAAAAATGGCAACTTCGGATGCAATTTTTGAGGGGGAGAAGAGTAAATATACTACATGTTGATGGATGTTTGAATAATGGTCATACGACTTTATGTTTGAATAATGACTATCATAATATTGCAGTTGCACTCATGAATAATGATCCAGTCTTTGGTATTCCTTTGCCAAATCTTCACGGATTATTGTTCCTCTCAACGTGCACGCTATAAATCAACCACATGAATTTCAAGGAAAATGACTACCTCATCCGCTCGAAGTTATTAGTGAATCTTCCAGATCAGTCTCTACATGTATACTTTTAGGAAGAATGCATTGATGTTGAGGAATCATTTGTTCCGGTTCATTCAGTGGGTCAATGTACATCCGATTGTATGTTTATTCACGTGTTGGGCATTTGACACAAGTTGATTACTTAGGAGTTAATCATTTATCACTTATTTGAGATTGAAGTTGACTTTCACAAAGGCGTGTTCTTATTTGATAACTTGCTCGGGCTTAAGAATTTGAGTTGAAGACTTGGTTTATCTAGTTACCAGCAGTCGGGGTGGATGGTTGAAGACCTGGTTAACTATCACTATTAGGAGTTACGTTGTTTTACTCAGTGTCACACGCAGATGACGGTGTGGATAATCACAAGAGGTGTTAACGTCTCATACTTTGTTTGAGTAGTGAGTACTTAGAGATTTGCTTGAAGCATAAATTCTCGACACCGTTCTTCCATCATCAAGTGCAAGCTTAAGATAAAAATGTGGGGAATTCGGCTTCAGTTTCAAGTTTGGTATATCGGGTTTGCTTCTTCAGTGATCAATTCAAATTTTCTACATCTGGGTTGGTTAAGGTAGTCAAGGAGAGTTTCTGTAGCAGTTGATTCTCACAAGATACATTTGAGCTTATTGTGTTTTTCTCCAAAGATTTCAAGGATATGAGTGTATTATGTTTTGCTGATTCTGAGGTATCAAAACCAGCAAGGGGGAAGGAGACATACATCTAAACACACAACGAGTACACGTGATGAACTTAATACTTCTTCTCTATTGAAGTAATCCCGGGAAAGACAAATGCCATAACCGTAGAGAAACTCAGTGTTTAACTCGTAGCCTTTGGTGTGTTATTCCAACTATTTGGGGGAAGGATGTATTATTCCAACTATTTAGGGGAAGGATATATTATTCCAACCATTTGGGGGGAAGTGGTCTCTGGATACTTTTGGTATGTGTTAACTCAGCCTTCAGTAGAAAGAAATATGAGAAGAATATTTGGTACGTGAGATGATATTGCTTATCAACATCTTCGATATGATTAATGGTAAAGTGCTTCCGGTTATTCCTTCATGTACACATTGTTATGATGATTCCGATGAGATCGCAACCATCATGGGGGAGAGATATGTGTACATCAGGAACTCACAACATGTTCACATGATCGGGCTTAATCAGTTATTCTAGAGTTGACATCTGCAGAGATGATCAGCGACTCAACATATTACTTGGATGTCATCGGCTCTGTTCTTGTTGGGTACATGTGTACATCATGGGCTGATTGGTTATATGTAAGATAATTGGAATGCATTTGGAGAAATGAAGATGTTGATATACTGCTCCCCTGAATAGACAATTGGTCAATCTCGAAGAGTAATGTGTACATCGGGGACGCACAACAGGTTCATGTGATCGGACTTAATCAGTTATTCCGGATTTGATAACCACTGAGACGATCAATGTTTCAACTTGTTACTTCGATGTTCTCGTGTTCTTCGGGGTGATGAGATTCATTCAATGAGATCGTTTTTATTCATTTCTACTTCTTGGGGAAATGGTCTTTATTCTTAGTTTGTCGGTTTGGGGGGAAGCTACCAAAGTCTCACTTTCAGAAGGCTCAAGTTCTGACGACGATTCAAGAGCCTCGAAAGCTTTGGTGGTGAAAGTTTAAGAGATGTTGATTTCTTTCTTCTACAACGTGTTGTACGATATCCTTATCTCGGTACTCATATCATCATCCTCTTAAACTAAATTATCTTCTTTGTAAATATATTTATCAAAAAGCAAAATAGAAAAATATAAAACCAACAAAAATCCATAAAAATCAGAAAATTTGAAAAATTCCGAAAATACTGTTATTCTCATGACATGTCTTCTGATATCGATAACATCTACGGTCTTAGAAATGTCATTTAATAATGGCACAGGACTTTAGATGAAGTTCGAGCAGGAGGTGTAAATATTTTTTATTTCAAAACTTGTCTAAAACTATGGCTTGCAGTTATTTCAGACTGTAACCCGCGCTTAACCAAGGCTTGCTATTATTTCAGATAGCAACCCGCTCTTCAAGAAAGGAAAGTGCTACGCTAAACCAATTTTCAAATATTTCGTGCACTTATCCTAAAACAAAATGAGGAAAGTATGTCTAAGGACTGCTGTTCCTACTTAAATATTTTTCCTTCTAAAATTCTCTAGAAAAATATTTGTTGTTTTCTAAAATGGTGGTAAATGAGTTGCTTGTTAATCAGTCAGATTCAGAGTTTTCGTAAAAATTGAAAACTCAATCAATGACTTCAGCGCTTTTAAACTTTTCAGAAAAATAAGTCACTGATTGAAGGGGAGAATGTTTTCAAATCTATATCATCTAACGAGCTCATCTAATTATCCTATATACTTAAATGTAAAACATGTTAACCTATGTTGAAGGACTAGGTGCCTAGGATATGATTGATTAGGATTAGATGATTAGAGTTTGATGAACACATTATTCCCATGCTTTACATGATCTGATTGATATGTTGAATTGACTTTTCTTAGTCGATTGTTGTTTGGGTGATGTCGACCACCATATATCTGTTTGTATGTCTACTAACGTATGCAGGTATACTGGTATATAAGCATGTTCCCAATCTGGATCCCACAATAGAAGATGATTGGATGCCAAAAGGAAAGGGTAACTATATCTTGGGTTGACAAATGAAGAAACGAAGCTTAATTTGACTTATATGGAAAGTTGGCATGGAAAATGCAATGTAAGAGGTCTCACTGCATCAGCAGATGGTTTTCTTCTAAGTGATTGAAGAAACGGAGCTTAATTTGACCTCCATGGAAAGTTGGCATGAAAAAATGCAACGTAAGAAGTCTCACTGCATCAGCAGATGGTTTTCTTTCAAACCTACAGCAACAACAACAAAAGCAGCTCAACCACCTAACGTATCTTTGTGCATGATAATTGTGATGATACAATTTTTTTAAACAATTTTTAAATAATATTGTTTTGAAAAATGGAAAAATATTGGTTTTGAAAATAAATTGGACTTAATTTTGAAAATCACCGGACTTCATTTTATCAAAACTTAAGTCATTCAATCAGTGACTACGGACATCGATTGAGGGGGAGAGTGATTTAAAATAAAATATTTTCAATCGATATTTCTTCATAAAAGTCCGGATTGTACAAAAATAAGTGATGATCTAAAGATTTAATGTTATGTCATGGTATGATTTTCTTTAAAACTCAAAGATCTTTCAAAATGAAATTTTTTCTCTTCTTGTTTGATTGTGAAATTGTTTTATTTTATTTAAAGATCTCTTAAAACTATCATACCTTACACTAACAATCTTTAATGTCGAAAAACTGTTCCTTATCTATCATTTTTCAAAATTAAATTTTGCCACGTCTTTCCCCAAAACTTTTCTAAATGATTTAAATCAATTGGGATCACAAATCTCAATTGGTTTGAAATTTTTTGATCAGGGGAGAGATCGTGATTTAAATCTCAAATTTGTTTAAATGGAATTGATTTTAGTCCTTTAAAGGCACTCCTGCCTCCATGTGCCAAACGATTTCAATATATGATGCACATGATTGAGGAGAAGCATTTATCCAAAAACAAGATGAGTATTTAAACCTGGCCACATTTTCTTTCATGTTTTCTAAACCTTATTAAATCACTTGGGATCCAAAATATCAAAGGGTTTGATATTTTTGATCGGGGGAGAATTTGTGATTTAATTATGAAATCTGATAAATGATGATCGATTTGATTCAAAAGTGCATGCTGCTCTCCCATATGTGCTAAACGCTTTCGAATCTCAAAGCACATATTGAGGTGGAGCATTTATAAAAGAAAATAAACTTTCAAGGTACAAAGATTTCTATGTTTTAACATAAGTACCTTGATTGATGTTCTAAATGGTTTCTTAATGGATTTTGTGATCGTGGATGTACTTCAAATGAACTCTTTCCTCTTTGTGATAAAATGATTTCAAATATCCTATGCACATATTGAGGGGGGAGAATTTACCAAAGAAAATCAAATGGCTTTTTCCACGGAAATTGTGATCAAGAATAAATTTCAAAGAACTCTTGCCTCCATGTGCTAAACAATTTCAATATCATATGCACATGTTGAGGGGGAGCATTTCTAAATGATCAAAACAATTAAGGTACAAAATGCTTTGATTTTATATCACAAGTACCTTGATTGATTTTTCCAAATGATTTTTCAATTGGTTTCAAGGAAGAATGAACTGTACCAAAAGACCGACCATTTTACTTTATGCATGGAGTTATAAGGATGGTGAGGTTAGGTATTCGTTCCCACGATCCCGCCAGAGCCGGAGGGATCTACCCAGGGACAATCCACTAGATAGTGTAGAAGCACTTAGGTATGATGAAAAAAGGAGAAAAGTGAGAAATGGGAAGAGTGCGGACTGAGACAGAGCTAGTACTGGAATAAACCCAACAAGGTTCTAGTTATTAAGTCTCGGTAAGTACTAAAGGGGTTGAAGAATGAAAAAGAAATAATGTGAAAAGGGTGAAAAGAAATAGCCCTCCAATAAATCAACCTTAGGGCAGTAACCGGGTTCAATACATATGCTACTGGTGGTTACTAAGGTAACACTGGTATTGAAGACAAGACGTCATGGACCCAGTGACGCACTGCACTAAACTTCCCAAGCTACTCAAGCTCCTCTTAAAGGACTTGTTTCATTTTCACGGGGAACCTACATAATCTATCGACTTTCTCTTAGAGATTGTTGATATTGAAGAAGGAGACCCTCTCCCTAGTCTCCGGCATAGGAACCAAATGTGCACGATTGAGTCTAGAGCCACGAGATCATCAATAAATCTCATTAGGACACTGTCAATGAAGACTCTCTGTTTCACACAATGTGGAAAGAGAGAATATATTTTAAGAGTCCTAGGCATTATCCTTGTGGTATTGCCAGAACATTTGAGCGATAAACTAACATATTCACAATGAAGATGAAAAACCTTCTAGAGCCAACATCAAACAAGCTCTTGGTGGGTGACATGTGAGATCTATCCAATAGATCAAACTTGTGACAACTGGATAGAAACAATGGGGCGATTCAATCTTGAATCAACCTTGGTCCAGGAAATGAATTGACGAATACTTTTGGAAAAACCGTTCGATGTGCAAATCTTCTTTTCTCTAGCACATCGAATGAGTATTAAACACAAAAAGTATCTCTGATTGAAAAATACTTTTGGAAAAACCGTTCGATGTGTAAATCTCTTCTTTTCTCTAGCACATCGAATGTGTACTCTTTCCAAATACAAAAAGTATTTAAATTGAAAATTGATTTTTCTCATAAAACCTTTGTCGTATTGCAAAACTCTTTCTTCAAGCAATACGCGATTGTTTTCAAATCAATTTTTCTTCAATCAGTGAATCTCAATTCGCTGGTTCACTCACTCCGTGTTGTCTTCTTTGAGATGTTCCGGTTTGAGAACAGCTAGAACAACTGCGAAACCCTGTCAAGGAGATTCTTTGGAATTATACCTGATCACAGGCAGTACTTGTACTGATCAACGGGGAACCGTGGGCCGTGTACCTCAATTCAACGAAAGTGATCAAAGACACTTTCATGCGCTTTATTGCTAAATGTTGTATGCATGTACACCCGACGTTTGCAGCTGATTAGAATAGAGAGGTCAATCCATAGCCGCATGCTCACACAACACATTCATTGCTAAAGAAATCATGATAAGTGCATCAACGACTCTGATATTTTCACTCCATGCTTCTGCTACGCTGCTGCAAATATCATGAATCATCTAAAGCTTCCGCTACTCTGATGAGAAGATATCATGATCCAGAATGTGAGCATGTCGGTCCATAAGTCACAACATCACATAATGTCAACACTACAAAGGAAGAGTAAGAGATTTACTATGGCTGATGATTTCAATGAAAGCTCGAAGATCATCAAAGATGTGGATCTGTTCAAAGACCTCCACTAAAAGTACAAAACTATACGGACTTTGAAGAATCGCTACTAAAGCACAAAGATTTCGGAAGTGAAGAATTGAAGTCTACAAGCTCAGAACAGAAGACAAAATGGATTGCTAGGATTTAAAATGTAAATCATGGGGTGACCTCCCTTAGGGGGAGATTGTTAGGATTTAGAAAATCCATAGTGAAGTGTCGGTCACCCCAACTATTGTCTAGCATATGTTAGCTCGTAGACATTACGTTATTTATTAGTTAGTTAGTTAGTTTAGAGCAACACCGTGGAGGACGGACGGGTCTTTACCCACTGTATGCCTGATCCACAGCCCGTAGGTGGCGTAATATGTAAGAACTATAAATAGCCCTCTCCACATGTGGAGAGGGTTGGTGCTTTCATTTCAATAAAATCTTCCTACTATTTTTCTCTCATCTTTCTCTCTCTAGAAAGTATCCTACCCATCTCTCTCTCTCTAAAATCTTCTTGTTTGATTCGAACCTCATACATGTTCTTTGATTAAAACAATAACCAATATCCTACAGATCCCTCCGGCTCTGGCGGATCATAGGACGTTTATCTCTAAACTTAGTCACCTTATAACTCCATGACTATCTTATGTTGCCATAAAACCATTTTCTTTAAAATCTCTCAAAGTTTTTATGAATAAAAACATGTTGTAACACTTTGAGAGTTTTGTAATTTCAGAAATACTCCCCCTCCACCTGTACTTAAGAGTTTTGACTAAAATCTGCATAGTGAGGGTACAACGCGCACTTTTGAATTGATCAACTCAAGATAGATAATTCCCCGCGAGACACGGTTACATCATTGACTAGGTCAGCTTGAAGTTGTAAACACTCCTTGGTGAGGAGGTTTGACCCGTCAAGGTTCATGTCTACCAAGAGTTTCTCGGATGGTACATTCTACTAAGACTAGTCCTTTGCGAGACACGTTTACATCACTAGCGAACTAGTTTGAAATTATTACCCGTCCCGGACAAGTCTTTTCGAGTTATGACAATTAAGAGCTCGTTAATTCAATGGTTAAGTCTATTCATACTTACATTCAATCACAATCCAACATATTTGTATCACATGATTTTTTCTCCCCCTAAAAAATGGCATATTAATGTTATTTTTTATGAAATTTGATATCGAATATGACCATTTCGAGTTTTGTGGGAAGATTTCCGCAAAGAACATTGTTTAAACAAAGATATTTTGCAAATACTCCCCTTCAAGAAGTAATATCAACTTTTGAGGTTTTGAAAACACGAGAGAGATCACTTGTTCTTTTGAGCAAAAATTTGAAAAATGTTGAAAGTTTGAGAAATTTTACTCAAAATTAAGAAGCTTTCGATCTTTTTATAAGGATTGTGGTACTGATGCGTACCACATGGTCCTTTCATTACAAGAACGGGTTGTACACTGCTATTTAACCTGGCTCTGATACCAATGTTAGGATCGTTTCTATGGTTGATGTTTGGAATTGCAGATTTGATGATTACAAAACCCACAAGCAAGAATGAATAAAGAATAAACAATGAGGGTCTAATATGTAATAGTTAGCTTTTCTAGTAAGCTAGGGTTTGTAACCTCCCTCTATTATATAAAGAGGGTAGGCGTCTAGGTTACTTAATCATCCATTCATAGCAGACATCTCCTAATGAGAGTCTAGACACACGATCATAGCGTGTGTATATTAGTAGTAGTAGTAATAGTAATAGTAGTTTTTACATTTTATGAATAAAGAAAACCTTATTAGTGATATTGGTTGTGTTCTTATTATTCCGTTGTGCATTCAATCAATCAATGTTACCCATACCCTAGTTGAGTCTGGATCCATGGATTATACAATTGGTATCAGAGCCTCGTGCCTCTCGATCTAGGGTTTATAAGGTTTTCCTGTAATTAGGGTTTATACCCATTCTTTTATTGCAGCAGATCTGAATAAAGAAAATAGGCAGCATACGGCAAAAGAGAAGAAGAGCAGATGTATTGCAGCTGTACGTGTCATTGTTTACAAAGATAACGTGAAGATAATTTATTCAACCTCGTACTGATTGGCATTAATTTGATTGTCGGTGGATCTGGTCTTGTACTTTGATTGTCGGTGGGGTCATCATATATTAAAGACAGAAATTGATTGGTTTTACTGGTACTGATTGATCTCATATCTACTCATATTGGCCCCATACAATTAATTGGTTGGTATTCTAACTTCACGTAATAATATACATATGTTTGGTTGGTTAGCGTTTTTAAAATTGCTGCTGATATTGATAATGCCCTGGTCCACACGTGAATATGATTTCCAATATTGCTGATATCATGTGAATGTTGATGGGGTGGTACGGTATTAGTGGATCACGTGGGTTTGAATTTAATGATATGGTCGAGGCATGATAAAGTAGATCCATTATAATATATTGAATGCTCATGAGGTACTGATTCCTTGCTCTTACGTGTATCTGCTCTTAATTGGTGGGCCCACGTTTGGTGAGTGATTGGCTACTAATCGATGATGTTGTTCAATTGATGGCCATGTTTTCTACTGGGTATAATATGGGGTCCCATGTTTGGTGATTTCACTCGCATAGCAGTTTGATTGGTCCCTACTGATTGGCTATTTGACTGGTCTCCACTCGTATTGGTTTCTACTGGTCTCATCTTTTTGTGCTGGTCAGTTACTTTGTACTGCTTGGACCCACGAGCTACTTTCATCTTAATTTTGGTCTATCCTTATTATTTGGTTCCTACTGGTTATATTGGTTCTTACTGCTGTGCTTATTAGTGATAAAAAAAGGTATTCCTGCTGATCAGTTTCTGCTGATAGCATTGTTTCTGCTGATCAGTTGCTGCTGGTTGGTTTCTGCTGATATAGTATTTTAGGTCCAAAGACGCCCTTGGATTTTGAACAATGATGATGAGTATGGTTTGTTTTGGAGATTCAGTTCATGATATAATTCTTGATTGGAACAGTTACACGCTCTTTACAAATATTTTAGGGGGCATATGATACCATACAGTTCATGATATGATTATTAAAATAGAATAATCATAAGCATTGACTGGTTTCTGGTTGATCCGTCTGAGCTCACTGAGACTATCGGCCATTGCATGTGATCGCCATGTATATATTGACTATAAGAATTATTCAAAGACATTTTAATGATGTCTTTTTCGCACTGAAGGAAGAAATGATCTATGCTACTGAGTTCATGATTCAAGCAGATGGTTAGTATATTTTTAATGGGAAGCATATTGTCAATATACTTATCATCTACATGCATCACTTGAGGGGAAGCGTTTATAAGTTGCACAAGACCCCTATTAGATGATTACAAAAAGGGGAATAAGATTTATGATGTGCAGCTTATTATTTGTGATGATATGTTTTAGCATTGTTTCTTCATGCAGATTGTTTTGTAATACCAAATAAGGGAAGATTGTTGGGAATTGAAAAAACAATGAGGGCTTAATATGTAATAGTTAGCTTTTCTAGTAAGCTAGGATTTGTAACCTCCCTCTATTATATAAAGAGGGTAGGCGTCTAGGTTACTTAATCATCAATTCATAGTAGACATCTCCTAATGAGAGTCTAGAAACACGATCATAGCGTGTGTATATTAGTAGTAGTAGAAATAGTAATAGTAGTTTTTATATTTTATGAATAAAGAAAACCTTATTAGTGATATTGATTGTGTTATTATTATTCCGCTGTGCATATAATCAATCAGTGTTACTCATACCCTAGTTGAGTCTGGATCTATGGATTCTACAGTTGATATAGTGAATCAGGAGGTCTAGGAAGATGGAAGAACACCATCTTCAAGTTAGAGAGATAAAGTAGTGAGAGAAGGGAGAATACTAGGTGTTTTGTTATTGATGAAAGGTAAAGTTACACTAAGAGTCTCACCCTCCTAGGAAACTCTAGGAGGGTATTTATAGCTAAACACATACAACTATTACAATATGACATAACAAGCCCATGTGTTTTAGCTAACAAAGATAGAAAATGTAATCCCGTTAATATCGTTCCATTTACGAGTTAGGAGCGATTCCAAAAATCTTCCCCCAATGGGACGACATAAGGGATTACTTACAACATTTCCTACAAGTATAAAAGACAAATAAAGAAAGGTCTTCATAAGCTCTTCAAATGCTGAGGATGATGAAAGTTTACGCTCTTTGTCTTCTTCTTGTACCTCGACTTGAGAACCATTTTCTTCACTTGTAGGCAAATGATGTAATATGCATGAATTGGGTTAACTTCCCCCCAAATCATGTTGCATGTCTTTAACAGCTTCTCCGTACACTTCTTTTTGGTGAATTTTCTGAATCAGCTTCCCCCCAAACTGACAACCGTCTTTAGCAGATTCGAAACTTTGATGTAGTGAAAATTTATTTTAACTTTTGAAGTTTTCAGTATGCAGCGGAATTTGTAGATGAGCAGTAAACCACACAAGGTAAATCTGACTTATTGCGGAAAATCTGTTCGGGGGTAACATGCAAGAAATCAACAAGATCTTCTCACGAATGTAGATACTTCACACTAAACAAACCGTGAAAGACAAAATGAAACGACTTCCCCCTGAATGTTGCAGTCTATCGGAATAATGGTTACTTGTGAATATGCAATTACTCGATAAAATGGCCGTGTGTGAGGCATCATAACATCATATTTAGGTAACTTCACACACGATAACCCTGTGAAAGTGAGACGATAACACCAAAGTGAGACGTTTGAACCACAGATCGTCTCATTTCTTCCCCCTGATTGAAGAAATTCATGAAAGGAGAGGGTTTTCGCAAAAGTCGTCAAAGAAATAGGACCCCGTACAACACTCTTCCTCCCGATGTTTTCAATGAATCAGAATCATACACCACGTATGTTGATGATGAATTGGAGACAGCGAAACCATGTATGTCCAATTAAGCGAAAAATTGTGAAGTACCATGTTGGATCGATGTACTCTAACCAAACTAACTTATATAGCTTGTAAGGGTTTAATAACCTCGGATAAATCCTAAGTTACTAACAATGAAACACTGAACTAACTCTATTTAGTATGCGGAATTTACTTAACAAAGCTAAGAAGAATTAACAATTTTATTAATACTTAGAACCTGCTTATTATACAGATTCTTTAACAACTCTAAAACTCTAATATCGTACTCTCTAAAAATGTATTCTCTAAAGACTTGTATTCTTGGATTCGTACCTCTAATGCCAATCTAGGGGTCCTTTTATAGGCTTTAAAGATAACCCTAGTCGGTTTACAATTACAAACCTTGTACAACAAGTAATACTAAACTAAGATTATTCTAGATAAACAATACTTTCTATAAAACATTCTATTATAACCGTCTTTGAGCTTTGCAGTACTTTGATGTTGAGCAGTACTTTGAATTTTACTTAGCAGTACTTTGACTTCTTCCAGCACATTGCTTTTATCTAGTACTTTGTCATTCTTCAGCACTTTTATAACCCAACAATCCTCCCCTAACTTGAATTCTACTTGCTTGACTTCAAGTTCCTTTGTATCTGAATCTTTAACATCTTTGTCTTTGAGGAAAGATTGTATCTTTATCTTCAAAATTTATCTTTGTATTCCCTGTGCTTATATCATCATCATCAAAGTATTCTTTAGAAATAATTCTTTACAGCATCATTCAGCAATCTCCATCTTTTCAGCAACTCAGCAACATATGGCAATTTTGTACATTAAATCATTAAGTTTCAGTCTATTCTCATCACTTCCAGGTATGTAAACTCCAGTGATAGGTGAATCATTGAAAATTTAATGGATTTTGATGTCTCTTTACCTAAGCCATTAACTCTGGAGTAGCCAAATGTTTAGGTGTGTAAGACCATGGTACATTGATAACCATATGATTTTTAGCAAATCATCAGCTATCAACAGATTTGATTTGTCTTTACCAAAAGTTGTACCCTTTTGGACTAGTTAGTTCTTGCAACCATGGTGAACTAATTACCATATAAATGGTTTTTCAACAGCCTTTACCACAAGCCATTTTCTTGTAGGCTAGCCAACTCTTCACATTTGCTGATAGGGTGAGTTGATTACCATACAACTTATTAGCAAGTTGTCAACTATAAAACGGATTTGACATATCTTTACCAGAGTCGTTTGCTCATGGATTAGCCAATCCTTTTGTAACCATGGTGGATTGATAACCTATTGTTGTTACCATCTCAAAAACCATTTATTTCTTTTAACCTTTGTTTCAAAATATTTATCACTTAACAAAAGTTTTCTTTCAAAATCATTAACTGGTTTCATGCTGCAAGCAGTACTTTGATTAAAGTACTGTTTGATCAGCAGTACTTTGAATAAAGTACTGATTTTTCAAAAATTTATTCAATAAAAATTCATACCAGTTATTCATGTATCATCATCAGCCATAGTTGTCCATCTGATAAACAATTTGATGACCATAAGTGCAGTTTCATTATCTTCTTTAACCTCCATACCATGTTCTAGCATTCTCCTCATAAGATCTGATGTAAGCGGATATCTTCTGTCTGCAAACATATGAATCATAGTTCCATCTTCTAACTCCAGAACATGTACTCCAGGTTCTTCAAAGAATCTTCAGCTGATAATCTCCCAGACTTCTTGGTTTTTCCAAATCTCATCAGTGCTTGATTCTTCAGTTTCCCAAATAGTTGTGAGATCTCCAAGTAGGATTAAACCAACACCTTCTGATGGAATGTGTTCAAAATATTCTTGCACAAGATGATATAAATGAAACAAATCCTCTCTATCTATCATGTGCAATATGTCCCATAGCATATTAAACACTCTGAAGCTTTCATCTTCTCTATGGAACATCAGAGAATTTCCATCCTTCGATTCTACAACTTCAAAAGTAGATATTGTTGACTTTTTCTTTTTCTTTTTTTCATCATCTTTAGACTTAGGATACTCAAAGTCTACAACTCTCAAGTAATTTCTTAGCTCATCATCTATATCATACCTTAACTCAATCTTCTTTGATGGCTGTTCATCTTCAGTTGTTCTTTTTCTTTTTAAGCTTCCTTTTCTATCATCCTCTTTCTGCTCATCATCATCTTTAAAATCTTTGATACTATCAACTTGCTTCTGATAAGCTTCTCTAACAGCTTCATATAGCTGTTTCATCTCAATATAATTCAGCATCTACAATCCAATATATCCTTGACCTTTTAAATAAGCCATCATGGCATTTCTTTCCTTAGCAATATTTGGTCTTCTTGGTAAAGCAGAAACAGGAATAGGTTCCTTCACTGGTACAGCAGCTTCAGCATCAAATATAGCTTGTAATTCCCTAGCAGCTTCTTCATTCTTGGCTACTTCAATAGCTCTAATTCTGCTAAAGTCAGCTTTTTCTTCTTGTAGGACTGTTGAAGGACCAGCTTCTTCTTCAAATTCTAACACCCTTGGTGTAATTAGTTCTTGTCTATATGTTCCTTGAAGACCAGTACCTTGATCATCAGTACTTTGTACAGCAGTACTTTGAACTCCAGTTCTTTCATCCTCAGTACTTTCAGTATTGACTTGTACTTCAGTACCTTGAGATTGAACATCAGTACCTTGAGGTTCAGCTTCTTTATCTGTATGTGATGGAGCATCTTCATTCAAATTCTTATCTTCCAATTTCCTCCCCAATTGGAATGAAGATTGCTGTTGAACCTTTTTGCCTTTGGTAGTCTTCTTAAATTGTCTAACTGGCCTTCCTTGCTTCCTTTGAGACTTGACCCATAATCTATGATGTTGAACCAATGGCCAGAAAAACTTCTTTAATCTTCTAAACTTGAGCTTCAACTTCTTAATCTGTGTAGCCTGTTCTTCAAAAGTTTTCTTCAATTTGGTCAATTCTCTTGATAAAGCATAGTTGTTCAGAACTTCTCCCTCAGTTGCCACATCTCCTTCATCTTCTCCAGATGTTTGAAGCCCATCTGTTGAAGTGTAATCATCCGGAGAGGATGGTGGGTGTTCCTCTTGTTCTGAAGCACCATGAGCAGAGACTTGTATAGATGGTGGAGGTGAAACTGCAATATCTTATTGAATATCAGTACCTTGTGAAGCAGTACCTTGTGATGCAGCACCTTGAGATGCAGTACTTTCTCGTTCTTCACTTGCTGCAGCCTCATCTCGAATGGCTTGAACAATCTCCATCATTAAGGTAGTCAAGGGAGTGTTTCTTCCAGAAAACTTGTCACTCTTCCTTGCCATGAAGGTGAAAATCTTTGCAGGTTGTACCACAACAGGTAATAAGCTTGAAGGCTTTGGTACATCATTAAGTTGTTTATTCAAGAACACTTGAATAAATCTTGGATACATTAGCCAGGATGATCCATGAGAAATATGAGATAGCATACCATCTAATATGAGTCTTGAAAAATTGAAGATACGATTTGTAGCTAAACCCACTAGAGCAGATGCTATGTTAGAACCAAATTGCTCCCATGAAGTACTTTTAGAACTGATACAATGAAGTAGAACATGCACCAAGTACTTCCAATGCGGACTAAATAAGGGTTTCTTGAATGTTGTTTCTGTTAAAGACCCTTCATACCCAATGGCTCTTAAAGTATCCCAAAGAAGCTGTTTGTAAAAACGGATAGCCCCTTCTTCATCATCAAACAAGAGATCTTCTCGAATTGAGGCTTCACTAACTTTTACAATCCATCCAGCAACCTTAGCTTGTATATAAGACTCATCATTCTCCATGTGAGTTCTAGCAGTCGCCTAAAACTGTTGAATCCATGGCTCAATAATATCTGGTTCTACCAATAGTGCATAACTAATTGGAGATCCAGTGAGAAAATCAATAATATCATGGAATGCGACATTAGCTTCAGTTTTATCCAAATTAGCCACCATGTTGTGTTTGGAAACTGTGTTTCGATTCGCCATTGATTGTTTGTGTACAAAGAAAGTGGTTTGATGAATAGTAAAAGTGAAAGAGAGAGAAATATGGAAAAGATTGTTAAGTATAAAGATGAGAGGGAAATTCGGAGAGAAGTTATTTATAGGTGAGATTTAAAAAATCACAGCCCATAATAACAAAGTTACCGTTATTTGAATTTTACCCCTCTTTTTGACCGTTGGAACAGTACGTTGATAAGACAAGCAGTGCTTTCCACGTGTGCAGTACTTTCAATAGCAGTACTTCAGTGCAGTACTTTCATATAACCAAAAAACAGTACTTTTCCATTCTCCTCTTCACAATGGCAGAAACTTCAAATAATCATTGGATTGCCTCCCCTCAAACAATGCATAGGAATCTAATACACTAATTAGTCCTCCCCTTAAATGTAGCTTAGTAATTAATCATACCAATGCTTACCACCAAGTGATTGAATCTTGAAACATCAAATCCTTTGGTGAGTAGATCAACTACATTATCATCTATGTGAACCTTAACAACATTAATGAGCCTATGCTCATAACAATCTCTGATAAAGTGATGCCTAATCTGAATGTGCTTGGTCTTTGAGTGATAAACTGGATTCTTGACAATACAGATTGTACTCTCATTATCAATGTTGATAGGAGTATTCTTAAAGTTGAACCCATAGTCCAAGAGTTGATTCTGCATCCACAAAACTTGTCCACAACAGCTTGCAGCAGCAACATATTCTGCTTCAGTGGATGATGTTGCTGCAATAGTTTGCTTCTTACATTGCCATGAGACTAATCTTCTTCCAAGATATTGGCATCCTCCAGTGGTTGATCTTCTATCATAGTTATCACCTGCATAATCACTATCTAAAAAATCCTCCAAGTGAAAAGGTGAATCCTTTGGATACCACAACCCTAACTTAGGTTGTTGTTTCAAATAACTAAAAATTCGTTTCACTGCATTCATATGGGAGACCTTAGGTGAGGCTTGATATCTTGCACATAAACAAACAGCAAACATAATATCATGCCTAGATGCAGTTAAGTACATAAGACAGCCAATCATTGATCTGCATGCTTGAATTCAACAGGTTGACCATCTTCATCCTTGCCCAATGAGTTGATAGACTTGATAGGTGTAGTGACTGGCTTCATAGCATCAAAATTGAACTTCTTATGAATGTCAGAGACATACATATCTTGACTTATGAAAATTCCCTCCTTTGACTGTTTAACTTGAAGCCCTAAAAAGAAAGTTAATTCACCCATTAAACTCATTTGAAATTCATTCTGCATCAGCTGCTCAAACTCCTTCACCATAGATTGTTTTGTAGCTCCAAAGATGATATCATCTACATACACTTGAACCAGCATGATATCCTTCTTATCCCTCTTAATAAACAAAGTCTTGTCAATTGCTCTCCTCCTATAACCATGTTGCAATAAGAAAGTAGAGAGCCTTTCATACCAAGCTGTAGGAGCCTGATGAAGGCCATAAAGAGCTTTAACAACTTTGTAGACTTTGTTTGGATGTGCAGGATCTTCAAAACCAGGAGGCTGTACTTTGATCTAAAGTACTGTCATCCAAAGTACTGTGAGTGAACTCTGCAGTCTTGTTCTTTTTCTTTGCTTCCTCATAAGCTCTTCTTTGATCATCATCATAAGCTTTTGCTACTACATCTTGAAAAAGCATCCTATTAAGCTCATCTTGAATAGCTTGATCTTCAGCAGACAATGAGGATTTTGGTTCATCAGTACTTTTCTCACTTTCAACAGTTATAGGTTCTTCATCAGGACCAACATCAGGTCTAATATTGACTCCATGAACAATGTACTGCAAATCTTCTTCTTTATGATCAGCTTGATTTTCTTCTCTAACAGGAACATAATTCATAGAAGGAGTCAAAATATCAAGATCAAACATCCAATCAGGACCTTTACCCTTCTGAGTTTCTTGATCTTCTAAAAATTCAATATGAAGACAATCTTGAACGTTCTTGGTGACTATGTTGTACACTCTGAATCCTTTGTTGTTGGTGCAGTATCCCAATAAATATCCTTCTTCTGACTTGGCATCAAATTTTACCAGATTATCAATTGTATTAAGAATAGTTAGAGGGCATCCAAAAGGTTTCATAAAACGAATGTTGGGTTTATTTCCCATCAGCAACTCATAAGGTGTCTTCATCTGAGGTTTGGTGACTGATACTCTATTGAGCACATAACAAGCAATACTTACAGCTTCAGCCCAGAATTGAATAGGTAATTGTGAATTTGCAAGCATTGTTCTGGCTGCTTCAATCAAAGTTCTATTCTTTCTCTCTGCAACACCATTCTGCTGTGGTGTTCTTGCAATGCTGAACTCCCTCTTGATCCCTTTGTTGGCACAAAAGTCATCCATAAGCTTGTTCTTGAATTCAGTCCCATTGTCACATCTAATACCTCTAACTTTGAGTCTCAATTGGTTTTCAAGTGCTATTATAAGATCATGAATAGCATCAAAAGTATCATCTTTAAATCCCAAGAAAAATACCCAACTAAATCTACTGCAATCATCTGTCACAACCAAACAGTACTTCTTCTTGTTTAGACTTACAACAGAAACAGGTCCAAACAAATCCATGTGTAATAGCTCCAAAGGTTCTCTAATGGTTCTTTCTTCAAGCTTTTTGCATGAAGCTTTGTGTTGTTTACCCTTCTTGCATGCCAAACATGAGTGATCATTCTTGTAGGTTTTGGAAGGTAAACCTCTTACTAAATTTCTTTTAACCAGCTTTTTGATGTTTTTGAAATTCACATGGCCTAATCTTCTATGCCACATATGTGCTTCTTCAAGTGATGCCTTTGCTACTAAACATGTAGCTCTTTCAGAAGAGTGAAAACTCTTCATATCCAAACTATATACATCATTGGTTCTTGGTACTTTTAGTATCACCAAGTTATCATCAGCAAGCTTGAATTCAGGGGAAAGAATGAGACATTCTGTGTCAGTGAATAACACAGGGTGCTTCTTGTCACAGATCTGAGAGACTGACAAAAGGTTGAACTTGAGTTCCTTCACATATCTAACATTCTTGAAATCTATACGCCCTGCTTTGATGGTTCCTTTTCCAGTGATTCTTCCTCCATTAGAGTCATTCCCAAATGCAACTCTTCCTCCACAATAAGATCTAAAATCTGACAGAATCTCCTTGTCTCCTGTCATGCTTCCAGAGCAACCAGTATCCACAATTAGATGATCTTTAAGCTCCTCTTCTGGGTTGCCCTGCACAAATATAAAAGAGTTAGTGTCTTTTAGGAACCCAAGCCATTACTGAATTGTGTTCCCCTTGTGGAGTAACATACTCAAATTCTTTGAGTATGTAGTCTTCACAGTTTTTGTAGACAAAATCAAGAATTATCTTTTGTTTCAAAACTTGTGGTGGTTTTTCAGCAAAACTTTCTTTTTCAATAAAAATATCCTTTTCTTTTTCAACAAAATCATCTTTAACAAAAATCTCTGTTTCATCAGTACTTGTTGAAAGTATTGTTTGTTCCTCATCAGTACTTTCTTTCTTAACCCATTTAGTTTTAACTTCTGGTGTAGAGTCCCTTGATCTAGCTACTCTTTTGGAGTTGTAACGCCTTCTAGAGTGATAATAATTGGATCTCCTAGCTTTCCATTCCAAAAAATGTTAGCAGTACCTTGATTGTTTGAAAATCTAGCAGTACTTTGAGAAGGTACTGCTTGAGTTCTTTGAAAAGTGTTTGAAGGTACTGGAGGTTTTGAAAAAGGTCTTCTCTGGTGAGGGTACCTATAGTATTTTGAGAAATTACTATGGTTAACCCTATGTGAATAGCTCCAAATAGGTCTATTCTCCCTTGGTTTTTGGTTGGCAGTTCTGTTCTTTGGGAATTTGCTTAGATATTCTGAGTGAAAGTCACAGTGCTTAATCAAATGATCAGGACTATAACAAACAAAACACAATTTTTGATCTATACTCCCAAAATTTCTTCCTTGAGTTCTATGACCAAACCTAACCTGACTTTTTGGTGAGTTATGAAACTTATTTTGACCAAAATTATCCCAAAAAGGTTTAGCAGTATTTTGAAAAGGTTTTCTTGAAGGTACTGCTGAAGGTGTAGCAGTACTTTGAGTTGAAGGTACTGCTTGACTTATAACATGATCATCCTTAAGTTTCTCAACTGTGTCCTTTGGGGTTTCAGAACTAGATATACTATTAAGCTTTTTCCTAAACTCTAAGTTGTCTACTTCAAAACGAGAAACATCTGTCCTAAGTGGTTGAAAACTTCCAGTGGGATGAGGGACTGCATGATAACCATTGTCTTTCTTAAACTCAGGAGGTGTTTGACTAATTGATTCCTCATTACTAGATGTGTCTACATAGTTAATGAGTTCATCATCACTAGTTGTTATATCCTCAAAATCAAGGTCATCCTTATCACTAGGTGGGTTTTCTTCTGTGCTACTAAAGTCCATACCAAAACCTAGGCCAGTTCTAATGTAAGCTCTTCTCTGTTTTTCAACATAACTAACATGAGAAAGACCAGATTCTTTCCAAGCAGCAAACTTTGCTAACAGTTCATCTCTTTCCTTAGTAAGCTTCTCAATTTCAGAAATCTTACATCCTAACTTCCATTCACTTAATTTTAACTGATGATCCTGCTGTTCATACTTTTCTGCCCAAGCCATTTCATTATTTTCATGTGTTATTATTTTTGCTTCCATAGACTCTAAAGTAATTTGATAACCAGCTACCTCAGACCTAGCCCTTTGATAATTATCTTTTTCAGTTACATAATTATTAAGAACTTTTTGATAAAAATCATGACATTTAGAGCATACCTCAGAAATAGGGGGTGAACTTGGTGAAGTAGCTACCATAGCAAGCAGAACAGGTTCATCTTCACTCTCCATGCCCCAATCAAAGCTTCCTAGACCATCTCTGGATTCCAAAGCAACGAATCCATGTTCCTCATCAAAGGCTGTGCTCCAATCAAACTCTTCCACTGATTTCTCCACAGCTACCATACAATAGGTTACTGTTTCATCATCAAACTCAGCACTCCAGTCAACCTCTGATAGATTTTCTTGAGCAACCAAAGCTTTTGTTTCAGTAATAGGAATTTCTTTTAGTTCAAGCTTTGGTTTCTCAGTCATCCTGTTTGCCTGATATTTAGCAAACTTGCATTCCCTTGCGAAGTGTCCAGTCTTTTGACAATTGAAGCATTCAATCTTAGACTTGTCAAAAGTGATTCCCTGTTTTGGTTTGAAGTCAATGCCTCTTCCTGTCTTCTTCATGAACTTCTTGATCCTAGCAGTGATCATAGCAACTTGCCACCTGATATCAATTTCTTCAAGAGCATCTTCTTCAATTTGTGACAAATTGATCCGTGCTGAACCGTCAAGTTATCTCACGCAAGCTAGCCACTTGTGAATGACCAACCGTAAGAAACTCAAAACAGTTCACACACCAATGCAATTTAAGATCAGGAGAGTATAGTGTTTCCCCAGGTCGTTAAGTCCCACAGAGGATGAATTGGTGTTTAAACAACTTCAGATGATAGAATGATCACTAAGGATAGTGATCAGTAAGGTTTTGATGGATAATTACCCTAAAGAAAAGATCTCAAATTACGCAAATGACTTAAATGCAAATTAAAAGAAAGTTAAAAAAGATAAAATCTATTAAATAAACGCTATCACTATTTTTAAAATGATGAACGTTTAAAACCTAAAGACGTTTAAATAAAATTACGTAAACGCTAAAAATAAAACGCGGAGTTTTAAGAAATAAAAGGCCTACAAATATGAAAATGATATTTTTACAATCCTAATAATAAAGAAAATTATTAGAAAAAGAAAATTATTTTTACAACTATTTATTTAATTATTATTAATTAAAACTATTTATTAAGTATTTAAAATGCACTAAAATATGTACAAAATTAACCTAGAAAATTGAAATTATAACTTGGAAAAATCTAAAATATGATAAAACTTATTTTAAAACTGAAAATATATTTTTTTTGACTTCTTATGTATTTATTATTAATTTAATACTATTTAAAACTAATTAAAATGCTAAAAAATACTATTTAAACCAAGAAAATTATGGAAAAATACTTTTTAGGCTTTTATATTTATCTTAATCTAGGAAAATTGAAAATATATTTTTTTAAGCTTTTTAGATTTATTATTATTAAAAGCTATTTAAAAGGATTAAAAACTAGTTAAAATAAAGAAAAATAAGCAAACTAAGGTAGGAAAAATCAAAATTCAGGAAAATGCTAAAATATTATTCTAAGTTTATAAAAAATATAAAACATATGCTTATGTGTGAGAATAATAAGTCTAGTTGTAATCGCTATAAATGCAACCAAAATAAGCTATAAGCTACCACGAGTACCAAATTTAACACGGCTAACTAATGCTATATTAAGCCTATCTTAACCATTTAACAGTACTCTAGATCATTAAATAAGCTTAAATTGGTTTTGAGCTTATTGGACTAAATAAGCAAATCGTGATTAAAGGGCACCTTTAAGCTATTGCATAAGCTAGACAAGTAAGCTAAATGGAAAAACAGATATAGGGACTTAAAGTAGACCTGGCTAACTACACTTGGACCAAAAATCAGGTTCTCTCAAGCTTGAATGAAGCTTGTGAACAAGCTGCAAGATGCCTGTGCAAACACTGAGTGTGCACAGGGCATTTTAGGCCTTCTTGGAAGCTGATTAATAGCTTATAGACATATGATAAAAGGAAAACAAATATGAGATTATTAAACTAGACCAGCTGATCTTGCAAATGTCCAAGTCTCATTGAATTTGATCCAAAATTGAACACATGAGACATCAACAAAGTTTTGCAAAACCTGCTTTTCACTAGTTTGACTTTTATAAAGTAAATGGATTTTTGACTTTATTGAACTTTGATTTGATTTTATGGACTGAGCATGTTATAATAAGCTATGATAAGATGATTTTGAGCTAAAGTATCAAGATATAAGCTACTGTGATAAGATTTGCATTCCAAACTCTTAACAGTGAACTGACAAAATGAATTTAGAAGCTAATTTGACTTTACTACAAGTGACCACTGGATTTTAATGTTTAAATGAGTTCTTTAGAACTAATATAACATGCAATAAACAAGAACACAAGCTTAAACAACTTCTAGAACATTTTAACAAACAAAACCAAACACCCCTTATGAAGGCAGTTTTGAAGCTAAACAAAGGATTCCAAGGATTAAGATCATGCAACTAATTAAAAACCTTATACTAACTGTATTTAAACATGATTAAACTATAATTACCAAGTTTTAATTACTAATAGTAGCAGATGCAAAATTTTAGAAAATAGCTTACAAACTGAGATCATGCACAGGACAAGGAACCAAGGACTGAGAAACACTCCTATAGCTTAACAATAAGCTCTAAACCAACAAGCTTTCCAAAATCAACACTGCACCATAGCTTTGATCATTTCTCATAGGTTTTTTTATTTTTTCACTAATTTCTTGGAATTTTTGAGAATTTTTGAGTTTTTATACTAAACTGAATTATAATGTATCTAATAGCTTTAATAAGCTATTTAGGAGCTTACTTGGACTTATTCAGTCCTTGATAACAACTAGCAACAACATTCAACACTTCATGAAATTTTTGGATAATGAAAATTTGCATAAACTGAGATAGGACCTCAAACTTGAAATTGATGATCTCAAAAGTTTTATTTTACACTGGAAACATGAAATACAAGGTTCAAAAGCTATAAAATACACTGGAATTTAAATTTAGGCTAAAACGACATTTTCTAATCTAAATTACACTACTTAGTCTTTTACAGTGCTTCTCTCTTCTTATTTATTGAACTCATTTGTTCCTTGTCGACTTCTGAAACAATCCCACCTCTTTGCAGCCCTTGGATCACTTGAAATCATCTAAACCACACATGTGGTATTTTTGGCGGGAAAAGTCTAAATAGCAGGTTTATGCATTAAATGAGGTGTGGGTTGGTTTGCAAGGTGGAAGGAGTTGGTACACAGTGTTGGGGAGGTAAAGTGAAAGGTGGTATTAAAGCAGGTGTCGAGGTAAAAAATGAAACAAGGGAGGTCAGGTTGAAAGTAACAAGAGACGCGTTCTATCTCTTGTTTAAACACTGGGTCGGGTTTTGGGCTTGGGTTGATTAAAATGGTTTAAGTGGATTTGGATTTGGTTTAATAATAACACAAAAGTCCTGTTGGTTTTAGCTAGTACATAAAGGACCATTTGTGTAATTCTTGAAAGTATAGGACTGATCCAGTAACATTTCCAAAGTTATACTAAGGACTAAACCTGCCAAATATGGTTAGTACAAGGACAAATGTTTCATAAAATTCCATTTTTATAAGTCCAGGGGACTAAACTGCCAAGTTTGAAACTTAAAGGGCCTAACTTGTAATTTTCCAAAATTTTATCATAAGGACCAATTTTGTCATTTATAAATAGTACAAGGTTTATTTTTGATAAATTTCACTTTTTAAATTAACCAAGGACTATATTTGACATTTTCCAAACTTGAGGGACTAAAGTTGTCATTTTGTAAATTTTAAACTTTGAAGGGTTTATTTTGACAACTTTTGAATCTCATGGACCTTAATTGACATTTTACAAGTTTTTGAATTACTAGGGACTAGATTTGACAACTTTTGTAACTTGGGGGACTAAAACTGCCAATTATGCAAACTTAATACGTTTTTCATCAGATTTTGATGTTTTTGCATTTAAAACATATAAAACACTTGTTTGTGATATTTTAATCATTTTGATGCATTTCTAAGTGTTTTCAAATGTTTTTGCAGTCTAGATAGTACAAAAATGATGAGTATTTAGACACTCATCACAAATCTTCTTCATAAGTAACAGGTAAAGTAGCTTGTTGAGCAAAGAATGAGCATACGACTTCATCAGAGTGGATGGTGTTTGTTGGTGTGGCTTGCTGAGCAAAGGTGGGGGTAGAGTAGGCAACAGTACTTTGAGAAGGAGAAGCAACTTTTAGTGAAGTAATCTGCCTCTCTTTCAGAAGACAGAAGGCAATTGTGAGATTTTAAACTAGTTTGGCCATTCATCTCATGCTCATACACCTTCAAATGGTTGTAGAGATCATCAAAGTCCATAACATCCAAACCAAAGGTTGTCCTCATCATAGTAGCAATCACATGCCTTGTAGATGGCAAACTCCTTAAGAACTTAAGATTTGCATCTTCATAGATACCTCGCTTTGTATAACTCCAAAGATACTGAGAAGATTTTGGAATCGTTAAGGCAGATCAAGACCTCTCTCTCACCAACAAAGTGAATGTTTCAAATAGCTGCTTCACAGATTTCTCATGATCTTCGGGAGCATCATTACCTCCAAATCTTATCTTGAGAGTAGCCCAAAGTTGCTTTGCATCCTTAGCATCATGAAACTTGAGTAGATGACCATCAGGAATAGCAGACAACAATATATTGAGAGCCTTTTCTTGATTTCTTATTATTGCGGTAAGACCGCCTTAGGTGGTTTAGGCTGCCAGGGAATTTCATGTGTTCTGAACAACTTCATTACCATTGAAAATTACATTCCATAGTGCATGGTCTGTAATAGCAATGTACTACCTCATCTTCATGCTCCATAGGTCATACTCTCCCTTCTTAATGATTAGAATTCTGAGTGAGGTGATGGATGGGGTGGGAATGTTCCACGACATCTTTAGGTTTTTGTTGTTAACTAGGTTTTAAGGGTTTCTTCTTAGTCAGAGTTTCCACACAAGCTCTGATACTACTTGTTGGATCGATGAACTCTAACCAAACTAACTTATATAGCTTGTAAGGGTTTAATAACCTCGGATAAATCATAAGTTACTAACAATGAAACACTGAACTAACTTTATTAAGTATGCAGAATTTACTTAACAAAACTAAAAAGAATTAACAATTTTATTAATACTTAGAACCTGCTTATTATACAGATTCTTTAACAACTCTAAAACTCTAATATCGACTTCTAAAAACGTATTCTCTAAAGACTTGTATTCTTGGATTCGTACCTCTAATGCCAATCTAGGGGTCCTTTTATAGGCTTTAAGGATAACCCTAGTCGGTTTACAATTACAAACCTTGTACGACAAGTAATACTAAACTAAGATTATTCTAGATAAACATTACTTTCCATAAAACATTCTATTATAACCGTCTTTGAGCTTTGCAGTACTTTGATGTTGAGCAGTACTTTGACTTTTACTTAGCAGTACTTTGACTTCTTCCAGCACTTTGCTTTTATCCAAAGATTTTGTCGCTTCTTCAAAGACTTTCATATCCCAACATATCATAAATATCTCGTGAGAATCAACTACTGATAAGACTTCTCTGCTCGTTTATACTCTTTTCAGCTAACTCTTTTACCGACCCCATTATCATTCTGACGGCTCTTTGTAGTGACTACTGATGGAGAAAACCAATATGACGAACTTAAGATAGAAGTAAAATAACCCGAACTTGTGACTTAAACTTGCACTATTGTCAGACGAAGAACCCTTTTCCTTACCGGGTTGATTAACCGGATCGAAAAGGGGTAAACTTAAAGTTTCTCGAATTATCCACACTTTTTGTGACACTTTATAACAACGTAATCCTTAAAATTGATAGTTATATACTGTGAGCACAACAACGTAACTCCTTACATCATGTATAACTAGACAACTCAAGTCTTTGTCATTCATAACGGTTAAAGCTCAAACAAGGATCTCAAAGAATCATGCATCTAACCAACCCCGATATCTTCAGATACTAAGTACACGCATCCGTGATATCCTACTTCAACTTCAAATAAATAATATTGAATTCATGCCGTAATCACATCTTGCGGTTACATCCCCAAAACTAGCCTTCATTAACGGTTTAAATGAATTAGATAATGTTTTCCCGATTTTGTCAAAATTGTATCCTCGTGAAAATTATAATCACCAAAAGCCCACTATTTTCCACCACATTTTTCCATTATACCAAAAAAATTAATCATGAAAAACAACATTGTCTCATGTTTGGCCTTTCAACAAAATTCGGACATGATACTTGCTGTTATAGTCCATATAAAGCCCAAATGTCTGCTCGGCCCAACACAAAACGATTAACAATGCACGACCACTAAACTTGTTGTAGTTCAATATTGTGTTTATGTGATGTTAATCAAGTTCCAAAGCCTAAAGTTATCTCATGACTCTAAAATTCGGCCCATCACAACATCTAACCCTAAGAAAATGGGTATAAAAGAGAAGTGAAAAAAATATTTAACCCTAATCCCCATTATACTCATCTTAACCTTAATCCAACACTCACTCGCCCCCATCTCATCCAAAATAAAAAAAATGCAGTCACACTTTCGATCCTCAAATCTAAACAAATCACAAAACTCATCCCATCTACATCTCATCTCAGTATTCACCTTACTCATACCAATTTTAATTCGAAGCAAACATAAACCTCACCTAACTTGATGTTCTTCGAATATTGTTCCATTCCCAACGATTCTGTTTAAAGATCCTTTTAAGAATCGACTGAGGGTCAAAGGTAGGTTTTAAATTGTTTGTTTTATTTTCGTTAGAGTTTACATAACGAACTAAGAATAAAGGGAATAACATAATTGTTATACACCTTCTCTTATAGATCGAATAGAAATTGAGGTAAAGCTTCAACAAGAGATAATCGATGATGGTTTTAATTTTTCATCATAAGGTGTTCAAGATCTATGTTCTTTTAAACCATACGAAAAATTGAAACTGAGATTATGGATATGTTTTAATTTTTCAAAATACTTTGTTTTGTTTAAGATCGATGATGGATTGAAGTTCACACACTTATACAATCTATGAAGATTTGTACCCCAAAGTGAACAAAAACCGAGATTGTATGAATGTTTACTTTTCATTTTGATTCTTGTGAAAGTGTGAGGAGGAAGGGATAGTTAGACTTTGATTAGATTGTGATTTGTTGTGAAAGTGTAACGAATGGTATATTGTTGGTCAAGGTCAAATATGAGTCTTCTATTTCATCTAGTTTTTCTGTCAAAACCTTTACGCGTAAGCATGGTAGGACTTAGGCGTAAACTTGTAAGTCTTATGCGTAAGGAGTCTTCCTTATGCGTAAACATTTGTTACTCGTAAACCAATACGCGTAAACCTTATGCGTAGTCTTCCTTTTGCGTAAAGAAAGTGTTAGGAATTAGAAAATTCCATAGTGAAGAGTCGGTCACCCCAAATGTTATCTAGCTTAATTTAGCTCGTAGACTTGTCGTTAGTTACGTTATTTAGTAGTTTATTTATTATTTTGTAGCGTAGTATAGCTTAGTGCAACACCATGGAGGAAGGACGGTCTTTATCCATTGTATACCCGATCCAAGGCCGATAGGAGGTCGTATTTTTGTAACTATAAATACCCTTCCATCCAGCGGGTGGTGCATTCAATCTAATATTCCCTTTGTGTAAACCTCTAGCAAGAACACCCTCTCTCTCTACTAACTCTCTAACTATGGCAAACATGTATTTTGATCATCCAACCACTCGAATCATCAACACAATAATATTTGGATCCTAACAATTGGTACCAGAGCCAAGGTTTTTGTGTTGTGTTGATTTATGGTGGTTTCGTACCATGCTTAATGTGTTATTGATGTATTGTGGTTTTCACTGTGTTGGTATATTTTGGTAAACCTGATCGACATCGCTTGCTATGTATCCTGCTGGTCAAATGTATCTTGGTCCATTCAAAGTCCTCATCTGTCTTGTTTCATGTTCTTCTGTCCAAGTCTGTATCTCAACTCAATGTTTTATGGTCAAAATGGCATCTGTCTTGTTCCAATCAATGTTTTTATGGTCAAATGAATATCCGGTCATTCTTTTGTGGTCAAAACTTAGTCAAGGAAGCAGTTTTATGCAAGTTTTCTGGGTTGTGCAACTTATTCGGAAAAAATGGTCCTCATGTTCATCATAGCGACTTGACTCATGTAGCTACTTGTTTTTTAACAAGTAGCGAGTTGTGTTCTAAAATTGTAGTGACTTGCCTAGCGATTTGATATTTATCAAATTAGCGACTTAGTTTAAAATCTTCTTTGCTAGCGACTTGGTTACAATAAAATGTGGCGACTTATGTCAAGAAAATGACCTAGCGACTTGCTTTTGAGCATGGCGACTTGATTTTGAGCATAGTGAGTTGTGTGACCTTAATGACCTAGCGACTTATCAGTTTTGGGTAGCGACTTAGCTAGCAACTTGAACAAAAAAGAAGAGATGAAGATGAATATGACTCGACATCGACCACGTACAACCATAACAAATACCATTTATCTAACATCATTCGGACCTCAATTAGTTTAACCATCACAGATCCAAATCACAACATAAACGAATCAAAACCAAACCATCATAGGTTCTACCCATGACTGCTATTTTTATCGATCTCAGTTGTTTCGGGGTTATTTCTCTAAGCACACCAAAAGTACAAAACCCTAACACACTCATCACGGATCCTTGCTCAAACAACACACATATTCGAAACAAATATTAATTCATGGAGTGCTATCAAGAATCGATCTCAGCCGTTCTTTGTCGTGAGCAATTTATGCCATAAATCTTAAAGATCTTTTCACGAAAAGAAAAATACATCACGATCGAGTTGCTGAAGATAATGTTTTTTTAATATCCTGAACTTGAATGAAAAGATCTTTAACAAGAATGTTAAAATCGTTTTCCTCTTTCGTTCGTTCAATGACCTTAAACGATTAACTAACAAAACAAAACAACGTTTTACATACCTACCGAAGTCATCTCATAAGAGCTTGAGCCATCCTGTGGCATGACGACCTCTAGCCATCCCTGTGGCGAGGTCGCTTGGTTTGTTATGATAATACTTTGGCCTGAATCAATGTTCTTGACTGATTAATGGTGTTTATGATTGATTGTTGCCGCTTAACCAAGAAGAGAGTGACGATGGCATTATTTGAGAGAGTATTTTTGAGTTTGATTGAATGATTTTAGTATAAAAGTGATGTGTTAATTGTTGTGTCTCGCTTTTTGTTAATATGATGGGGGCTTATATTTTGATGTGGTTAGGGTTTGAGTGATACTTGGGATATGATGAGAGAGATCTTGAAAGTGGCGGATTATTATGAGGATTTTAGGTTTGGAGATTAAGAGCCTTTTATACCCAACTTTAATTAGGGCAACTGTGACTCTCTTTTGGTTGGGCCGTGTAAATTGACTCGTGATATTATGCTTGGGCGAATGATATGATGAGCCATGTATGTCTTGGGCAAAGGTTAAGTATTATGGACTTTGGCTGAATATACTTTGACATAGGACTTAGGACTTAAATGTTGGATTTTGTTACAAATCCTAAAATGCATAAAAGTCTCCTGTGTTCAAATGTATTATTGGATTTCTAATATGATCTCATATCCTAAAATGCACTTGTTATGGTGTGAATTTGTAAATTTTATGTTTGTCTTTGATTTATGCTGTTGTGGACTTCATCACTTATTTGATGTAATTTGTACACTCACATTCCCCGAAGATTATCTCGTACCCGGATTTGAACTATGGATTGAATGTTTGTTTTTGACATGAGAGCATGATCGTAGTTTCTTTGAATTGGGCAGAATGATATGACAACGATCAAAACCGAGATGGGCATAATTGTTATATTACTTTGTTTTGAACCGGGTAATGTGTCAATTGAATTGGGTATATTATTTGAATGACTCAAACAAAATTGCTTATCTGGTACAGTTGACAATTTTTCTTGAATATGGGTTGATGATGCTGTTGATGTTGGATAATGAACCGTTGCATGTTCCCCTAAAACGATATTCATCAAACCAAAGTTGTCAAACACATTCAGCTTCACATTGTTTACGGTTTTGTCTTGATTTTGTAAAATCCCGAAGAACCTATTTCTGTTTAAATCATAGACTTGTAAAATCCTGAACAATGGAAATATCCTGGTAATTGTAAAGTGCATATCCGGAACTATCATACGGTTTATTCTTGGTTTTGTAAAATCCCGCGAAAGAAACTATTTCTAGGTTTAAACTATAGAATTGTAAAATCCCGTGATGATGGAACCATCTTGGAGAAAGGAAAGCGATCTCGGGGTCTTCTTCGATCCGGGTGTTACGGTTTTGTTTTCAAGAAAGGATAAAAGGGTGTACTTCATAAATTGGATGTGTTTGGATATTCGTCATGGCAGTTTGGTTATTACATGGTTTTACGGGTTATGTGATGTTAACCATGGTCGGGATGAAACCATTATCAAAGTTCATTTAAATGTCAAAGAAGGCTAGATTTGAGCTTTTAACAAGAAGATGTGACAACCAAGTATCCAAGATTATTTATTTGAGGTTGAAGTGTAATATCACGAGCGAGTGTACTTAGCATCTGAAGGTATCGGGGATGGTTGGATGAAGATTCTTCAAGATCCTTGTTCGAGCTTATTATCAAAAACAAAGACTTGGAAATCTAGTTATTGTTGGGTGTCTTTTACCTTTTCTTTTACCACTTGGGAAGCGGGCTCTTATCACCTCAAAATAACTATCACTTAAAGGAGTTACGCTAGTGCTCGTCACATTCAATTGTGGATTTTCAAGAGGTGATATACGTCTTATACTCGATGGTTGGATGGTTGAAGAGTATAGAGTACTTAGAGATTCAAATGGGCATGAAGTCTGCGACCGCTTTTGTTACATATGTGCAAGTATAAGTCACGAGTTCGTTGTTTACTTCGTGGTCAAATTCATCATATTGGTTTTCCATCACCGTCACTCGACAAAGGGCCTAACAATGATAATGGGGTGATTACATGTTTTGCTAAGAGAGTCGAAGAGAGAGATTATGACGTATGAACACAACAGTTCATGCCTCGGTCTCTAAAGAAAAGAAAAGTGTACGTTTGGCGCTTTATTTTCCAAAGAAGAGAAATCTTCTTATGACGCCTGTTCACATCAACAGCCTCGTACTCAAAGAAAAGAAATGTGTACGTTTCATGATTATCTTCCAGAAGAGAAATCTTCTTATGACGTTTGAATACTTCCGTTCAACTCGTACTCTAAAGAAAAGAAATGTGTACGCTTCAAGCATTATCTTCTAAGAAGAGAAATCTTCTTATTATGACCATTCTCATCAACATGCTTCATACTTTTTCCATGTGCTTTCTTTTATCAAGTGAACCGGGCTACTGTTGATTGTTTTCTTATTCCACTTGCTCAACTATAATGACGATGGCGACATCCTATGCTAATTTTGTGGGAGAGAAGTGTGAATAGACTACATTGTTGAAGATAATCACTTGCTTAATCAAGAATGGCATCTCCGTATGCAATTCTTGAGGGGGAGAAGAAGTATGATAATTATGCATGGTTGATCGATATCTGAGAATAAATGGTCAAACGGCTCTAAACTCATGTAAGAACCGAGCTTCTTCTTATCGGGTCATCTTTACATGGCGTTTTCTAAGCCGTTAGTTGACATCTTCACAAGCTGATATGAGTTTATTGACAAAGTGCTTCTGATTAATGCTTCACGTGCACATCAACATGATGATTCCGAACAACCTTCTGTTTGTTTGATGATTGTTTGCTTGGTGTTACCATTTCGCGGTGTTCGCAGCGGCTGATTGTGATTTCCTTGATGAACATCCTTCTGTTCTTGTTTGATTGGGAGGGATCTTAATTAAGGAGATTTGCAAGATGTAAGTTAATTGGGATGCTTTTTGGTGATGTTCTTGTGTTTTGGTGAGTCAAAGATGTTAACTATCTAATCCCCAACTGGACAATCTTGAAGAAGGTCGAGTCTACAAATTCGTTCTACATTTTCGCTATATGTTAGAAGACTAAAGACGAGTTGCATTTGATTATCCAAAGACTTCTTCTTAATCCGCATCTATCAAACATTGTCGGCTTAGGGGAGAGCACTAAATGGGGGAGGGTGAAATGTCTGATTTAATCCCCAATTAGACTTGCTCACATTCTACTTCAAAGATGTTGATTCCCACAAGATTACCGTTCTCTCAAAAGATTTATGTATACGGGTTTATAGAGTTGCTGATCAAGTATCAAACCGCAAGGGGGAAGGAGACACACATCTATACGCGGGTAATCTTGACGAGCTTAATACTTCTAAGTGATTGAAGATATCCCGGGAAGACTATTGTCATTACCGCAGAAACTAGATGACTCACATTTTATTCCCCCGGGGAAGAGATGGAAGAGTTAGCTGATGATAAATGAGGTACACAAGTGTGTGATGATGCTATTTATCTTCATGAGGAGAGAGATTGTGTACATTGGGGACGCCACCGCTCACTTGAGGATTAATCACTTATTCCGAGTGACATCCGCAGAGATTGTCATCCGCAGAGATAATCGCGAATTCTACTGCTTCTTCAATGTTATCGCTATTCTCTTTGGGCATTCGGGTACTTTGGGTTTTGAGCTTCATACACTTTTTCGGGGAGAGAAAAGTATACATCGGGTTATTCTTTGGCTATTGGACTTAATCTGCTACTTCATGGTATAAGTCTTTGTCTTCGAGTATGTGTATTCGGTTCGTGAGCTCTAGTCTAAGAGATCGACCGCATCACTTCAACTACTCGGGGAAGTGGTCTCTTGACACCTTTTGAATGGATTACGTCGGACTTCACCTGGTTATGAAATTTGAGAAGAATTTTAAAGAGTGGATGATACGCTGCTGTTCTTGTTGATGATATAACCCCGAACGAGACTTACAATGATCCTTCTTATATGGAGCGCAAGATCGATGATATGTGTGTGTTCTTGTGCATCCGGTAAGGCAAGCTTGAAAGAAAGCTAGAATCAGCCATAAGAAGATTTATTGTTTGTGAAGCTACCAAAGTCTCACTTTCGATGGTTCAATTTCTTTCTTTAATGCAATAGCCTCGAAAGCTGGTGTGAAGTTTTAGGTGATGACTTCTATCTTTTCTATTCGGCCGCCGATATCCTTATCTCTGACTGCATCATCTTCTTAACTATATCATCTATTCTATCTTTGTATATATTAAAAAAAAAATAGAAAATATAAAATCAACAAAACCCATAAAATTAGAAAATTTTAAAATAACCAAAGTATGTTTTCCAAAGATTCTCCGATATCGATAATATCTACGCGTTTTAGTGTCATTCAATAATGGCACGGGACTTTAGATGGTTCGAGCGTGAGGTGTAAATATTGCTGCTGTGTTACTGAGCCGCAATCGCGTTAAATAGTGAAAGTTTGCTATTTTGGATAGCAACCCGCTTTAAAGGAAGGAAAGTGTTGCGCTAAACAATTTTTCAATATTGCACTTATCCTAAACAATTTGAGGAAAGTATGTCGGGATCTGCTGCCTACACAAATTTTTCCGTTAAAATTGGAAAAATATTTGGTGTTTTCAAAATGGTGGTAAATGAGTTGCTTTTAAACAATCAATTCAGAGTTTTTGTAAATTAAAACTCAATCAATGACTTCAGCGCTTTTAAACTTTTCATAAAATGAGTCATGGATTGAGGGGGATAATGTTTTTCAAATCTACATCATCTAACGGGCTGTCTTAATTATCCTAATATGCTTATAAAAATGTTAACCTATGTTGAAGGACTATGTGCCTAGGATATGATTGCTAGGATTAGATGATTAGAGTTTGATGAACACATTATTCCTATAATTATTTAAATGATTCTATTGATATGTTGCATTGACTTATTAGTCGATTTGGTGATGTCTAATCACCATATATTTGTATGTGTGTTCACTAACGTATGCGTGTATATTGGTATAAAAGAATGCCGACCGATCCCACAATTGAAGATGATTGGATGCCGTAAAGAAAGTAACGATTTCTTGGCTCGACAAATGAAGAAACGGAGCTTAATTTGACTTCAATGGAGAGTTGGCATAAATGCAACGTAAGAGGTCTCACGCGCCAGATTGTTTTCTTTAATTGATTGAAGAAACAGAGCTTAATTTGACCTCGGCATTAAATGCAACGAAGAAGAAGTCTTCAGCACGTTTCTTCAAGTTTCCTAAAGATCATCATCAAAGCTTTCAACCACCTAACATATTTTTGTGCAGGATATTCGTGATGATACCATTTTTCTAAAACTTTGAAAAATATTGTTTTTGAAAATGGTATTGTTTTGAAAATATATTGGACTAAATTTTGAATCAATGACTTCATTTTATCAAAATTTAAGTCACTCAATTATCGACTTCATTCATCGTGAGGGGAGAGTGATTTAATTTAAAATATTTTCAATACAATATATCTTCAAAAGAGTCCGTTTGTATGAAATTATGTGGTGATCTAAGGATTTAATGTTATGTCATGGTATGATTTTTCTTTTGAATCAAGGTCTTTCAAAATGAAATTTTTTCGTTTTGTTTGATTGTGAAATTGTTTTGTTTTACTCAAAAGATCTCTTAAAAACAATCATACCCGACACTAACAATCTTTAATGTCTTAAAATGGTCCTTATCGCATCATTTTTCAAAGAATCACACGCTTTCCCCAAAATTTTAAATGATTTAAATCAATTGGGATCACAAATCTCGTTTGAAATTTTGATCGGGGTAGAGACCATGAGTTAAATCTCTTATCTGTTTAAATGGAATTGGTTTTAGTCCTTTCACTACTTCCATGTGCCAAATGATTATAACAATGCACATGTTGAGGAGGAGATTTATCCAAAAATGATGAGTATTTAAACCAGCCACATATTCTCCCATTGTTCTAAACCTATTAAATCACTTGGGATCTCTGGGTTTGAATTTTTGATCGGGGAAATTTGTGATTTAATTATGAAATTTGATAAGATGTGATCGTTTTGATTTATTGTGCAAGCTGCTCATATGTGCTAAACGCCGAATCTTGAAGCACATATTGAGGGGAGCATTTTAAAGGAAAATAAACTATCGAAGTACAAAAGCTTTTATGTTTTAACATAGAGTACCTTGATTGAGTTTTCAAATGGTTTCTTAATGGCTTTTGTGATTGTGGATGTGCTAAAGAATTGCCTCTATGTGTTAAAATGATTTCTCTTATCCTATACATATTGGGGAGAATTTTACCAAGAAAAATCAAATGCTCTAGGAAATGTGACCAAGAATTAATTCAAAGAAATCTTGCCTCCATGTGTTAAACCATTAATCATATGCACATATTGAGGGGGAGCATTTCTAAATGATCAAAACTATTAAGGTACAAAATGCTGTGATCTCGTATCACAAGTACCTTGATTGTTTTTCCAAATGATTTTTCAATTGGTTTCAAGTTAATGAATGCTTCAAAAGACCCGACACTTTACTTTTATGCATGGAGATAAAGGATGGTGAGGTTAGGTATTAGTTCCACCGATTCGCCAGAGTCGAGGATCTACCTGCGGAATCAACTACTAGTGTGTAGAGTCCTTAGGTATATTGAAAAAGGAGAAAGTGAGATACGAAGTGCGGCGACGAGACGGCTATCGGTAAACCCAACAGGTTCTAGTTATAGAAGTTCATAAGCACTGAAGGGGTTGAAGAATGAAAAGAATTGAATGTGAAAAGGGTGAAAAGAAATAGCCCTCCATTTATTCAACCTTGGGCGATTATCGGTTCAATACATATGCTACGGGTGTTACTAAGGTAACATGGTATTGAAGACAAGACGTCATGGACCCGTGACGCATGCACTAAACCCCAAGCTACTCAAGTTCCTATTAAAAGCTTGTTTCATTCTCATGGAACCGACATATTCATCTTTTCTTTAGAGATTGTTGATTGAAGAAGGGAGATTCTTCCTCCTGTCTGCCAAATGTGCACCGATTGAGTCTGCCGATCATCCACAATATCTCATTAGGACACTAATGAAGACTTGCCGCTTTACATAATGTGGAAAGTAAGAATATATTGAGTCCTACGCATTACCTTGTGTTGCCGTAACATCCGGTGATGTAAAATATTCACAATGAAGATGGAAATCTTCTAGAGCCACATCAAAGCTTTCTGGGTGACAATGAGATCTTCAGTAAGATCAAGCTTTGTGACAACTGATAGAAACAATGGGGAGATTCGCTTGAATTAACCTGGTCAGGAAGGAATTGACGAATACTTTGGGAAAATTGCCGGGTGCAAATATTTTTTCAGCACACATCGAATGTGTACTTATGTTTTCAACTCAAAAGTATCTTCATTGAAATATTTAAAACCGTTCGATGTGCGAATCTCTTCGCTAGCACGCCGAATGTGTACTATTCTTCTAATACAAAAAGTATTTATGATTGAAAATTGATCTTTCTCATAAAACCTTTGTCATATTGCAAAAACTTCTTTGCAATACACCATTGTTTCAAAACAATTTTTCATCAATCAGAATATCAATTCGCCGGGTTCACTCACTCTCGGTTGTCTTTTGACGCCCGTTTGAGAACGCATAGCTGCGCAAACCCGCCAAGGAGATTCTTAGTCCTGCTTCATCATGTGCAAGAGATGGGGATTTATCGGACGGTAAACCTCCATTACCTAACGGTGATCAAATTACTGCAGCAAATTATTGCTAACCGCCATAGCGCAAAAGGCTTTACCCCGACGCATTGCGTACCATCGTAATTGAGGAATCAATCCAAAGCCGCATGTTCACGCAATCACACTTAATTGAAGAAATCATGACCGTGCATATCTACATAACCCCGTTCTCGATATTTTATACTATGCTTCGCTAATACGCCGCAAATATCATGAACCAAGGCTTCCCTACTGATGGAAAGATGTTAAGATTCAAAAGTGTGAGCATGTCGGTCCAAAAGTCACAACTTCACATGATGGCAACACAATAAAGGGTGATCCAGAGATTTATTGGTCGATGATCTCAATGAAAGCTCGAAGATCATCAAAGACGGATCAGTTAAAGGCCTCCACCGAAAGTACAAATCAATGCGACTTTGAAGAATCGCTACAAAGCACAAAGATTGTGGAAGTGAAGAATTAAGTCTAATAGCCAAGAACAAAGACAAAGAAAGAATGCTAGGATTCAAAATGTAAAACATGGGGTGACCTCCCTTAGGGGAGATTGTTAGGAATTAGAAAATTCCATAGTGAAGAGAGTTCACACCCCAAATGTTATCGAGCTTAATTTAGCTCGTAGACTTGTCGTTAGTTACGTTATTTAGTAGTTTATTTATTATTTTGTAGCGTAGTATAGCTTAGTGCAACAACCGTGAGGAAGGACTGCTTTACCCACTGTGATACCTGATCCACAAAGTCGATAGGAGGTCGTATTTTTCATGTAACTATAAATACCCCTTCCATCCATGGAAGGGGTGGTGCATTCAATCTAATATTCCCTTTGTGTAAACCTCTAGCAAGAACACCCTCTCTCTCTACTAACTCTCTAACTATGGCAAACATGTATTTTGATCATCCAAGACCACCCGAATCATCAACACAATAATATTTGGATCCTAACAGAAAGCTTACTCGTAAGAAAAACCTTACGCGTAGCCATGGGTCCTTACGAGTAACTTTCCAAGTTACTCGTAACAAATCTGAAGAACCTTAGGTGTAAAAAACAAGGGTTTTGACTAATTGACTTTCTGCTCCGGAGATTTTTCCGACCAAGATCTCCGACCAGTTACATGAACCCAGAAAGATGGCAAAAAAATTTTAACTTTTGACCCATTTTGATGACCACTTCACGAGATGGTACAAAAGAAAAACGTGACAAAACTTTAACAGTTTGAGACAAACCATTAATAGATGAGACATGATATTTCTTGACCAAAATGGATACCTTTTAAAAAACTTGTAAAACAAATCTGTTTAAACAAAAAAAAACGATAAAAGCTTAAACTTTGTGAGAAAAAATAGATTTTAACACAAGATTTTTGACAAGAAAAACATCACAAAATAAACCATAACTAAAACCGACCTTGCTCTTGATACCAATGTTAGGATCGTTTCTATGGTTGATATAGTGAATCGGGAGGTCTAGGAAGATGGAAGAACACCATCTTCAAGTTAGAGAGATAAAGTAGTGAGAGAAGGGAGAATACTAGGTGTTTTATTATTGATGAAAGGTAAAGTTACACTAAGAGTCTCACCCTCCTAGGAAAGTCTAGGAGAGTATTTATAGCTAAACACATACAACTATTACAATATGACATAACAAGCCCATGTGTTTTAGCTAACAAAGATAGAAAATGTAATCCCATAAATGTTGTTCCATTTACGAGTTAGGAGCGATTCCAACACACCTTCTCGTCATAAATTTCGTTCTAGCATTCCTATTCCCCTAGAGAACGATATTAATCCCTGAGGCTTACCCCATACTACACTAGAACGATTAGGTTCACTGCCTACAGGGTTAAAAAGCTTGCTCGTTATCAAGTTTTTGGCATCGTTGCCGGGGAATATGATAACATCAAATAGTCCTGATTATTAAGTGTCAATTTCCCCCGATAATGCTTGTAATTTATATCATTTATATAGATTTATGCTTGTTTTCCATTGTTTTCCATTTTCAGGTAAATTACGAGCATTGGAGCTAAAGAGACGCGGAATTGGAGAATTATCTAAAGATTTATCACAGTATGCTATTTTGAAGAAGTTACAGCGTAACTCTTCTCTCACATTACGCCGTAACTATTCCGTGACTCGGAATACCAACTTATCAAGAGGTTACGGCATAACTCTTCCCAAAGGTTACGACGTAACTACATTAGGTCAAATGAGGATCCACGCCGCTGATAATTACGCCGTAACTATTGCAACAATTACGGCGTAACCATGTTTATTGAAGACTACGGCATAACCACTTATAAGGTTACGCTGTAACTAGCAGATCTAGTGCTAATTACGGAGGAATTGAAGGTTACGGCGTAACTCTTGTTATAGTTACACCGTAACCCAGATCTGGCCTATAAATACCCCATGAATTCCAGCATTTCTAATCGTCCCATTCCACACACAACAATCAGAGAACATGGGAAAAAGCTAAAGGAAGGTCCAGAGGAGCATACGGAGCTGTCTCCAAGGGAGAAATCACTCCCCTACGATAAGCATTAGCATTTTATATTTCTTTTACTTTCAATTCATGTATTTCGTACCTTTGAATATTGAATTGGTTTGTATGATTAATATGAGCGGCTAAGCACCTCTTGGTGCTGGCCTTGTTATAATTCCTTAATTGTTTTGTCTGTGTTTATATATTCGCATAATTATTTCTAAGTGTATGCATGCATAGTTTATTGGTAGCCACCCTTGGTTTGGTAGTTTTGAATGGCGGTGAGGCCAATTGCCTAGGAGATATGACCAACTGACCCTAGGTGAGCGGATGAGATGGAAGGTAAGATATGACCAACTGACGACCCTTTCTACTTTGCGATTTGACCAACTGATCACCTATCGTTTGGATGAACTAAAAGAATTAGCGGTCTAAGTTCCTAACGGCCGGACATTCACTATTATAAATCTTGCATGTAGTGGTACTTAATGACTTGGCTTAGGGGACCAGGAACAACAGGACTGATGAGGAGACACCTAACTTCTCTTGTGGTGGCATCTTTGCTGATAGGTTAGGGCGAATTGACCAAATGTTGTCCACTCGACTTTAACCCCACCTGAAGTAATTGGAAGTAAGTAGACATAAACATAACTAGGTAGGATGATTAACTAGGTTAGCACCACTTTCCTCTATTGATTTCCCTTTACCATTTATCTGTTTTTATTTGCCTTTATTCTGCTTTAGTAGTTTAATTAATTAATTCCCTATCGAAACCTTTATTAATCTGTGACACTAGACTTGATAGCAATCCAACACACATAGCTCTTGGGACGACCTCGGCTTTCGACATTACACTACACGCGATCAGGTACACTGCCCGTTAGTGCATTAGGGTAGACCATAGGTATAACGAGTTAATATAAATATTAAAACCGTCAAGAAAACCTGCATCAAGTTTTTTTGCCGCGCCAGTGGAGCTATTTTAGGATTTCATATTAAGTCTGTTTTTAATTTTCTTTCTCATAATGTCAGAATACAAGACTCGTAGCTCGAGGCCTTTTCTGGCCACCCCATTCGACGACCTGAAGAAGCAATTTCGGAGAAGGAAGGTTTACTCTCCGGTTCCTATTCACAACATCTTCTCATTTTACGAATCAGATCAGTCTGACGTAGAACCAGAGGTCATCAATGAAAATAATATCAATGACCTAACTATGGAGCAATATTTAGAGCGACCAAATTAGAACTGCCACCGAAGCTTCACACAGGATTCTCATACTAAAAAATACTCTATTCTAGATCATATTATTCGAGAGTTACACGAACTTAAGTTTTCTGGAGATGAAGATGAGGACGTTCAGGATCACGTAAAAGAAGTTCTCCGCCTATCCTCTCTTTTCAATGTCAGAGGTACTCCGAGCTATTCGGTCACTGCAAGGCTTTTTCCTATGACCCTTACTGGGACAGCGAAAAGATGGTATGTAAAGGAGCATGGGATAAACTAATGAGAGAGTTCGTACAACAATTTTGCCCTCCTTAAAAAATGGCCAAGCTTCTTGGAAAAATCTATCAATTCATTCAAGTTGGAGAAGAAACACTTTACCAAGCATGGGAAAGATTTAATGAGCTACTCTATCGATGCCCTACCCATGATTTAAACAAACATCAGATTGTCTACATCTTCTATCGTGGGATTAATGCTCTAACACGTGAACTTCTCGATTCCCCGAGACCTATTCCTAGTATGACTCCTGACCAGGCCTTGGAATGTATTGAACGGATTTCTGAACACTGCTACAAGTGGCATATGGATACAGGGTACGGACCGAGATGCAATTTCGATCATAAGGTCATGAAGACGATAACAAATCAAAAATACAATTATGGGGAAATTTTCGAAAAACGAAGGTTAGAAAGAGAAGCTGAAGCATGCAGGGTTGAGAGGGTTAAGAGCGTGTTTGGGACCGAAACCGGGAACGATCTTGAGAAAAGAATTCTTGACCACATCACGGAATCAAGAGAACGGGATGATAGGATTGAAAAATTGATGAGAACATTCATGGATAATACAGTCTCTTCTCTCAAGATTCACGATGATAGGTTTAAGAGATTGGAGAAGAGTGTTAGCTCATGTTCAGAAGCCATCTCTGATTATCTAGCAGCTCAGGAGGAGGAAGTTGTCTACACTGTAGAAACTATCCTTGAAGAACCTATGACCTTTTCAAAAAAAGTTAAGCGACGAATCAGCATGGAAAAACAGTCACTTCTGGACCAAGCTTTACCGGTAAACCTACCTATCAATAATTCTATTGAAACTAATCATGATAATATTTAGTATGAATTAGGCAATGATGAGACGATTCACCTCAACGAAAGATGTTCAGCGGTTTTGAGGAACGAGCTACCACAAAAAGGAAAAAGATCCAGGATGTTTCACTCTCCCTTGCTTTATAGAGAGTCTAAACATGTGTAATGCCCTAGCTGATTTTGGAGCTAGTATTAGCATAATGCCTCGTTCGATGTTTTTGCGTATGGGGATTGGTAATTTAAAGCCGGCAAAGATGAAAATTGAAATGGCAGATCGATCTATGCAATAGCCGTTGGGGATCGTTGAAAATGTGTTGGTAAAGATTAAGAAATTCCTTTTCCCAGTAGATTTTGTGATTCTTGACATTCCGGAAGACAACAGAATACCTGTTATATTAGGAAGGCCTATGCTTGCCACTGCCCATACCAAGGTGGATGTTTTTGCTGGAAAGTTAACTCTTGAGGCTAATGGAGAAATTGCAACGTTCGGACCTAATGAACACTTGTCTACCCCGGAAAGGGTATGTGTTGACCCTGTAGGAAATTTTGGTGATGCTCTGGAAGGATTTCTTAGTGACCCCCCAGACCCTGGCGAAGTGGATTCGGGGAGAGATTTTGATATTTTCATCAACTTCAAGGAAGATAATTTGGGAATCAGTGCTGAAGACCTCTCAAGTGACGTTGAAATGTCACATTGGCATGCTAACTCTGTTAAGGCATTTTCGCAATCCAATCAACCTAGATTTCATGAGGTAGGAACCCGCATACATCATAGAAACCCCTATTATCTCAAGATCTCATGCAAAATCGGGTTCATCGACTTCCACCCGTTTATTGAAACTACTTCCCCAGTCAATATCATGTCAAAAGAATGCTATAACCGAGTTATGAAGAAAAAGTTAGAATATAAGGGGAATAACTTTCTTGGGTTTGCAACTAACATCCATGTCTTCGTTGGAACTCATTCATTTTTTGTGGACTTTATGGTTTTAGACGACGTAAGTGAGTTTGTAGAAGATGGACTTACGGGGGGTAATTTTAGGGAAACCTTTTCAGGAAATATCTGGGTTAGATAAAAATGAAAAAGAAGGGTTAGCATGGTTAAAGATAAACGGTGATAAAACTATCTTCAAAATGCCGAGAACGATTAAAAAATTTAAAAATTAGACCAAGAGGCAGTTAAGCCAGGCTCAACCGTTGCTAGATATCAGTGATGAAGACAAAGAAAAAGGTATTGACCACCCCTATCAGAAAATCAAGAGTTTCTACACAAGCTGTTTAGAATTAGGGGATGACTACAAGCGGGATGAAAATTTGGTAAATTGGATCCAACGTGGCGATTGCCATATCCACGAAATGACCAACAAGCACTGGTAGCCCCGCAGCTCTGAGTCTAACTTAAAGACTCGTAAATAAAGAAAAGTGCTCTTTCAGGAGACAACCCGAATTATCTTTTTCTTTTGTTTTATTTCCATTTCTGTAGGTTTTTGCATTTTCTAACCATTTTTGCAGGAAACGAGGAAGTAATTATTGCTGCAGTTGCTGATCTGACCAGAGTTACGGCGTAACTTATCTATATGATTACGCCATAACCGACCTTTTAGCAGCAGAATTCTTGACGCATTACCAATTACGGTGTAATACCATCTCAAGTGGTTACGCTGTAACCCTCAGTAGCTACTTGAATTTCAAAGGGTTACTTAATGCAACTTTCCTCCTCTCTCGCTTTAATTCTTTCATTTTAAAACACAATAACATTGTATTAGTTTTTAAATAAACTTTGTGGGTGTGTTCCCTGTAAACCCTCACGAGACTTCACTTGTCCACTTGGGACACCAAGTGGTTTAAAAGGCTTGTTGCATATGCTAAATGCAACCGTGATTCCTACAAAATTGAGTTAGGTTTGTTTTTCATTTTTCATTTTTATTTTTAGAATTATGCTTGTTGGTAGTGTGATTTCAGTGATTGAAGTTTGTTCATGACGCTTATTCGAAGGCACGTCTCTGTTTCGTGGGCCTTCTTTCTTTATGGAGCAAATTTCAGGGAAGTTGTCGCTCTAATTCTACTTTTCTCTTCACCTTTATTTAATGCTTAGTATAAAAGGACTTTGTACAATTCAAGTGGGGGACGGGAGTAGAATTATCTCTTGAACTTATTTTGCCCTCGTTTTTCTAGTTTATTTTGACCTTAGCCGAGCACATACAACCCTTGATATATTATGGTGAGATTAGCCTTATCCGTTTCTAATATTTTACCCCAAATCCACCAAATTATGAGTGTGCCGGTAGCTTGTAAACTTTAGAACTTGGCCTTTGCATCATTTCGAGATCATAGACGAGGTATGTTGAGTTAGCTTGATGTATTTGGACTTTTCAGTTTTAGAAGGCAATATTATAGGATTATCACCCAAACAGCCTACCATTGTGTCTATCGATTAGTCACCTCGACTTCTCGACCCCATGTGAAACCCTTTTGTTTCACTCACCTTTAGTGCAAGATTCCCCACCCAATATATTGTTTCGTTACACCCATACACCTTAGCCTACCCTGTAGTCTTTATTTGTGATTGAGAAGCCATCATTTACCTAAGTTCAAGTTTTGAGTGGAAAGGTTCGGAAATCACGCTTTCATCGACAACATTCCTGAAGATCATTGAAGACCCCCCAAATTCCCATTGTTCATCTTAAGTGGGGGGATATTATATTATGTTATTATTGTTATGTTGAAAAAAAAAGTGATTCGGAAAAAAAAATCAAAAAAAATAGTTGTTATGTTATTGTAAAGTGCGATGTTATAAGCACTATGTTATGAGCTTTATAGATTTAGTATCGAGGAGGCCACCTCGGTCACATTTGAAGATTGGAGTTGGTAAATATGCCAACAGTTGGAGAAAAGGTAGTGTACCCATCACGACATCCTCTAATGACACATCTGCCTTACATTTCATGATCCGATTTCTTGACTTCAAAGCTTGAACTTTGGGCAAACGGTAAGTGGTGATGACTTGGTTATAGATTTAGACTACCTGCTTGTTTATTTTACACCAATTATATATCCCATTTCTTATCCTACCCTTTAGTCATGAAGCGTGTCTAGGTGATGCATCGAGCAATCTTTGGTGTCTTGGCCATGGATTTGGTCATGTATCATTGATTTTGTCCACTTCACGGTGACATGTTAGTAATGACGAGTCACCCTTAACCTTTGTCGTGTCTACCCATATTGCCTTCGAGAATTGTTTAGCCCTTAACTCTAGTGGTGGAGATTTGTGTAACCACCAAGCTTATGATAGAATACATGCTATGATTGTGCGATTGAGTGATCACCCCGAAATTGACACTTAGAATAGTTGAGAGATTTGAGTGTTTGTTCCCTTTCGTGAGGTGTTCGGATTTGTTTTATTCTAGCATAAGGGATTTGTAAACTTATATTTTCCAGGTTATGAGATATCTTTTTAGAAACCTATCTAATAAGGTCTACTTGAGGGCAAGTAGAGTTCAAGTGGGGGGATATTTGATAACATCAAATAGTCCTGATTATTAAGTGTCAATTTCCCCCGATAATGGTTGTAATTTATATCATTTATATGGATTTACGCTTGTTTTCCATTGTTTTCCACTTTCACTGTAAATTACGAGCATGGAGCTAAAGAGACGCTGAATTGGAGAATTATCTAAAGATTTATCACAGATGCTATTTTGAAGAAGTTACGGTAACTCTCTCTCACATTACGCCATAACTATTATGTGACTGAATACCAACTTATCAAGAGGTTACGGCGTTCTTCCCAAAGGTTACGTAACTACATTAGGTCAAATGAGGATCCACCGCTGATATTACGCCGTAACTATTGCAATAATTACGCGTAACCATGTTTATTGAAGACTACTACGTAACCACTTATAAGGTTACCGTAACTAGCGATCTATTGCATACGAGGAATTGAAGGTTACGGGCGTAACTCTTGTTATAGTTACCGTAACCCGATCCGCCTATAAATACCCCACGAATTCCAAAGATTCTAATCATCTCATTCCACACACAACAATCAGAGAACGTGGGAAAAAGCTAAAGGAAGGTCCAGAGGAGCATACGGAGCTGTCTTCAAAGGAGAAATCACTCCCCTACGATAAGCATTAGCATTTTATATTTCTTTTACTTTCAATTCATGTATTTCATACCTTTGAATATTGAATTGGTTTGTATGATTAATATGCACAGCTAAGCACCACTTGGTGCTGGCCTTGTTATGATTCCTTAATTGTTTTGTCTGTGTTTATATTACTTCCGCATAATTATTTCTAAGTGTATGCATGCATAGTTTATTGGTAGCCACCCTTGGTTTGGTAGTTTTGAATGGCGGTAGAGGCCAATTGCCTAGGAGATATGACCAACTGACCCTAGGTGAGCGGACTGAGACGGGAAGGGTAAGATATGACCAACTGACGACCCTTTCTACTTGTGCGATTTGACCAACTGATCACCTATCGTTTGGATGAACTTAAGAATTAGAGGATGCGTGTCTAAGTTCCTAACGGCCGGGCATTCACTATTATAAATTTAGCATGTAGCGGTACTTAATGACTTGGCTTAGGGGACCAGGAACAATAGGACTTATGAGGGGACACCTGACTTCTCCTGTGGTGGCATCTTTGCTGATAGGTTAGGGCGAATTGACCAAATGTTGTCCTCTCTACTTTGACCCCACCTGAAGTAATTGGAAGTAAGTAGACATAGACATAACTAGCTAGGAGGATTAACTAGGTTAGCACCACTTTCCTCTATTGATTTCCCTTTACCATTTATCTGCTTTTTATTTTCCTTTATTCTGCTTTAGTAGTTTAATTAATTAATTCCCTATCGAAACCTTTATTAATCTGTGACACTAGATTTGATAGCAATCCAACACACATAGCTCTTGGGACGACCTCGGCTTTACCGATTACTACACTACACGCGACCAGGTACACTACTTGTAAGATATTGGATTTCATAAACACACTAAACCATAATCAACATGAGGCGTTCAAGTAAGTTTAGAGAGAGAAAGTGGGATCCTTTCTGGAGAGAGAAAGTAAAAGAAAATATAGAAGGTTAGATTAAGAATGAGAAAGGTCTAACCCTCTACCTTGGGAGGTAGAGGGTATTTATAGTAACATAATAAACGTCCTCCTTCTGACTGTGGATCGCATACGGGTAAAGACCGTCCTTCCTCCACGGTGTTGCACTAAACTAAATAACTAACTAAATAACTAGTAAATAACATAATGTCTACGAGCTAACTTATGCTAGATTATATTTGGGGTGACCGATACTTCACTATGGAATTTTCTAATTCCTAACAATCTCCCCCTAAGGGAGGTCACCCCATGTTTTACATTTCAAATACTAGCATTCTATTTAATCTTCAGTCTTGAGCTCGTAGACATTAATTCTTCAACATCCGCATCTTTGTGCTTTAGCAGTGATTCTTTAAAGTCCGATAACTTTGTACTTTTAAGTGGAGGCCTTTATATGATCCACATTTTTGATGATCTTCGAGCTTTAATTGAGATCGCACCACGCAGAAATCTCTGGATCACCTTTGTAGTGTTGCCTTCATGTGATGTTATGACTTTTGGACCAACATGCTCACACTTTCTGGATCATGACATCTTTCCATCGAGTAGGAAGCTTTACGGTTCATGATATTTGCAGCCGTGAAAGGTAATCATAGTATAAAAATATCGAACCGTGTTATGTAGATATGCACCAGTCATGATTTCTTCAAATTAAGTGTGGATGCTGTGAGCATGCGCTTTGGATTGATTCTCATTCGGACAGCAGAACCGTCCAAATGTACCTCGCAAACAATTAGCAATAAAACATACGAAAGTGTCTTTGATCACTTTTGTTGAATTGAGGTACACGACCCACGGTTCCTCGTTGATCGGCGCGCTCGTGATCGTATAATTCGAAGAATCTCTCGACAGGGTTTCGCAAATGTTCTAGTCGTTTCAAACCGAACGCCTCTCAAAGAAGACAACAGGGTGAGTGAACCGCAAATTGAGATTCACTAATTGATGAAAAATGATTTGAAAAACAATCGCGTATTGCTTAGAAGAAAGAGTTTTGCAATACGATGAAGGTTTTATGAGAAAGATCAATTTTCAATCAAAAATACCTTTTGTATTTGAATAGAGTACACATTCGATGTGCTAGAGAAAAGAAGAATTTTACACATCGAACGGTTTTTCCAAAAGTATTTTACAATCAGAGATACTTTTTGTGTTTGAAAACATGAGTACACATTCGATGTGCTAGAGAAAAGAAGATTTGCACATCGAACGGTTTTTCCAAAAGTATTCGTCAATTCATTTCCTGGACCAAGGTTGATTCAAGATTGAATCGCCCCATCGTTTCTATCCAGTTGTCACAAGCTTGATCTTTTGCAAGATTTCACATGTCACCCACCAAGAGCTTGTTTGATGTTGGCTCTAGAAGGATTTCCATCTTCATCGTGAATACTTTCATATCACTCGGATGTTCTGGCAATACCACAAGGATAATGCGTAGGACTCTAAATATATACTTACTTTCCACATTGTGTGAAACAGCAAGTCTTCATTAATTTTGTGTCCTAATGAGATATTGTGGATGATCTCTTGGCTCTAGACTCAATAGTGCACATTTGGTTCCTATTCCAGAGACTAGGGAGAGGGTCTCCTTCTTCAATATCAACAATCTCTAAGAGAAAGTCGATAGATAATGTCGGTTCCCCGTGAGAATGAAACAAGTCCTTTTAAGAGGAACTTGAGTAGCTTGGGAAGTTTAGTGCAGTGCGTCACTGGGTCCATGACGTCTTGTCTTCAATACTAGTGTTACCTTAGTAAACACTAGTAGCATATGTATTGAACCCGTTTTCTGCCCTAAGGTTTAATTGATGGAGGGCTATTTCTTTTCACCCTTTTTCACATTCAGTTCTTTTTCATTCTTCAACCCCTTCAAGCTACCGAGACTTCATAACTAGAACCTTGTTGGGTTTATTCTAGACTAGCTCTATCTCACCCCGATTCTTCCCATATTCTCATTTTTCTCCTTTTTCAATATTCCTAAGGACTCTACACTATCTAGTGGATTATCCCTGGGAAGATCCCTCCGTTCTCCGGATCGTGGGAACTATTTACCTAACCTCACCATCCTTATAACTCCATGCATAAAGTAAAATGGTCGGTCTTTTGGTACGGTTCATTCTTCCTTGAAACCAATTGAAAAATCATTTGGAAAAATCAATCAAAGTACTTGTGATATAAAATCAAAGCATTTTGTACCTTAATTTTTTTGATCATTTAGAAATACTCCCCCTCAACATGTGCTTATGAATTTATAAATTTTTTAGCACATGGAGGCAAGAATTCTTTGAAAATTTTCTTTGAAATAATTTCTTGATCACAAGTTCCTTAGAAAATGCCATTTGATTTTCTTTGGTAAATTCTCCCCCTCAATATGTGCATAGGATATTTGAAATCATTTTATCACATAGAGGCAAGAGTTCTTTGAAGCACATTTACGATCACACAAGCCATTAAGAAACCATTCGCGCCCCCTCAATATGTGCATCAATATATGAAAGAGTTTAGCACATATTTAGAGAACCAAAGACATAGAATCAGCTGATCACCTTTTATCAAATTTCATATTAAATTTCAAATTCTCCCCCGATCAAAAATATCAAACCCTTTGAGATTTTGGATCCCAAGTGATTTAATAAGGTTAAGAAAACATGGGAGAAAAATGTGGCCAGGTTTAAATACTCATCTTGTTTTGGATAAATCCTCCTCCTCAACATGTGCATTGTGTATTTGAAATCATTTGACACATGGAGGTAGGAGTGCTTATAAAGGACTAAAACCGATTCCATTAAAATAGATTTGAGATTTAAATCACGATCTCTCCCCCGATCAAAAAATATCAAACCATTTGAGATTTGTGATCCCGAATGATTTAAATCATTTATAAAATTTTAGGAAAGACGGCAAGATTTAATTTTTGAAATTGACTGAGAAGGACCAACTATAGACATTAAAGATTGTTAGTGTCGTGTATGATAGTTTTAAGAGACATTTAAGTAAAATAAAACAATTTCACAATCAAACAAGAACAGAAAGAATTTCATTTTGAAAGACCTTTGAGTTTTAAATAAAATCATACCATGACATAACATTAAATCTTTAGATCACCACTTATTATTGTACAAACGGACTTTTATGAAGAGATATTATTTGAAAATATTTTATTTTAAATCACTCTCCCCCTCAGTCCATGACAGAAGTCAATAATTGAGTGACTTAGGTTTTGATAAAAAGAAGTCCGGTGATTTTCAAAATTTAGTTCAATTTATTTTCAAAACAATGTTTTCCATTTTCAAAACAATTTATTCAAACTTTTTAAAAATTGTTTAAAAATGGTATCCTGCACAAAGATACGTTAGGTGGTTGAGAAGCTTCTGTTGTTGCTGTAGGGTTTGGAAGAAAACCGTCTGCAATGCAAAGTGAGACTTCTTCTTACGTTGCATCTTAATGCCAACTTAGGTCAAATTAAGCTCCGTTTCTTCAATCACTTAGAAGAAAACCATCTGGGCCGATGAGACCCTTACGTTGCATTTTAATGCCAACTCTCCATAGAAGTCCAATTAAGCTCCGTTTCTTCATTTGTCAACCCAAGATATAGTTACCCTTCCTTTCGGCATCCAATCATCTTCAATTGTGGGATCCGGATCGGGAACATTCTTATAACCAATATACCAGCATACGTTAGTGAACACACATACAGATATATGGTGGTCGACATCACTAAACAAAGAATCGACTAATTAAAGTAAATTCAACATAACAATCAGATCATATAAGGCATGGGGTTTATGTGTTAATCAAACTCTAATCATCTAAACCTAACAATCATATCCTAAATTCCTAGTCCTTCGACACAGGCAAATATCATTTTAATTAAGCACGTAGGATAATTAAGAAAGCTCGTAAGATGATATAGATTTGAAAAATTATTCCCCCTCAATCAATGACTCATTTTCTGAAAAGTTTGAAAGCCAAGTCATTGATTGAGTTTTCAATTTTAACAAAAACTCAAACCGATTGATATACATGCAACTCAATTACCACCATTTTTGAATACACCAAATATTTTCTGAAGAATTTTAGACGAAAAACATTTGTGTAGGAAACGCAGCCTTCACATACTTTCCTCATTTTGTTTTAGGATAAGTGCACGAAATATTTGAAAATGTTTTAGTGCAAGCACTTTCCTTTTTTTGAAGAATGGGTTACTATCTGAAATAATAGCAAACCATAGTTTAAGCACGGGTTACAGTCTGAAATAACTGCAAGCCATATTTTGAGACATGTTTTAAAAAGAATATTTACACCTCCCGCTCGAACTTCATCTATGGTCCTGTGCCATTATTGAATGACATTTCTAAGACTGTAGATGTTATCGATACCAGAAGACATGTCTTGAGAAAACATTATTTTTGGTATTTTTCAAATTTTTTGATTTTTATGGGTTTTTGAAGGTTTTATATTTTTCTATTTTGATTTTGATGGTTTTATATTTTTGTATTTTGTTTTTGATAAATATTTACAGATAGAAAAGATGATATAGTTAAGGAGGATGATGATACGAAAACCGAGATAAGGATATCTAGCAGCCCTTTGTAGAAGATAGAAGTCATCATCTCTAAACATTCACCAAAGCTTTTGAGACTTTGAATGACGTAACAATTGAGCTCTGCAGAAAGTGAGACTTTGGTAGCTTCCTCATACCGTCAATCTTCGAAAGCACCATTTAAGAAGAAATGGTAAGAGAAAATTCCATTGGATGAAGTTTAGCACCAGAACATGAGAACATCGAGGTAACAAGTTAAGACATTGATCGCCTT
>OU343218.1:217183628-217273179 GCA_910596185.1 Chrysanthemum makinoi | reverse complement strand
AAAACTTGTTTCAATCAACTTGGGAGGCAAACCGTTTTTGAAAATTTTGTTCTTCAGATTTAAATGCGTAGCTTCCTAACAAATCGTCCGCTAGTGGGATGGACTAGCTTCCCGGGTTGATGGTTTGTAAACTTAGTGTTCACACTTTTCCCTCCGGTTTTTCTAAGCTCATTCTTTAAGGCAACAATGGCGAAACCCTTTTCCTCTGAAGTTGAGCTTTGAGTTCATCAATCCTTGCTATCAAAGGGTTTGTTTGTTCCATTGACTTAGTTCTAGCTTCTTTTGACGAGTCACTTAGTTCTATGTAATGCTTTCTCACAAGACTCATTTTCCTTTAGTAATTTAGCCACATAAATTGACAGTTCATTATTTCTTGTTATAGTAGCATCAATGTCTTGTGTATTCATGACTAACTTACTTTTCACATTCAACGAAATATTTTCTTCCAGATTGTAAATGGTAGAGTCATTGTCTTGAAGTCGAGCTTTCAAAGTGTTAATTTCTAAAAGTTCACGGAATTCGAAGTTTTCCGGATTTTTACATGGTTTGTTAAGTTGAAAACTTTCTTCTTTATTCTGTATCGCAATTTCAAGTGAAATGCAATGTTTTTCAAGATTTGAGAATTTGTTTGAAAGTTCATCAAAAGCCTTATTATCAACCATATCTTTTTGTTTTGAAACACTTAATCTCGACTCATAACCCTCAGTTAGAAGATTTATCAAAGTCATGTTCAACATCATGATCAGTTTGTTTAAGTACTTTAGCATATGCATTGTGTTGAACAGTAAATGGTACCTCATTACATGACACCTGTTCAATTCTGGTCCGATATCTGCATCCACATCATGTGTAACAAGAGTCACTGAACCGTTGGCTGTTTCAAGCTTATCTGTCTCTGAGCCTCGATTCGTATCAACGATCCAACATCCTGGTGCCATACCGGTCTCAACACAACAATTATTGATTGTACCCGAGATTCATTCGCCTTTCTCGCACAGCATCCACTTCTGGTTACAGAGTTACTGAGCTGTTTACATCATTCTTGTTGTTTCTCGATATTCTGCATTCAAAACACCGTCCTTTCGATACATTACCCGACTTATCACAAATATCTCTCAACCTTCTCGACTCTCATCTACTTTTTCATCTTCTTCGAGTAACTTCCTCAATATACTTCTCCACATTATCCATGAGATGGATAAGTGTCTCCGTGAACACGCTAATTTCCATTCCAGTGTGTCTCTTGAAGGACATTTCATCATGTCTTGATCATAATCTGATGTGAATTCCCTTCTAATGAATGACTGAAAGTATTTGTAGATCACTTGAAGTGCAGCGCTGGAACTATCCTTATGAACCTTCTCTTTGTCAAGTTGTAGCTCCAATTGCTCTAGGTTTAATAGCAAAGTTCCTGTTATGTGATAAGTCCCTGACGGAAGAGGGCAATACATGTTCGTTCGATTGATGTGGGTAGAAGTAACATGAGGTGAGAGTGAAGTTGTTGATAAGGTTCAATGCTGCTTTCCTTTTGCATGGCATTCTCAGCTGAACAGTGCAAATCTTTCTCATTGGACTTGGAGCATGAAGAACTCAAATCCTCATTGATTGATTCCATCATCTGTAACCGTTCAGTATAGCTAATATTCTCATGGTTGTCTCGATCAAACTGTTGAGTACTTCTAAATCACTGAATCGGAGTGTAAGACATGATGTTGAAGAATCCACGGGATTTTACAAGTCTATGATTTAAACCGAGAAATAGAATCTTTCGCGGGATTTTACTAAAATCAAGACCAAACCGTTAAGCAATGACCAATGGAAAGTGTTAAGATGACTGATGGATCGACAAAATGATAGACAATTGTGTGTTAGGACTTATTATTGTTTGTAGGATTAGCAGAGATGTTGTTTGGTCGAGATTTGGATTGGTTGATGCATGATTTTACGGAGAAATTTAGGTCCAAAAACTTAAAAAGCTCAATAACTTCCTTCTAGAGGCGATTTGGGCCTCAAAAAATTCGTTTCACGACTTTGTGGTGAAACCTCACCATATTCAGCCTGTTCCGCTCGTTTTGACTGGTATTTCGCTAAAAACGGAGTTACAGTTCAAAAGTTATGGCCGTTTGAAGTTTTGCCGTAAAAGTCAACTTTAGGTCAAACCGCTTCAATCAACTCGCATCCAGACAACGCTCCAATACAACTCGCTTAAGGCACAACTCGCATAAGATGACAACTCGCTTAATAGACAAGTCGCATGAAACACAACTCGCATAACCAGACAACTCGCTTAATAGACAAGTCGCATAAAACACAACTCGCATAGGCAACTCTCTTTAGATACGTTGAATCTGGACAAGTCGCATAGGCAACTCTCTTTAGTATCAACTCGCTACATAATCAACTCGCTTAAAGAAACAAGTCGCTTAATAACCAATTCGCATAAATAGCCAACTCGCTAAGTAGCCAAGTCGCTTATACCAACTCGCTTCTAATGAAGAAGCAACTCGCATCCAAGAAACTCAACTACGAGTCTCAACTCGCTTTGTACCCTTTTCACAAATACCCACTTTATCAATCAAAAGCAACCAAACCACAATGATTTAAGCCTTCCAATTCAAAACATAAACACATATGATGATTCTAAACACAAAAGTACAAGCAAAATTCAAACTTTAACACTAGAATTTGTCCAAATGATTCAAACTCTCCTAAACACTTAATACCCCAAAAACCTTATGAAATCCACCAAAACAAAGAACATGAAAGATGAGTGATCAAACCATGGCTCTTGATACCAATTGTAAGATATTGGATTTCATAAACACACTAAACCATAATCAACATGAGGCGTTCAAGTAAGTTTAGAGAGAGAAAGTGGGATCCTTTCTAGAGAGAGAAAGTGAAAGAAAACATAGAAGGTTAGATTAAGAATGAGAAAGGTCCAACCCTCTACCTTGGGAGGTAGAGGGTATTTATAGTAACATAATAAAATACGTCCTCCTTCTGATGTGGATCAGCATACAGTGGGTAAAGACCCGTCCTTCCTCCACGCTGTTGCACTAAACTAAATAACTAACTAAATAACTAGTAAATAACGTAATGTCTACGAGCTAACTTATGCTAGATTATATTTGGGGTGACCGATACTTCACTATGGAATTTTCTAATTCCTAACACTACCCGTTAGTGCATTAGGGTAGACCATAGGTATAACGAGTTAATATAAATATTAAAACCTGCATCAGAATATAATAGCTAGTTGGACTTCTATCTCGTTTAGGTTCTGATATGTGTCTAAATACACATATATTTGTATTGTATAAACCCACAAAAACAACCAAAAACACACAAATAACTCTCAAAATGATACAAATTCATAAAAATGTGTTTTTATGTGATTCAGGTACAAAAGATTGAAAAAAAACAAGTGAAAAATGATCAATTTCACAACAATTGTCATTTTCAGTCCCTGAAGTTACTCAAATTGTCAAAACTAGTCCCTAAATGTTTTAAATGAATGAAAAGTCAACTTAAGTCCTTGGGAAACCAAAAATGTTCACAAAACATCCCTGGATAAAAGTTTACACATATTGGCAATTTTTACCCCTCAAGTTTCAAAATTGGCAAATTTAGTCCCTGGGTATTCAAAATAGAATTTTATCACAAATTACCCTTGTACTATTCATAAAATACAATTTGGAACAATTTTGATAAACTTTTGGGAATTTACACCTTTAGTCCCCCAAGAATCCAAAATTTACACAAATGGTCCTTTTAAGCATTAAAATGTTTTAATTAACAATATTGGTCCTTGTGTTTATATAAATGGCAGGTTTGGTCCTCTAAAGATGTTTGGAAGATTGGCAATTTCAGTCCTTGAAGTTTGGCAGAATTACAAAAATGGTCCTTGTGTGTTTAACTAAACCAAACGGACTCTTTCTATTATTAAAACCCAAGTCCAAATCCAATCCAACCCTTGGCCCAAATACCAAACCCGGCCCAATGTTTAAAAGAAAGAATACCGCGTTACACTTAATCATTCTTCTCTCACCCCTGTAACCAAAACCTGGTTTTCTCTACCACCTCATCACCCCAGCTCATTTCCATCCCACTCATCCATGTCCCCTCCACCTCCACAACATCCCAAAGTGCATTAATTGCACAAGCCTTAAGCAACCTTTTAGACTTTTGGCCAAAAGTTTATTAAACGGCTAAGATCATTTCGCTCAATCAAAGGTCAGAATTAAAGTGGGATTTGACTAACAAGTTGGGGAGGACTCGAAGGTTATAAAGGCTGAGGATGAAAGACAGATAAGTACCTTTGGATTAGCCATTGGTCGTTAGTGTAACTTTTAAAAGCTTTCTTTAAATTAAAATGTCTTTTAATGTTTTTATGCTATAATTCTCTTTAAATTAGTGTAATGAACCTTTAAATTTAGTTCAATTTTATGTCGTTTCTGAATTTGCTTAATTTCCTTTAATTTTCAAGTCTTTTCAATTTCATGTTATGTAGTTGTTTTTATGGACTCTATAAGCCATATAAGCTCCTGACAAAGCTCATTTAGCTTTTAGAGACATTAAAACATGTTTAGACTTTATAATTCAGAAAATACTTAAAAATCAAGAAAAATCATTGAAAAATCAAAAATAGTGGGATAATAAAGAAGATGATGAAGCAGGATTGAATTTGGAGTGCTATGGGTATTAGGAGCTTATTGGGAAGCTAATAGGTGTAACCTTGTCCATTGGTTCTATGTCTCAACCCGTTTCTCATTTGTAAGCAATTTTCCTTAATTTTTGCAATTTACTGTTCATGTCTTTATATGTTTTTATTTATATGTTTTCTTGTTTATCTGTTGCTATTGAATGTTTTTAAAGTTTAAAATTGTATGTTTATGTATTAGTTTGTGTTGTTCATTCATGATTCATTTTCAACTGTGAAAATGAAACATGAATGATTCATGTTTTTAATTGTTTTAATTGTTGTTTATCTGTCCATTTTGTCTTGTTATATGTTATTATAGAGAATGGAATCAGGTTCAAATGCTTATTCAATGAAAACTTTAAAAATCATGTGACAAGTGAAATTTAAGGGACTGTTTGAATTTGCTTTGATTCAGTGAGTACTGGGATGTTAATGATGTTTAATCTTGTTCTTGTATAACCACTATGCTATTGGAGGGTTTGACAACCCTTTAGGTTGATTGGTTATGTCTTTTGCAGTTTTACTCAATTGCAAATTATTCTCAAAATTCACTGTATGAATGTTGTACAATATTGGTTAGAGGTCATGTATGAAGTTGTTCTTGTTTTATTGTGCTTCACTCTTGGTCCTATAACTCGCTTAAATACTCATTATCATGCTTTGTTTAGTATTAAGTCAGAATTACTTTTTAACTGTCTTAATTTTGTGTCTGTTGCAATTCATATGTCCAAATTCCATATATGTGTTTAAATGTTGTTTAGCTGTATTAATTTCATGTTTTTGTTGCTTTATATAACATAATAAATCCATAGATTAGATTATAAATTCAGATTAGTCAACATATAAGTTTTTGTCATAAAGTCAAAATTTCAGATTTTCTGTTTTTGAATTTAATAGATAATTTTGTGTAAGCTTAATCACTTAATTTCTGTCTTAGACCTTTTTAGGTTTTATAATATAGCTGCTTAACTTAATTATAAAAATAATAGTTTACATTAACTTAGCTTTTAAAATGCTTATTTTGTAGCTTATTTGTACCCAGTTTTGCCCTGCACCACAGCTTTAGGTGTCAAGTTAATGAGCTTGCATAAGCTTCATTACTTGACCCTAGCTGGTGTATTTGGTTTCTTTGTATTGCCCTTGTGGCCTAGTTTTTATGTGCATGATTATTTTTCAGTCTTTAGCTTATTTGCATAGCTTAATCAAGCCAATCTTTTTGTCCCATATTACTCCTTCCACTGAAGCAAACAGTGGAAGTGAGTGGTTTCTATAGCTCATGAAAAGCTCCTTCATGAGCTTGAGCTTGTGACTCTTGGCTTTTCAAAAAGCCAGCAGCGTCCATCTCAATGCCTCAATATAAGTTGAGCTATCATGAGCTTATTTGATAGGTCTATTAGGAGCTTGGATGTTTGCTCATTCACAACAATGGAATACTTATGCAGTCCATTTACACCATTTCCTTCAAGCTCCTATAAGCTCATTAGTGGTCATAAGCTTGAGTGCTTTAGTTTTTTATAAAGCTCATCCACCCAAATCTATGACTCAGTACTTAAATTCCATATTGCAGCCTATTAATAAGGGCTGCAATAAACTTTTTGTGTGTCCCATAACTGAGTATATAAGCAAACTCGGGCATTAATAGCATTTTCATAAGCTTCTATTAAGCTAATCTGTGAACCTCACATGTTGATTTTTAGCTTTTTGGAAACCCAACCAACCCATCTTGCTATTACAATTTTCACTTTGGCTTTTTGAGCTTATTTCATCAGCTTAAATTGCCCATATTATTAGTTGCAGGGGGTGTTTGGGACTGTATGTCCCTGAAACAGCTTATTTGCTTATATGAGCTTATTGGCTTATTTCCAGTGCACATGCTTGTATAATCTCACTTATTATACTTGCACATATATATATATACTTTTGTTTCCCCCTTTATAGCTTTTTTGCTAATTATGAGCTTTGACTTCACTTGTGAGCCCCAAAAGCTCAACTGAATAAGTCATAAGCCCATAATTTGCTTATTTCTTAGTTTTAAACTTTCATTTTTGATAAATTTATATATTATCTGTGTATATACTAGTCCTATAAACAGAAAGCCCAAAACAAGCTTTAAGTACAAGTGCTAGCTTCTATGTGGAAGCTTATGGCTTATTTAGCCAGTAGCTTGTGGAAATAAGCTCCACAGAGCTTATTTCCAAGTTTTGAAAAAGTTGTCTTTATTAAAGTTCCATATTTTAGCTTAATAAGTAGTTTTGTAAAAAGAAAATCAAAAAAAAATAATAATAAAATGTTTGGCAAAAGGGGTAGGTTAGGCTCGAACCTGAGACCTCCCCCTTATGAGAGTGTTTAGTGTGTACCTGGATGCCATGCGCCCTTGGGACTTTTTCTGTTATTCCTTTACACAATAAATCTCTTATATACATTTTGCCAGTATAAGCTTAAACGAGCTTAATCACTTATTTGTAGCTTATTCGTAGTAGCTTTTTCCAGTTTTGTAATTTTAATAAATTTGTATTAGTAATAAGTATTTTATAAAAAAGTTTCGGATTTTTCTCATTAGTTTTACTATTTTTAAACATTTAATTAGTGTTTTATAGTATTTAAATCATAATAAATAAAATAATAATCAGAAAAATATAATTCTTTTTCCTAAAATTTTCTTTTATCAAATAGTACGTAAGAAAATTAGTTTTACATTCGTAGGCCTTTTATTTCATAAATTTTACGTTTTTGCTTGCGCTCCAGCGTAATTTTTATACATAACGCTCGTTTTAGTTTTTAGTAACGTTTTTAGACATTTTAGGTTTACGTTTTAGTTAAAATAGTTTATTTAAGTTATTTTGTTTTATAAAATAAACGTTCATCGATCTGTAAAAATAGTGATAGCGTTTATTTAATATTTTTTATCTTTTATTTCCTTTAATTTGCATTTAAGTCGCTAAGACATGCAAATCCCTACTGTAGTTATAATCGTTTTGTTTTTATACGTTTACGTTTTAGTTAAACGTACGTTTATATATCTTTCCGTTTTTAGGTTTCGATTATGCGATTTTATTGGCGTAGCTGTGACAGCTATTACTATTCACATTCAGTGTTAGTCAATCGATTCTGTTTTCCTATACTAATATTATTTTCAACAATTCACAAGTCATTGTATTCAAGATATCACGCCTCACCAGGACATAAACGATCCAAGGATATTTTAATCCTTGGTAAACTGCATTCTCTCCCGGGCTGCCGCCCTTTTATCATCTGTTACGGTTGACCGTTCACAAGCGGTTGATAAGTGTGACGGAGAAATAAAAGAAGGTAGTCCGGGAGAAATCAAATTTTGTGCGCCGTGCGGGGAGGCCGTGCTTTACGTATTATGACTTGTATTTTGTATTTTGTTGAAATACCTATCCTTGTATGTAAATTACATATACTTCATTTCATATAAACAATATAAAATACAAAAAGATTTTATGATTGAAATCTATCTGTGCTTTGATTTGCATTTGACTGTCAATTTTCCTAATCTTGATATTCCTAGGTCTAAATTTTGGCTAAACACCATGTTTACACTAAAAAAAGGATTTACTGTGCTTAGTATAATTCCTGGAATGTGATAGATTAGGTTTAAATCAGTATCATGTATTAAAAAACTCATTTAGGTTTCCTTTTTAGCCATTTCTTTGTATATATTTGTAAAAGTTAAAAAATACAAAAACATTTTTCGTTTCTGTTTATATTATATTAAAAACCCAAAAGATTCTCCATACCTTTATCTTCATAATTCTGTGAACCCCACTCCAATTTCTCGTCAAATCATTTTAACTTTTCTTAACCCCTTTCTACCACCTAAGTGTGGGGTGTGCATTTACACTTTCGTACATAGATTTATAAAACGTTGAGAAAATTGTATATATTAAAAAAAAAATAATAATTGTTGTGTTTACCCCACTTAGTTTTGAATATTGAGGACAATATTCATTTCTAAGTGTGGGGGGGGGGAATTCTGGCGAATTTGATCATAAATGTACCCTTTTAGTCCCTTTTTCCCCCAAAATGGCCAAATTTTAAAATTTTTTTATTTTAGTGGAAGTACTATGTACTAAACACAACAAATGGTAATCAGTCCACCATGTCTAACCCACATAAGGATTGGCTAATCCAGGAGCAAACGGCTCTTGGTAAAGATATCTCAAATCCGTTTATGGCTTGCAATTTGCCTAAAATTGTATGGTAATCGACTCACCATATCCTTAAAAGTGAAGAGTTGGCTAGCCCGCAAGTTTATGGCTTGTGGTAAAGGCAGTGGAAAAACCATAATTGGTAATTAACTCACCAAAGATAATATTGATAATTTATCTAAGAGTTGGCTAGTCCAGAAGCAAACGGCTTTTGGTAAAGACAAATCAAAACCGTTGACAGCTTATGATTTGCTCAAAATCATTTGGTTATCAGTGTACCCAGGTTCTTACTTGAACTAAAACAACTGGCTACTCAAGTGATGGCTGGTAAAGAGTTTTTCAAATCCATTAAATTTTAAATAAAAGATTGCTAGGGACTAGCAATAGTTTAGTGTTGGGGATTTGATATGTGTCTAAATACACATATATTTGTATTATATAAACCCACAAAACAACCAAAAACACACAAATAACTCTCAAAATGATACAAATTCATAAAAATGTGTTTTTATGTGATTCAAGTACAAAAGATTGAAAAACAAGTGAAAAATGATCAATTTCACAACAATTGTCATTTTCAGTCCCTGAAGTTACTCAAATTGTCAAAACTAGTCCCTAAATGTTTTAAATGAATGAAAAGTCAACTTAAGTCCTTGGGAAACCAAAAATGTTCACAAAACATCCCTGGATAAAAGTTTACACATATTGGCAATTTTTACCCCTCAAGTTTCAAAATTGGCAAATTTAGTCCCTGGGTATTCAAAATAGAATTTTATCACAAATTACCCTTGTACTATTCATAAAATACAATTTGGAACAATTTTGATAAACTTTTGGGAATTTACACCTTTAGTCCCCCAAGAATCCAAAATTTACACAAATGGTCCTTTTAAGCATTAAAATGTTTTAATTAACAATATTGGTCCTTGTGTTTATATAAATGGCAGGTTTGGTCCTCTAAAGATGTTTGGAAGATTGGCAATTTCAGTCCTTGAAGTTTGGCAGAATTACAAAAATGGTCCTTGTGTGTTTAACTAAACCAAACGGACTCTTTCTATTATTAAAACCCAAGTCCAAATCCAATCCAACCCTTGGCCCAAATACCAAACCCGGCCCAATGTTTAAAAGAAAGAATACCGCGTACTGTTACCACCCCTTCTCTCTCACCCCTGTAAACCAAAACCAGTGGTTTTCTCCACCACCTCATCACCCCAGCTCATCTCCATCCCACTCCTCCATGTCCCCTCCACCTCCACAACATCCCAAAGTGCATTAATTGCCTAAACCGCCCAACAACCTTTTAGACTTTTGGCGCCAAAAGTTTATTAAACGGCTAAGATCATTTCTGCTCAATCAAAGGCTGTAAATTAAAGTGGGATTTGACTAACAAGTTGGGGAGGACTCAGAAGGTTATAAAAGGCTGAGGATGAAAGACAGATAAGTACCTTTGGATTAGCCATTGGTCGTTAGTGTAACTTTTAAAAGCTTTCTTTAAATTAAAATGTCTTTTAATGTTTTTATGCTGTAATTCTCTTTAAATTAGTGTAATGAACCTTTAAATTTAGTTCAATTTCAGTTTTATGTCAGTTTCCGAATTTGCTTAATTTCCTTTAATTTTCAAGTCTTTTCAATTTCATGTTATGTAGTTGTTTTTATGGACTCTATAAGCCATATAAGCTCCTGACAAAGCTCATTTAGCTTTTAGAGACATTAAAACATGTTTAGACTTTATAATTCAGAAAATACTTAAAAATCAAGAAAAATCATTGAAAAATCAAAAATAGTGGGATAATGAAGAAGATGATGAAGCAGGGTTGAATTTGGAGTGCTATGGGTATTAGGAGCTTATTGGGAAGCTAATAGGTGTAACCTTGTCCATTGGTTCTATGTCTCAACCCGTTTCTCATTTGTAAGCAATTTTCCTTAATTTTTGCAATTTACTGTTCATGTCTTTATATGTTTTTATTTATATGTTTTCTTGTTTTATCATTTGCTATTGAATGTTTTAAAGTTTAAAATTGTATGTTTATGTATTAGTTTGTGTTGTTCATTCATGATTCATTTTCAACTGTGAAAATGAAACATGAATGATTCATGTTTTTAATTGTTTTAATTGTTGTTTATCATCCATTTTGTCTTGTTATATGTTATTATAGAGAATGGAATCAGGTTCAAATGCTTATTCAATGAAAACTTTAAAAATCATGTGACAAGTGAAATTTAAGGGACTGTTTGAATTTGCTTTGATTCAGGTCTGAGGATGTTAATGATGTTTAATCATGTTCTTGTATAACCACTATGCTATTGGAGGGTTTGACACCCCTTTAGGTTGATTGGTTATGTCTTTTGCAGTTTTACTCAATTGCAAATTATTCTCAAAATTCACTGTATGAATGTTGTACAATATTGGTTAGAGGTCATGTATGAAGTTGTTCTTGTTTTATTGTGCTTCACTCTTGGTCCTATAACTCAGTTAAATACTCATTATCATGCTTTGTTTAGTATTAAGTCAGAATTACTTTTTAACTGTCTTAATTTTGTGTCTGTTGCAATTCATATGTCCAAATTCCATATATGTGTTTAAATGTTGTTTAGCTGTATTAATTTCATGTTTTTGTTGCTTTATATAACATAATAAATCCATAGATTAGATTATAAATTCAGATTAGTCAACATATAAGTTTTTGTCATAAAGTCAAAATTTCAGATTTTCTGTTTTTGAATTTAATAGATAATTTTGTGTAAGCTTAATCACTTAATTTATGTCTTAGACCTTTTTAGGTTTTATAATATAGCTGCTTAACTTAATTATAAAAATAATAGTTTACATTAACTTAGCTTTTTAAATGCTTATTTTGTAGCTTATTTGTACCCAGTTATGCCCTGCACCACAGCTTTAGGTGTCAAGTTAATAAGCTTGCATAAGCTTCATTACTTGACCCTAGCTGGTGTATTTGGTTTCTTTGTATTGCCCTTGTGGCCTAGTTTTTATGTGCATGATTATTTTTCAGTCTTTAGCTTATTTGCATAGCTTAATCAAGCCAATCTTTTTGTCCCATATTACTCCTTCCACTGAAGCAAACAGTGGAAGTGAGTGGTTTCTATAGCTCATGAAAAGCTCCTTCATGAGCTTGAGCTTGTGACTCTTGGCTTTTCAAAAAGCCAAGCAGTCCATCTCAATGCCTCAATATAAGTTGAGCTATCATGAGCTTATTTGATAGGTCTATTAGGAGCTTGGATGTTTGCTCATTCACAACAATGGAATACTTATGCAGTCCATTTACACCATTTCCTTCAAGCTCCTATAAGCTCATTAGTGGTCATAAGCTTGAGTGCTTTAGTTTTTTATAAAGCTCATCCACCCAAATCTATGACTCAGTACTTAAATTCCATATTGCAGCTTATTAATAAGGGCTGCAATAAACTTTTTGTGTGTCCCATAACTGAGTATATAAGCAAACTCAGTGCATTAATAGCATTTTCATAAGCTTCTATTAAGCTAATCTGTGAACCTCACATGTTGATTTTTAGCTTTTTGGAAACCCAACCAACCCATCTTGCTATTACAATTTTCACTTTGGCTTTTTGAGCTTATTTCATCAGCTTAAATTGCCCATATTATTAGTTGCAGGGGGTGTTTGGGACTGTATGTCCCTGAAACAGCTTATTTGCTTATATGAGCTTATTGGCTTATTTCCAGTGCACATGCTTGTATAATCTCACTTATTATACTTGCACACATATATATATATATATATACTTTTGTTTCCCCCTTTATAGCTTTTTCAAGCTAATTATGAGCTTTTGACTTCACTGTGAGCCCCAAAAGCTCAACTGAATAAGTCATAAGCCCATAATTTGCTTATTTCTTAGTTTTAAACTTTCATTTTTGATACATTTATATATTATCTGTGTATATACTAGTCCTATAAACAGAAAGCCCAAAACAAGCTTTAAGTACAAGTGCTAGCTTCTATGTGGAAGCTTATGGCTTATTTAGCCAACTGTTGTGGAAATAAGCTCCCACAGAGCTTATTTCCAAGTTTTGAAAAAGTTGTCTTTATTAAAGTTCCATATTTTAGCTTAATAAGTAGTTTTGTAAAAAAGAAAATCAAAAAAAAAAAAATAAAATAAAATGTTTGGCAAAAAGGGGGTAGGCAGGCTCGAACCTGAGACCTCCCCCTTATGAGAGTGTTTAGTGTGTACCTGGATGCCATGCGCCCTTGGGACTTTTTCTGTTATTCCTTTACACAATAAATCTCTTATATACATTTTGCCAGTATAAGCTTAAACGAGCTTAATCACTTATTTGTAGCTTATTCGTAGTAGCTTTTTCCAGTTTTGTAATTTTAATAAATTTGTATTAGTAATAAGTATTTTATAAAAAAGTTTCGGATTTTTCTCATTAGTTTTACTATTTTTAAACATTTAATTAGTGTTTTATAGTATTTAAATCATAATAAATAAAATAATAATCAGAAAAATATAATTCTTTTTCCTAAAATTTTCTTTTATCAAATAGTACGTAAGAAAATTAGTTTTACATTCGTAGGCCTTTTATTTCATAAATTTTACGGTTTTGCTTGCGCTCCACGTAATTTTATACATAACGCTCGTTTTAGTTTTTAGTAACGTTTTTAGACATTTTAGGTTTACGTTTTAGTTAAAATAGTTTATTTAAGTTATTTTGTTTTATAAAATAAACGTTCATCGATCTGTAAAAATAGTGATAGCGTTTATTTAATATTTTTTATCTTTTATTTCCTTTAATTTGCATTTAAGTCGCTAAGACATGCAAATCCCTACTGTAGTTATAATCGTTTTGTTTTTATACGTTTACGTTTTAGTTAAACGTACGTTTATATATCTTTCACGTTTTTAGGTTTCTGATTGTACGATTTTATTGACGTAGCTGTGACAGAGCTATTACTATTCACATTCAGTGTTAGTCAATCAGATTCCTGTTTTCCTATACTAATATTATTTTCAACAAATCACAAGTCATTGTATTCAGGATATCACGCCTCACCAGGACATAAACGATCCAAGAATATTTTAATCCTTGGTAAACTTGCATTCTCTCCCGGGCTGTCGCCCTTTTATCATCTGTTACGGTTGACCGTTCACAAACGGTTGATAAGTGTGACGGAGAAATAAAAGAAGGTAGTCCGGGAGAAATCAGGTTCCCTTGCTTGATTCATATCAAGTAAGATTTTTTCTATTTTTCATTAGCTTCCTTGTAGTTTATCCCCCTTCTTTGTGTTTTTGTTCGTAACCTTGTCACTTATCACCATGAGTGACAATCCACCACCAAACAACAATCCACCACCACATCAACCACTTCCACTTAATCCACCACCACTTGAACCGCCAAGAGGCCGTACTCTTGGTGAATACTCTAGACCAAGCCATCAAGGCTATAGGAACACCATTGAGCTCCCAACCATGCTCAAACTACGGCCTTGCATTCCGACACCATCCGGTTGGTGCAAAACGGATGTGCATTCCATGGACTTCGTTCATAATATCCTAATCAGCATCTCAAGGACTTCCTTAAAATCGTTGACTCTATTGACCTTGATGCTACCACACGGGAGTCCACGCGCTTACATCTCTTCCAATTCTCTCTATGGGACCAAGATAGTAATTGGCTTGAGCGACTTCCCGCCGGATCCATATCAAGTTGGAATGATCTCACTACTTGTTTTCTTGCCCAATTTTTCCCAACGGGGAGAACTACCAAGCTAAGGAATGACATCTTGATGTTCCAACAACGCCAAGGCGAAACTCTCTATGAGGCATGGACTCGATTCAAGGAAAAGTCCCTCATCACGGCATCGATCTCTGGCTTCAAGTACAAATCTTTTACGATCATGTCAATCCCTCCACTCGACAAACCATTTATTATGCTGCTGGTGGAAGGCTAAGTAACCTCGATGTTGAAACATGTTGGGAAGTCATCGAGGAGTTAGCACAATACAAAGAAGAAGAGTGGGAAGATCCGGTACTCCCTGAAGAAAATAGTTCGGATGCCGAAGAACAACTATTTAAGAGTGTGGAGGCACAAGTGAATGAGTTGATGGAAATGACCACACGTGATCATAAAAAGGAATTTCGTGAACATGTGGACATGGTCAATGAGTTTTTGCTTCAAAGAAAATCGCGACAAGATGAATTCGAGGACATAATGTTGACATTCGTCAACAACCAAGAGAAAGAAATACAATGCCTCGAAGCTCACATAAGAAAAACCCGCGACACTTTCTTGGAGCTAGCTGACAACTTCATGATGAAACTCCATGAAGAAATCGCAAAGAATGATATACCTAGAAGGATCGAAAAGGTATACGCGATACTGGAGCTCGTGAGCATAATTCCTGAACCCCATTCAATTCCAACAAACGAGACAATCCCTCCCAAAGACTTACAAATTGGCAAGAGCTCGTGTCTCAACACTCCTTGCATAAAAGAAATATTTCCTAGAGACGTGTTTATTGGAAGGGTGCAAGTTTCACTTCCCAACTCCCATGACATAAGGAAACGCTCCTTCGGTTTTAAACCAGGCCCAAAAGGTACTCACACCCAACACCCTAATATTCCTAGAAGTCCCGTTAAAAGACAAATTAACATGTTTATTGGTTATCACTGTAGAGATTGCAAGTGGATTGACAAAATAAATTTTAAAATAAAAACCAAAATTTTTGTCCAAAATAGTAAGATTTTTTATCCAGGCTTTTCACAAAAACAACCTATTTTAAAAAATTGGCCGTGACACCGTCACCACGCAAAGGGTGACACCGTCGCGTCGACAGATCAGTTAAATAAAAACACCACCCATCTCTTTCACTCTTTACCCTACACATTTTATCCACCCCACACTTCACCAATACAATTTCTCCAAGTTAATTCCACCACTTTGCATCATAAATCTCTACAAGATAAGTAATTTTTATTGATCTTTGTCTACTCAATTGCTCTATTCCTTTTTCAATTTTGGTTTCCCCTTTGATCCGAAACCCTCCCAATTAGTTTGATTAATGCTAAATATCGCCTATGAATCTTGTTAATTAGGCTATAGATTAGGCGAATGGTAGTGTTGTCATGTGGGTTTGATTTTGCAAGAAGCTTTGAAAAGCTTGGGGACTAAACCACCTTGCCATTACACCCTTTTTGCTGCAGCAGGGGTGTTTGGGTTAAAGGTTATGATTAAGAGCCTGTATTTTTCCCTCGCAAAGGTCGGATTTGAAAATTTTCTGGTCGGGACGGAGTCAGCCCGCTGGTGTGACGCCGTCAGAAACTTCTGATGTTGTTTTGCAATTTGATCACTACTCATTTGTTCCCAATTTTTGATTCCCTATTTCAGAAAATGAGTGATAGCAGGGTTTCGGGTCGAGAAAACCTCCTTTTCTACGATCAAGCTTTTCAACCCTCTAGGCAGTGAACCTAATCGTTTTAGTGTAGTATGGGGTAAGCCTCGGGGATTGATATTGTTCTCTGGGAGAATAGGAATGCTAGAAAGAAATTAATGACGAAAAGGTGGGGTTGAGGATGATTCTTTTTTATCTTTTTTATGTTTTTTAGAAAGCAAAGGGAAATTGATTGGGGTGGTACTTCTATGGCTTACTCTACTTCTACTATAACTAATTACTATGGATAGCTATGTTTAATTGAAGTGTGCTTGTATGGTGATTAAAGATGTGTTCACTTAGATGCTATTACTCCCTAGTTATCTTTTATTGGCCGGTTGAATTGTCACGTCCTTTATCTTAACGCGTTGTATTCCTATTAGTCGTAGGGTGTGCGTATTCCCTAATACTATGAAGTTATCTCTCTTATAGGATTCACGGGATCGGCAAACCAAGGCTATTTCCTCCGGGCACCCTATCGTCCTTAAGCATACTCACGCAATAAATATAACAAAAGCCTAGTTGCACTCCTAAGCTTCTATCAATTAAGACAATAAACAACCTAACAACAATCAATAACTAGGTTTCATAGATCTAAGCAAACACACAAGTAATTTAGCTAGAAATGTTAGACAAGCAAGCATACACACGATCAATTGAACATGGGGTAGACATAATGATAAATTGTTTTAACAAACTTATCTTGATGTGTAAAATAGGGTATGGGACCCTAGAACACTGTCCAAGTCGGACTACAACTGAGTTAAGGTTTGCTCTCTAAAATTCTACCTCCTAAAATACAGAAAAATCAAATTCTATATATAGATTTACAATCGCGACGGCGTCACCTTTTGCTAGCGACGTCGTCAGTTCGCCATCATTAGGGTTTCGTCTTGGCCAAGTCATTGATGGGACGGCGTCACTTAAGAGATGTGATGTCGTCGGTCTTTAGTTTCTACGTCGTCTGAGCTCTAGATCTGGGTCGTCTAGAGTGATAAGTGTGAGTGACGCGCACCATATTTTAGGCGTGACGCCGTTAGGATTTAGGACCAGGAATTTCACTGAGCCGTCGCGTGCACTTTTTGATCAAGTCTTCATATAGGGACGGCGTCGTCCATTGGATGGGACGCTGTCAGGTTCTGCTGAGCAGCCTTGAGTGTCTTCGATCTTGACTTTGCCATTTTCTTCATGTTTTTGCTCCTTTTCGTCCAAACATGTTTCATTCCAGCATTTTGCTTCCAAAAGACCTAAAAAGTGAAAAGGAACGATTTTAAGCAGTAATGGATATAAAATGTGTCGAAATAGGGCTTAAATGACCCCATAAAAGCGTACATTTTAAATCCTTATCAATGAGCAAGCGGTCAAGAAGAACCAGAGGGCAATCTTCCGGCACACAAGAAAGTGTTGCCGAAACCGTGTTAGGTTGGGGAGTGTTTGACTCGGACGCACCCCAAAACCGATACAACGAATTGCTTCACCAAACTATTGACTCAGGGGCAATTTTGGATTGGAATTTTCTTCATGATCATGATCTTGAGAGGGATTTCAGGAACAGTATTAGGAGGGACAAATTTATCGACCCTCAATGGGAAAGATTGTTCCGCATTCGTGAGCCCGTATACATCGAGTTGGTGCGTGAGTTCCATGCCTCTTATTCCATGAATGTTTTAGCTTGTCGGGGGAGTATTGATGCTCAAGGGATACGATTCAGGTTGGGTGGATTTTGGAGGGATATGTCAGTTTTGGAGTTTGGTTGGAGGGTATGATTGTATTCTGAGAGGGATGCTGAGAGCCATGTTTTTAGAGCTAACATGAGTGCAGGTTTTACCACTAGGGAAGATATGTGGGGGATTCAGTTTTGGAATACGTTGCCAATCGGGAGTACATGACTGGGAGTACTCTAGCTTCACAGATCCGAGACCCGCGGGCGAGGCTCGCGCATCGTTGTATTGCTTTCACCATAGCGGGCGCAAGGACACGACTCATCGTGTCACCTTGCCAGATCTGTTCTATCTATACTGCATTTATCCTGATGATGTGTGCTGCAACATCCCGTTCTGGCTGACCGACTATCTGAGGAGCGCTAGTGGTATGAGGCAGGCAGATAGGGTTTATGCGGGTATGTTCGTCACCAAGTTTCCTATGACATTCTGGGAGGGGAGGTTCCTATGTACCTAAACGTGGTGGCAGAGCCCAAAGTTGTTAGAGCCAAATCTTTGAAGGCCATGGAGATCATCATGGATATAGAGGGCACATATGCATGGTACCGCCCTCGGCCCGTAGGACAGGATGATGATGATAAGGATGAAGACAAACAGCAGCCGCAGCCGCAGTAATAGCAAGGGGATGGAGCCGGTAGCTCCGCTGATGCCTACAGGCATATGTCCAGTGGGGATTGGCAGGCCCACCAGGGAGCATGGATGGGTAGGATGGATACGTGGATGGCTCAGCAGGACCAGCGGGCTAGCTGGACGTATGATCACACCGTTCGACAGATGCAGTACTTATCTATGCGTGATCACCTCGAGCCCCATCTATAGATTGATCCGTTCCTCGGTCGAGAGGAAGATTACCTGCCCTACGGGTACCTGGCCCACATCCCCCCAGGCTATGACTACCGTTATGGCCCCACCCCCGATCAGTGATTTGTGTGTTTGTTGATGATTTGGTTGTGAACAATTATGGTTGGATATTTGTTAAGACAATTTAAATTTAGGTCTGTAATAATTAAGGATTAACTTGACACACTTTGTGAAGTTTGACGTGGGACAATTTGTTATGTATGTATATATCTGTGATGTGGATTGTTTCTTAATTGTTTGGTTGTTTTATTTTTGTGTTTATTTATCTTTTTTATTGTTGTTTATTCTCATGTTATACTTTGTAAAAATGCTTTATTTTGTCTTTAACCTCATCTTAATTACATATAAAGGTATTTTACAAAAACATAAGTGTAGGGAAGATCACATAAGTTTTTAAAAACATGAACATGAGAATTAAAACAATTGAAATTGATATATATGTGTGTTTGTTAGAGTCAAATGCATGTATCGAGTCATAATTGATGTTTTGCAGGAATTTTTCCAGGTTTTAATGATGTAATTTTTCCAAAATTTTTCCAGAAAAACGCAGCAGACCAGATTTTGTCAGGACAACCTGACGGCGTCAGGATTAAAGCCTGACGACGTTAGGTTATATAGAAACAGAATGCTCAGTTTTCGTTTTCTGTGTAACTTGTAAATTTTTGGAAATTCCGAGGTCTTAATTTTCCAGAAAAACTGCAAACATCCATTCCACAAGCATTATATCTTACTTGCTTTCTAGTGTAGTTGTGTGTCATATATAGTTTTACCGCTGATTTTACGCGCAGGTTTCGTTTGTTTTCTGATAAATGTGCAGGTTATATTGGACATGAAGAAGAAACACACACTGGATGAAGTTTATTACTTATGCATTCTTCTTGGAAGAAGATTTAACCTCAACTTCACACATATGCTACCGAGCTAATCAAGGGAGTACTAGTTTTCTTTCCTTACTTACCTTCCTTTATCATAAATTTGATGCTTTCGGGGAATATTAGGGACAATGTTCAGTTTAAGTGTAGGGAGGGAGAATAAAACAAGATCTTAGAAACTATTCATTCACTTGATTATTGGTCTTGTCATTGGTAATTTGTGTAATAAACTATGAGAAATATTTGTTAGGGAATATTTAGCACCAAATTTTAAATTTTTATGACATTTACGAGCTAAACTTTTGTCTTAATAAAGCGTCTCATGGATAGGAATTATATGACTAGCACAAAAACCGTTTACCACTCAAATTTCACCCCAAAAATGTGAGGTTCGCCCCTAGATCTTTAGGAATAAAAGCATTCATCTTTAATGCTTAGTGAGTGTACCGGTAGTATAATAGATTATAGAACTTGTTTTGTGATGCATTCTGAGATCGCTAGTGAGATTACACTTGTGTAGTTAGGAATAACTAAATGATAATAGGCATTAGGATAACCCTTGTTTGAAACTTGTATTATAATTACATCTTTCATATCGGTTGAGTAATTACCCCACACCCTTGCGATGTACTCATATTTAGTACACGACACCCCTAGTTAACACCTCAGAGCCTATCCTTTGCGCGGTTCTCATGATGTTTCGGTTTTCCGGAATATCAATGAAGAGAATTGTTTACAATCCACCCCCAAATATACACCCAAATCGCCTTAACCTACCTTGTATGCACTCATCTTTAGTGCATTATTGTTATCTCTACTAAAACCTTAGTTCAACTATCTAGTTACTTACATGGTTGCTAAGTCGAGTCATATCTTTTGTACATAGTTTTGGGACGATTGGGACTCATGGGTAAAAGTAATATTTTATGGAGTAAAGGGAAAGAACAATAAATTCAAATTCCCTTTGTCTACATAATTAAATACTACAAGTGTTCTGATCTTTTCAAATCCGGTCAATTAGTGTTAGAGAAATAAAAAATCAAGTGTAGGGATGCTCCTATAAATCTCTTAAATTTTGATGTTATCGTAGAGGATGGTTGAGTAAAAGGTATGAAAAAAAAAATACGGGCTACCATCCTACATCTATCTTTATGTTTATGTTTTTTAAGTTTATGTATTGTTTTGTTTCAAGTTATTTAGTGTTAGTGAGTCGAGTCTTAGGTTAGCAACGCCACGCTTTACATGCTTGTAACATAAGATTTTTGACTTGCCACCACTAAATATCCTTTATCAAACAAAACTATTTACTTCCCTACCCTAAGTCTAACGTTGCAACCCTTGTAAAGACCTCTTAGATGGTTATTCCTAGGTGCTTACGCCAAAGCAGTGGAGGTTTGATCTATTCTCAAACTTGTGGTAATCTATGTACTATGCCAGGTAATGAGTGTTTATCTTCCATTTCCATTCATATTATATTTCATATAAACCCGAGAGATGAGAGAATCCATACACCACTTGTGAGGTACTAGTGTATAATTTTTGTGCTTGTTATGACTATTGTGGCATTTTTACTTGTTGTAAACTATTTTAAACCAATGTTTCATGCTCCCTAACTTATAAATTGAATTGGTCAAAAGCACATTTGCTTGAGGACAAGCAAATAACAAGTGTAAGGATATTTGATATGGATTTAAAACTTAAGCTTTTAAGGGGTCATTTAAGCCCTAATTCGACATATTTTATATCTGTTACTGCTTAAAATCGTTCCTTTTCACTTTTTAGGTCTTTTAGAAGCAAAATGCTGGAATGAAGCATATTTTGACGAAAAGGAGCGAAAACATGAAGAAAATAACAAAGTCAAGATCAAAGACACTCAAGACCTGATCATTACACCTGACGGTGTCCCATCCAAAGGGCGACGCCGTCCCTCTATGAAGACTTGATCAAAAAGTGCACGCGATGACCCAACGGAATTTCTGGTCCTAAAGCCTGACAGCGTCACGCCTAATTCCTGGAAGACGTCACTCATACTTTTTACACTAGACGCCCAAGATCCATTATTCAGACGACGTCCTGCAGGAAGACTGATGGCGTTACACTTCTCAAGTGACGCCGTCCCATCGATGACTTAGCCTAGACGAAACCCTAATGACGGCGACCTGACGGCGTCGCTAGCAAAAGGCAACGCCATCGCGATTGTAAATCTATATATAGAATTCGATTTTTCTGTATTTTAAGAGGTAGAATTTTGGAGAGCAAACCCTAACTCAGTTGCAGTCCGACTTGGACAGTATTTTAGGGTCCCATACCCTATTTTACACATCAAGATAAGTTTGTTATTCCAATTTATCATTATGTCTACCCTATGTTCAATTAATTGTGTGTATGCTTGCTTGTCTAACATGTCTAGCTAAATTACTTGTGTGTTTGCTTAGATCTATGAAACCTTAGTTATTGATTGTTGTTAGGTTGTCTCTTGTCTTAATTGATAGAAGCTTAGGAGTGCAACTAGACTTTCGTTGTATTTATTGCGTGAATTGTGCTTTATGACGATAGGGTGCTCGAAGGAGATAGTTTTATACTTGCCGATCCCATGAATCCTATAGGAGAGATACACTCATAGAACTAGGGAATACGCACCCCCTACTACTAATAGGAATACAACACGTTAAGATAAAGGACGTGACAATTCAACCGACCAATAAAAGATAACTAGTGAGTAATAATATCTAAGTGAACACATCTTTAATCACCATACGAGCACACCTCAATAAAAATAAACTATCCGTAGTAATTAGATAATTAGATAATTAGATAACTGGTAGAAGTATAGAAATCGGTAGAAGTACCACCCCCCAATCATATACCCCGAGATTTTACCTTTGCTTTCTGAAAAAAAACATAAAAAAAGATAAAAAAGAATCATCCTCAACCCCACCTTCTCGTCATAAATTTCTTTCTAGCATTCCTATTCCCCTAGAGAACGATATCAATCCTCGATGCTTACTCCATACTACACTAAAACAATTAGGTTCATTGCCTAGAGGGTTGAATAGTTTGCTCATAGAAAAGGAGGTTTTCTCGACCCCGAACCCTGCCATCAAGTTTTTGGCGCCGTTGCCGGGAAATAGAATAGCTAGTTAGACTTATATCTCGTTTAGGTTCCCTTGCTTGATTCATATCAAGTAAGATTTTTTCTATTTTTCATTAGCTTCCTTGTAGTCTATCCCCCTTCTTTGTATTTTTGTTCGTAACCTTTTCACTTATCACCATGGGTGACAATCCACCACCAAACAACAATCCACCACCACATCAACCACTTCCACTCAATCCACCACCACTTGACCCGCCAAGAGGCCGTACTCTTGGTGAATACTCTAGACCGAGCCATCAAGGCTATACGAACACCATTGAGCTCCCCATTCAAGCTCAAACTACGGGCCTGTGATCCGACACCATCCGGGTGGTACAAAACGGATGTGCATTCCATGGACTTCATTTCGAAGATCCTAATCAGCATCTCAAGGACTTTCTTAAAATCGTTGACTCTATCGACCTTGATGCTACCACACAAGAGACCACGCACTTCCGTCTCTTCCAATTCTCTCTACGGGACCAAGCTAGTAACTGGCTTGAGCGACTTTCCGCCGAATCCATCTCAAGTTGGGATGATCTCCCAACTCGTTTCCTCGCCCAATTTTTCCCACCGGGGAGAACTACCAAGCTAAGGAATGATATCTTGATGTTCCAACAACGTCTAGGAGAAACTCTCTACAAGGCGTGGACTATATTCAAGGACTTGCTCCATAAAGTCCCTCATCACGGCATCGATATTTGGCTTCAAGTCCAAATATTTTACGATCATGTCAATCTATCCACTCGACAATCCATTGATTATGCCGCTGGTGGAAGGCTAAGTAACCTCGATGTTGAAACATGTTGGGAAGTCATCTAGGAGTTAGCACAATATGAAGAAGAAGAGTGGGAAGATCCGGTACTCCCTGAAGAAAATAGTTCGGATGCCCAAGAAAAAATATTTAAGAGTATGGAGGCACAAGTGAATGAGTTGATGGAAATGACCACACATGATCATAAAAAGGAATTTCGTGAATATGTGGACATGGTCAAGGAGTTTTTACTTCCAATAAAATCGCGACAAGATGAATTCGAGGACATAATGTTGACATTCGTCAACAACCAAGAGAAATAAATACAACGCCTCGAAGCTTACATAAGAAAAACCCGCGAAACTTTCTTGGAGCTAGCCGACAACTTCATGATGAAACTCCGTGAACAAATCGCAAAGAATGATATACCTAGAAGGATCGAAAAGGTATACGCGATACCAGAGCTCGTGAGCATAATTCCTGAACCCCCTTTAATTCCAACAAATGAGACAATCCCTCTCAATGACTCACAAATTGGCAAGAGCTCGTGTCTCAATGCTCCTTGCATAAATGATATATTTCCTAGAGATGTGTTCATTGGAAGGGTGCAAGTTTCACTTCCCAACTTGCATGATATAATGAAGCGTTCCTTCGGTTTTAAACCAAGGCCAAAAGGTGCTCAAACTAAATACCCTAACATTCCTAGAAGTCCCGTTAAAAGACAAATTAACATGTTTATTGCTTACCTTTGTGGAGATTGCAAGTGGATTGACAAAATGAATTTTAAAATAAAAACCAAAATTTTTGTCAAAAATATTAACAAGATTTTTGATCCAGTCATTTCACAAAAACAGCCTATTTTGAAAAATTGGTCGTGACGCCGTCACCACGCAAAGGGTGACGCCGACACGTCGACGGATCTGTTAAATAAAAACACCACCCATCTCTTTCACTCTCTACCCTTGTAGTTCCTTGTGGAGATGATGGTATGCTTAGATTATGATTAAGGATTAGATATGTGAAGGTAGAAGGCTTGTACGTATATAGGAGCTTAGGTAGTATACCGATCTCAAAGTTAACGTTGTACCCCTGAGAGTCTTTTAAAGGTTATAAGGTCTTCGTCAAGTGTCAAAGTTATGTTTTGGTACATTAAAGACAAGAGTGTTAAATGGTCTGTTCCATGAGGCGCTCAACGGACCTTTTGCATCTTCTAAAAACTTTTCTGGCTTTATATTGACACAAAAACTACTTTTTGTTTCAGATCTCAATTAAAAGTTAGAGTAAATAGTTTAAAGTGCATATTCATATTTAAAGGGGTGTTTGGATTAAGGTATGTCTATACCCATTTTGGGGTCAAACGGGTCAAGTTACGTTTATTACATTATGGTATGTTATGTTATAGTTTTAACTGATATATGGATGTTTGAGTTTAGGTTATAATGTTGTTTTGGGTCAAATGGTTGAGTGTTGAGCGGTGGTTTGTGCTGGAAATCTGCACTAGTTTAGTAACAGGTTCCCAATACGGTGTATCCAAACTATTGGATACGGTGTATTGAGTTTCAGGGGATATACGGCGTATTCAGGTTCATCAATACGACGTATTACCATCAGTGGTCAATACGGCGTATCCGTGTCTATGGATACGACATATTGAAGTAACAATACAAGTCCTTATGTGAGTCTAGTACTTTTATGTAAATGTTTTTAAAAGGGTTATGAGTATACGTTCTTATATGTACACTTATGTGTCAATTTTAATTGAAATGTGTCATTTATATAAGTGTAAGAGTGAGCAGTTATACTCAAAGCGTTTCGGCGAACAAGTTTTAAATTATGGTCAAATTGGGCACGGGGTGTAACAAAATATTTATATGATGTCCTTACGATAAACACTCATTTCTCAAATTAGGTTCATCTTATTATACTCGACTCAATGCTAATTCTCATTAATTGGACCACTGAAAGTGTTGTTCCATTGCACAAACCTTTATATTTATCAATTTTCTGTAAAATCATTATAGGAACAGTCATCTTCATGCAAGTCTGTGGTTGGGTGCCATAAAATTTCAAACTGTTAGTAAGATCATTACAAAATACATTTTCATTTATACTGGTACCATTTTATGGGTTACAAACACTTTCGCGACTTAAGAACCTGCCTTTTTTTTTCCAAGAATAACTAAGAGAAAATGGTCATTTCAGTTCCTACAACCTCGTTTGTAGGAGACAATATCACTTTTTGTGGAAGTATCTTTGATCATCCAAGTTATCAAGCATAATCATGTATGTAGTATTTCATCAAGTTCGTCAATCCTAACCTTGCCATCATTTGCATCTCCAAGCTTATCAACTCTGAGCTTCTATATGCATTCAACAAACTCCCTAGTCTTGTTACCATCTTCTTGACGACAACCCATAATTAATCGCATATCTGTGGCCAACCTCAACACTTTACAGTGATCCCATATGTAAATAATGTTTTAAAGATTCACTAACAATCCAAGTTTCTTCTTTTTTTTCTTTTTTTTTGTCTAAATTGGACCCCATGCCTACGTTGCCTTTGCTGGTAAAAGAGTAATTGAACAAACATTATATAAAACAGCTCCCAAGGTTCATGTCTTATCAGGACCCTTTTCAAATAACATGTAGCACATGCATCAAATCGTAAAAAACAACAACAATCATATTACCAAACAGAGGTGTCTAGTGTTTCATGCCTTAAATTATGTATGCCTTAAGAGTTTGTCTAGTGTCTCGAAGTAGTGCTTGTTAGTCATTTATGCTTCATCCCAAATGATTAGTTTGAGTTTCGAAACAAAGCAACAATATCACTATGAGGACTAATCGAACATGTATAGTTTTTATTTATGTTGATAAGAATGTGAAATCGTAAATGTGGTGTTCAAAAAGGAAAGATCAAATATGTATCGCAATTAAAAGTAGCTACTACTGCCACAAACCAACGAACCCCTGCCATACAGTTTTAGGCATAATATTATACATGTTTTAACTAATTCCAATCATTTCTCAGTTATACATGGTAGTCTTTCTATGGTAATTTACATGCATGGACGAATTTTGTACTATAGGGTACAAAAAGCTTCATCCTTTCAAATGATAAGTATCAAAATTGGGTTTTAATTCTTACACTTTGTTTCTGAGGTTTGAAATAAAATAAGCGAAGAAAAGAGACAAAAATAAGCAGAAAAGAAGCTGAGAGGAATGCAATTTATTTTGTATACCGTGTTATTGAGTTTGGAGAGAAATGAAGAATTTTCATGGAAAATTTAAACAAATTTTCTCACATATTTACTTTTATCTTGAAAATCTCAAGAGCACTCAATTAAAACATTAATTTCTTTTAGGGTGTGTGATGCGTGGTTCGCGGTCGAAAGACTTCCTTTCCAAGAACAAGCTTTACAACCCACTAGGCAGTGTACCTAATCGTTGCAGTGTAGTATGACTAAGCCCATGGGGTTGATCGTTCTCTAGAGGAATAGAGATGCTAGTCGAGATGTATGACAAAAAGGCAAGGGTGGGGTGATTCTTTTTAGTCTTTTTTATATATATATTTTTAGAAAGCAAGTAAAAATCTCGGGTTTGAAGGAATGGGGGTTTGGTATTTTACCAATTAAACTACTTAACAAAATAATTAAACTAAATGATGAAAGTAAAGCTATGGATTGTATGAAGAGTTCTTATAATAACTAAAAACATGTTTACTTAGATTTACTTACTCCATAGTTATCTTTTATTGGTCGGTTGAATTGTCACATTCTTGCCTAATTGATGCGTTGTATTTCATATTTTAATCATAGAGCAGTGCCAAATTCCCCAATTCTATGAGTGTAAGTCTCCTCTAGAACACCTGGGATCGCCAAGTACCGAGGTATCTCCTCCGAATATCCTAGTATCCTCAAGCCACAACTCACGCAATAAACACAACGGGAGCCTACTAGTGCACTCTAGGGCTAATAATAGCTATTTAGGACGTTCAAGCTCGCAACAATGAAATAAGAATCAATTTTTCCTTAATCTAGCATGACAACCAATTAAAACAAGAGACAATCTAACAATAATTAATAAGTAGGTTTCATTGGATCTAAGCAAACACTAATTAATTTAGTTACACATGACAGAGATGCAAGAACATAAGCAAACAATCAAACATAGATTAAACATGGTGATAGATTAGATAAACAAACTTATCTTGAAGCAATAAGGAGGGTTTAGAACCCTAAGGTACTGTCCAAGTCGGACTAAAAACGAACTACGGTTTGCTCTCCAAAACAACACAATAAAGCAGAAAATTCGTGTCTATATATAGATTTTACAACTGCGACAGCGTCGCCTTTGGCTGGTGACGCCATCTGATCGCCGTCATTAGGGTTTCGTCTCTGCCAAGTCATCACTGGGACGACGTCGAGTAGAAGATAGTGACGCCGTCTGGGTTGTATCTGATGTCGTCTTGAGAAAACTTTGGTCGTCTGGTGTAGAAAGATAGAGTGACGGCCATGTGGAAATACACGTGACGCCGTCACTTTTTAGGATCAAAAAGTGACATGAGCCATCGCTTGAGTAAGTTTGGACCACGTTGTAAGCGACGGCGTCGCCCTTGAGGTTGGGACGCCGCCCGGACCACTGTTTCAGCTTGTTCTCTTGACTTTGTCATTTTCTTCATAAAATGCTTCATTCCAGCATTTTGCTTCCAAATGACCTAAAATGTGAGAAAGAACGATTTTAAGTAGTAACGGATAAAATATAACGATTTAGGGCTTAAATGACCCCCTAAAACGTATGTTTTAAATCATTATCAAATATCCCTACACTTGGAATTTGCTTGTCCTCAAGAAAATATGTTTTTGGCTAATCAATTTATGAGTTAGGGGTCATTTAACATTTGTTTAAAACAATCTACAACAAGTGCAAGTGCCACAATAGTCATAACAAGCACGGAAATTATACAATAGCACCTCACAATTGGTGTTTGGATTCTCTCATCTCTCGGGTGTATATGAAATATAACATGTAAGGAAATGGAAGATAAACACTCTCTACCTGTCATAGTACATAGATTACCATAGGCTTATATGAGATAAAGATCTGGCTCAAGAATTAAGAACTGGTTCATAAATAGTTTTTCTAAATGTCGAAGATGTACTAGTATTATTTGGTTTTTTGGCATGTGCACAAAATTGAGTGTATAGCTTTGTTATTATACAACTTATTTTCAGCTTTTTCTATAAGACATCGTTGCTTATCTTTTTTTTCTGCAGTTTTTTAATTGCTTATTTCTACCTCTTTGTTTAAATAAAATGCCTTTAGGTATTTGTTGATTTAATTAGTTTTAACTTTTGAGCTTCAAGTTTTCATCTTTGCCTTTATCAAATCTAGTAAGTCTATTATTAGCTAATAAGTAGCTTTTCAAGAGCTTACTTTAAGCTTATTTCAAATAATTTAGTCATCTTATTGTTTTGTTTTGTTTGGCTAAAGTTTTCAACTTTTTTGTACAATTGATCATTTTATAGTAAAAAAATAAGGTAATTTTTCAACTTTTCTCTACAATTGCTTATTTCTACCTGATGACTACAGTACATCTTTTTAACTGATCCGTACTTCAAATATTTGTATAAACAAGTGTAATGGCAAGGTAGGGCAAGTCGGATACTTTATTTGGAAGAACAAATCGAAACAGTGGGAGTCATCAAATATTGGAAGTTTCAAATTCAAAAGATATAGTTGAACTGTTGGGTGTGTGATCCTACTTCGTAATAGTTTGTCTAATGTAGGTGTTGTGGTTCCTATTTATATTGGTGGTCGAGTAGTGTTTGTCTTAAGGCTCTTACATCTCTCGTTGGTGAAACATATTTTCTTGAGTAGTTATGGAGCACGTCACAATACTATCCAAAAATAATACTAAGACATGCATGTGCCATGATAATTAATATATGCTACAGGGGAACATGCCATGGCCATAGAGTACACATGACATACAGAACCACAACTAACTCGATCTTCTGATCATGTTGACTGACTGATGCCTCTGATGCCAATAGACTGAGTTGCAGACCACACAAACATGCATTACCACTAATTCGAAGAGTCTTTCTGAATATTGAAAGGAAGTTTGATGCCATTAAGTTGAACTCAAATGCAAAAAGGCTAAATGGAAAAGGAAGCTATATGGATGTATATAGGGAAGGCATCTTGATCGTGTATGGAAAGATGACTCTCGAGAGATGTAGTAATAGAACTGATTCAAAGAAAGCGGTGAATTGAGTGAACCTTTTTGCATAGTATAAATATTCAATATTCAATCAATCGATCATGCATCCCCACAATTCCACTGTCACTTTACAATATATCAAACTCCAATGGATCAAACTCAACAACAATTGCAATTCTTGGGAACATTGGGCATATCCACTCAATCCTTGAGAACTATATTCAGCTCCAAAAAGTCTTCGTTGTGGTGACAATCACTTTGATTGTCCCGCTTGCATTAATATTCAAAGTCCACTTGGATATGTCTCATGGATATTTTAGTGATACAAAACTACCCTCGTTTGACTTTAGTATCAACACTTTTCAAAAAAATGCTATGCAGAACCCAACCACCACATTTGGCTACAGTATATCATCTTCAGTATTACAACAATCGTCACCATTACCATCCTCTCTCTGCTTTCAACCTCCGTAATTGTTCACACGATTGCGTCTCTTTTCTATGGTCGTGTCATAAATTTCACAACAACAATCAAAGTCGTACCGAATGTGTGGAAACGAGTCATAATTACCCTACTTACAATGTTCCTAGCAATATACATGCTCAAAATATTTCTGAAGTCGTAAGTTCTATACCACCAAAATATCCGTTAGAAATATCCATGTGAACTTTGAATATATTCGCAACCGAGAAAATCAAAGTGAGTGTTACCTTGACGAAGAGTTTCGTAGAGGTGAATATTGTCTTGAAGGTTTGGTTTTTGGTTTTTTACGGTTCTGTTTTTTGGTTTTTTTTCAGTTTTCGGATATATGAAATTTGAGTTGATGGTTTTATGTTAGACTCATTATTTCAGCTAAGTTCTTTAAATTCGGATATAAAAATTTTCGGATAACAATTTTATATATATGAATATCCATATATCTATATTTTCATAAAACTTTAAAACTCACATTTCATAAAACTCAACCTTTTAATAAATTTTTTTATTATTTTTTCGGATATCCGAATACGGATATTTTTTGAACATCCAAAACTTAAATTCAAGAAATCTTAAAATGTAAGTTGAATATTCTGTCGTAATAGCAATGTACTTTCATATTTGTTCCATTATCATATATGAACCCAAAAAATTACCATAATACCCATCCAGCTCTTTATTCTCTTAGTCCTTTTGGCATATAATAACGACGTGCTTTCTCATTTATTTCATTATTTTGACTAACGACAGTCTGTAATTAACTCAAAAATATGTTTTCTTACGTTTTTATCCTTTTTCTAACGTTTTCATCCGTTTTTATCCGTTTTTATACGTTTTTGTCCGTTTTCTTACGTTTTGTTCGTTTTTAAACGTTCTCGTCCATTTTATATGTTTTCAAGCGTTTTTATATGTTTTCGTTCGTTATTATACGTTTTTCTCATCTTTACATACGTTTTTGTTCGTTTTTAAACGTTTTCGTCCGTTTTTATATGTTTTCAAGTGTTTTATACCCTTCATCCGTTTTTATACGTTTTCTTATCTTTCATACGTTTTTGTTTGTTTTTAAACGTTTTCGTCTGTTTTTGACTAAGCCGAGGCTTACGCATAAGCAATATTTTTTGACTAAGCCGAGGCTTACGCATAAGCAAAAAGAAAAGAGTTACGCGTAAAAAATGACCAAGACCACAACTTGATGCAATCATATACCAAATACCTTTCATACTACACGACCTCAGTCCATACCATCAATGGTCCATGGTTTCAGTTAATGAAAATGAGAAGCTGTAACATCTAATATCAATCCAACTCCAACAAATCACACCTAAATCCCATCTCCAAATCTAAAACACTCGGACCAAAATGAAATTAAAACAAATCTCAGATTTAACTCGTGTGTATTAATTGAAACATCAAAACCATTGAAGGGTTACACGGAAAAATCATCATTGATCCATCATTGTTTGACGATAATACTTCAATTGTTATTCGAACATAACAAGAATAAGAGAAATAACGATTATGTTAATCCCTTTTTCTTCGTTCAATGACCAAAACACAAAACAAATCACATACACACCTACCTGAGACCTCGCGAGGATCTAGCAGACATTCAAGTACTTTCTTGATTCGATTGGAGAACAAAAAGAAGATATTAAGTGCTGTTGTGTTTTTGTTCGTGATATTCCAACACTATAACTTGTGTTTTTGTGGGTTTGATGATAGATCTGAGATTGGTTGAGAGAGTGAGATAAAAAATTGGGTGAGAGCGTTTTTTGTGAATGGGGGCGGAGTAAAACACAGATGTTTTTTAGGGTTAATATTAATGAGGCGAGATATTAGGGTATGAGTTACTTATACCGGATATGTGGTGTGTTTGGGCCGATGACGTTTATGTATTAGGCCCGTTTGGTTTTTGTCATGAATTGGGCTTATTCCAAATTGCCAGATCCGGATCTGTCACTAATAGGGCCTAATCCATTGCTATATCTGATGACATTTGGGCCTGACTTCAATGATAATAATTGCTTATAATATGGGCGATCTGGTTATAGTAAAAGAAAATGTTTTCCGAACATTTTTTTCACAAAAAATTTGGATACAAATTCTTTTATTATTGATAATCGAGTGGTATTATTGGTATGGCATACTTTCATGGAGGATACATGTTCACGGCTAAAGGTTTCGATGTACTTCAATCGTGACCACGGAGATGACTCTTTATTATTTATTTGGGTGTGAAGTGACGTTTGACGGGCGCGTGTACTTATTTCATCTTCTTTCTTTCTTCCCTTCCGCGAAGATGACTTGTCTGGGCAAATATGTTGAGTGTGATGAAGACTTGCTATCTAGTTACTTTTGTGATTCTTTCTCTCTTAACCCACAAAGTAGCTATCACTTCGGTGTCTCACGTAGTTGAGGATACGTCAAGAGGTTTTGTACAATGGGTACACCGTTCTTTTTCACCAGGATAGTACAAGCTTAAGTAACTATTCCGGGAGATTTTACTTCATCCTTAAGTTCGTCATATTGGGTTATCCTCACGTGTGTTAACTGACAGCCGTTGAATTTTGATACAGGGGGTTGAGATGAGTTAGACAATTTCAAATGGTATTGTTCATCGACATCTTCTCACGGGCTGATTTGACTTATGATAGAATGCTTCCAGTTAATGCTTCATGTACACAATTATATGCCTGATTCGATAAATCGTAACCTTCAGGGGAGAGAAATGTGTACATTATGGGCTGATTTGATATATGCAAGATAACTGGAATGCATTTGGTGAGATGAAGATGTTGATATCTTATTCCCCTGAATGGACAATCTTGAAGAAGGTCGAGTGGCTGTCTTTTCTACATTTTCCGCTGCGTGTTAGAAGACTAAAGACGGTTCTAATTTAATTATCAAAAGACTTCTTCGAATTCAGGAAATTCATCAGCAAGGTTGTCAGTTTGGGGAGAGCACTATTTGGGGAGAGCAAAAGGTCGATTTAATCCCTAATTAGATTTGCTCGCATTGTTCTTCGCAAGTAAAGAGATGGCGGTGAGTAGATTCATGAAGTTTGATGACTGAAGACACTCTTGGAGTCAAGCGCTTATTTGTTGTGTTTAATTTTGCTTGTAGGGAACATTGTAACTCCTCCGTATGACATCACTTGGGGAGAGATTGTTAGCCTCGCTAAAGTGAAGTCATTACTGGAATTGCATTAGTTTCTTCTTTTACTTATTCACAAGGACTAGTTTAGTCAATAGTGATAAGTTATTCTTGTCTTAGTATAAATACACCTCCTAGTCCCAACTAGGAGGGTAGGAAGTTCATTGTAAAATAGAAGTGTGTGGTTTCTTCATCTTCTCTCTAGAAACACACACATCTTCCCTTTACATCAATAAAACAATACCATGTCTTATTCATTCTTTGAGCTTCCCCGACCCCCCGAACCACATGAATCACAAGTTTTAATCGATCCAACAATTGGTATAACGAGCCAGGTTGTGTTTTATTGATTTATGTTGGTTTGAATCATGTTTTTAACTGTTTTTTATGCTTATTTTGGTGGGAAAATTTTTTCGATTTGTGGGTAAAGCGGTTTATTCATATGGTATCCTTGGTATCACAAAAAGTCCCAAACTTTGTTTAAATCTGTCTTGGTCTTTTAATGGTCCAAACAGGTTACTTTTATCTTTTTGTGTACCCATATATCTGTGAAACAAAGTGGTCAAATCCTTCATTTTTTTGGTCAAACAGTCTAAAATGAAAAGCTTTTATGCTTTTCAGGTTAGTATGAAGATGGGAACGGAAAAACATGGTCGGAAAATATCACCGGAAAAAGTCAAATGGTCAAAACCCTTTTTTTTACGCGTAAGGGAATCTGAGTTGAGATACGTAGTCTGTGAAGTTACGCAGGAAAAAAGCTACGCGACTATCGCGTTTACGCTTGTCGCTTCGCTAAGCAAGCGGCTTTTTACGCATATATGCATACGCATAAGGTAGACCATGTTTACGCATAAGATGCAATGTTACGCATAAGCAATATTTTTTGACTAAGCCGAGGCTTACGCATAAGCAAAAAGAAAAGAGTTACGCGTAAAAAATGACCAAGACCACAACTTGATGCAATCATATACCAAATACCTTTCATACTACACGACCTCAGTCCATACCATCAATGGTCCATGGTTTCAGTTAATGAAAATGAGAAGCTGTAACATCTAATATCAATCCAACTCCAACAAATCACACCTAAATCCCATCTCCAAATCTAAAACACTCGGACCAAAATGAAATTAAAACAAATCTCAGATTTAACTCGTGTGTATTAATTGAAACATCAAAACCATTGAAGGGTTACACGGAAAAATCATCATTGATCCATCATTGTTTGACGATAATACTTCAATTGTTATTGAGAACATAACAAGAATAAGATAGAAATAAACGATTATGTTAATCCCTTTTCTTAGTTCAATGACCAAAACACAAAACAAATCACATACACACCTACACGAGACCTCGCGAGGATCTAGCGAACATTCAAGTACTTTCTTGATTCGATTGGAGAACAAAAAGAAGATATTAAGTCTGTTGTGTTTTGTTCGTGATATTCCAACACTATAACTTGTGTTTTTGTGGGTTTGATGATAGATCTGAGATTGGTTGAGAGAGTGAGATAAAAAATTGGGTGAGAGCGTTTTTTGTGAATGGGGGCGGAGTAAAACACAGATGTTTTTTAGGGTTAATATTAATGAGGCGAGATATTAGGGTATGAGTTACTTATACCGGATATGTGGTGTGTTTGGGCTGATGACGTTTATGTATTAGGCCCGTTTGGTTTTTGTCATGAATTGGGCTTATTCCAAATTGCCAGATCCGGATCTGTCACTAATAGGGCCTAATCCATTGCTATATATCGATGACATTTGGGCTCGACTTCAATGATAATAATTGCTTATAATATGGGCGTTTATCTGGTTATAGTAAAGAAAATGTTTTCGAACATTTTTTCACAAAAATTTTGGATACAAATTCTTTTATTATTGATAATCGAGTGGTATTATTGGTATGGCATACTTTCATGGAGGATACATGTTCACGGCTAAAGGTTTCGATGTACTTCAATCGTGACCACGGAGATGACTCTTTATTATTTATTTGGGTGTGAAGTGGCGTTTGACGGGGCGTGTACTTATTTCATCTTCTTTCTTTCTTCCCTTCCGCGAAGATGACTTGTCTGGGAAAATATGTTGAGTGTGATGAAGACTTGCTATCTAGTTACTTTTGTGATTCTTTCTCTCTTAATCCACAAAGTAGCTATCATTGATGTCTCCCGTAGTTGAGGATACGTCAAGAGGTTTTGTACAATGGGTACACCGTTCTTTTTCACCAGGATAGTACAAGCTTAAGTAACTATTAGGGAGATTTTACTTCATCCTCAAGTTCGTCATATTGGGTTATCCTCACGTGTGGTTACTACAGACATGTACCGTTGAATTTTGATCAGAGGGGTTGAGATGAGTTAGACAATTTCAAATGGTATTGTTCATCGACATCTTCTCACGGGCTGATTTGACTTATGATAGAATGCTTCCAGTTAATGCTTCATGTACACAATTATATATTTGATTCCGATAAATCGTAACCTTCAGGGGAGAGAAATGTGTACATTATGGGTTGATTTGATATATGCAAGATAACTGGAATGCATTTGGTGAGATGAAGATGTTGATATCTTATTCCCCGAATGGACAATCTTGAAGAAGGTCGAGTGGCAGTCTTTTCTACATTTTCCTGCGTGTTAGAAGACTAAAGCATTCTAATTTAATTATCAAAAGACTCTTCAATTCGGAAATTCATCGCAGAAAGGTTTGGAGTTTGGGGAGCACTAATTAGGGGAGAGCAAAATGGTCAGATTTAATCCCTAATTAGATTTGCTCGCATTGTTTTTCTCGCAAGTAAAGAGATGGCGGTGAGTAGATTCATGAAGTTTGATGTGTGAAGACACTCTTGGAGTCGCGCTTATCTGTTGTGTTTAATTTTGCTTGTAGGGAACATTGTAAGCAACTCCCGTATGACATCACTTGGGGAGAGATTGTTAGCCTCGCTAAAGTGAAGTCATTACGGGAATTGCATTAGTTTCTTCTTTTACTCATTCACAAGGACTAGTTTAGTCAATAGTGATAAGTTATTCTTGTCTTAGTATAAATACACCTCCTAGTCCCAACTAGGAGGGTAGGAAGTTCATTGTAAAATAAGAAGTGTGTGTGTGGTTTTTCATCTTCTCTCTAGAAACACACACATCTTCCCTTTACATCAATAAAACAATACCATGTCTTATTCATTCTTTGAGCTTCCCCGACCCCCCGAACCACATGAATCACAAGTTTTAATCGATCCAACAATTGGTATAACGAGCCAGGTTGTGTTTTATTGATTTATGTTGGTTTGAATCATGTTTTTAACTGTTTTTTATGCTTATTTTGGTGGTCGGAAATTTTTTTCCGATTTGTGGTAAAGCGGTTTATTCATGTCTGTATCCTTGGTATCACAAAAAGTCCCAAACTTTGTTTAAATCTGTCTTGGTCTTTTAATGGTCCAAACAGGTTACTTTTTATCTTTTGTGTATATATCTGTGAAACAAAGTGGTCAAATCCTTCATTTTTTGGTCAACAGCTTAAAATGAAAAGCTTTTATGCTTTTCGGGTTTAGTATGAAGATGGACGGAAAAACATGGTCTAATATCAGGAAAAAGTCAAATGGTCAAAACCCTTTTTTACAGTAAGGGTCTTTGAGATACGCGTGAAGTGAAGTTACGCTGGGTGAGAAAAGTTACGCACATGCGATGCTGTTTGAACGTACGCTTAAGTCGCTTACGCTTAAGCTTATGCCAGCATATGCATACGCGCTCAGCAGACAAGTGACCATGTTTATTAAGATGCAATGTTACGCATAAGCAATATTTTTGACTAAGCCGAGGCTTACATAAGCAAAAAAAAGAAAAGAGTTACGCGTAAAAAAGAACAACTTGATGCAATCATATACCAAATACCTTTCATACTACGACCTCTCGTCCATACCATCAATGGTCCATGGTTTGATTAATGAAAATGAGAAGGCGTAACATCTAATATCAATCCAACTCCAACAAATCACACCTAAATCCCATCTCCAAATCTAAAACACTCGGACCAAAATGAAATTAAAACAAATCTCAGATTTAACTCGTGTGTATTAATTGAAACATCAAAACCATTGAAGGGTTACACGGAAAAATCATCATTGATCCATCATTGTTTGACGATAATACTTCAATTGTTATTCGAACATAACAAGAATAAGAGAAATAACGATTATGTTAATCCCTTTTTCTTCGTTCAATGACCAAAACACAAAACAAATCCACACACACCTACCCGAGACCTCGCGAGGATCTAGCAGACATTCAAGTACTTTCTTGATTCGATTGGAGAACAAAAAGAAGATATTAAGTGTTTGTGTGTTTTTGTTCGTGATATTCCAACACTATAACTTGTGTTTTTGTGGGTTTGATGATAGATCTGAGATTGGTTGAGAGAGTGAGATAAAAATTGGGAGGCAGTTTTGTGAATGGGGGCGGAGTAAAACACGTGATGTTTTTTAGGGTTAATATTAATGAGGCGTAGAGGGGTATGAGTTACTTATACGGATATGTGGTGTGTTTGGGTGATGAGCGTTTATGTATTAGGCCCGTTTGGTTTTGTCATGAATTGGGCCAAATTGCCGATCCGGATCTGTCACTAATAGGGCCTAATCCATTGCTATATCGATGACATTTGGGCTGACTTCAATGATAATAATTGCTTATAATATATGATTGGTTATAGTAAAGAAAATGTTTTCGAACATTTTTTCACAAAAATTTTGGATACAAATTCTTTTATTATTGATAATCGAGTGGTATTATTGGTATGGCATACTTTCATGGAGGATACATGTTCACGGCTAAAGGTTTCGATGTACTTCAATCGTGACCACGGAGATGACTCTTTATTATTTATTTTGTGAAGGCGCTTTGACGCGCGTGTACTTATTTCATCTTCTTTCTTTCTTCCCTTCCAAGATGACTTGTCGGGCAAATATGTTGAGTGTGATGAAGACTTGCTATCTAGTTACTTTTGTGATTCTTTCTCTCTTAACCCACAAAGTAGCTATCACTTCGGTGTATCACGTAGTTGAGGATCGTCCAGAGGTTTGTACAATGGGTACACCGTTCTTTTCACCGGGATAGCTTAAGTAACTATTCCGGGAGATTTTACCATCCCCTCAAGTCATATTGGGTTATCCTCACGTGTGGTTACTACGGACAACCGTTGAATTTTGATACATGGGGTTGAGATGAGTTAGACAATGTCAAATGGTATTGTTCATCGACATCTTCACCGCTGATTTGACTTATGATAGAATGCTTCAGTTAATGCTTCATGTACACAATTATATGCTGATTCCGATAAATCGTAACCTTCGAGGGAGAGAGAAATGTGTACATTATGGGCTGATTTGATATATGCAAGATAACTGGAATGCATTTGGTGAGATGAAGATGTTGATATCTTATTCCCCTGAATGGACAATCTTGAAGAAGGTCAGTCGACGTCTTTTCTACATTTTCCATTGCGTGTTAGAAGACTAAAGGCGGTTCTAATTTAATTATCAAAAGACTTCTTGAATTCGGAAATTCATCGAAAGGTTGTCGTTTGGGGAGAGCACTAGTAGAGAGCAAAAGGTCATTTAATCCTAATTAGATTTGCCTCGCATTTTCTTCGCAAGTAAAGAGATGGCAATTTGAGTAGATTCATGAAGTTTGATGATTGTGAAGACACTCTTGAGAGCTGCTGCCTTATCTGTTGTGTTTAATTTTGCTTGTAGGGAACATTGTAAGCAACTTCCGTATGACATCACTTGGGGAGAGATTGTTAGCCTCGCTAAAGTGAAGTCATTACGGGAATTGCATTAGTTTCTTCTTTTACTTATTCACAAGGACTAGTTTAGTCAATAGTGATAAGTTATTCTTGTCTTAGTATAAATACACCTCCTAGTCCCAACTAGGAGGGTAGGAAGTTCACATTTTGTAAATAAGGTGTGTGTGGTTTCTTCATCTTCTCTCTAGAAACACACACATCTTCCCTTTACATCAATAAAACAATACCATGTCTTATTCATTCTTTGAGCTTCCCCGACCCCCCGAACCACATGAATCACAAGTTTTAATCGATCCAACAGTTTGCAAGTAATTTTGCAAAAGGTTTCGTCTAAGTGACGAATGTGCTCCCCCTTGATGATTGCAATTTTGCAAAAGGGTGTCACGAAATAAAATCCTAATGTTTGCAAGTAATTTTCAATGTATTGCTTTGACATAAAGCTCCCCCTAGCTTTAGGATGTCAAAGTCTTCATGTGTAAATTGAATAACTACAAAACAAAGGTTAGAAAACAAGTATAAATCACAATTTTCTGCAAATATCGTCCAAGTTAGTAGAAAATAGTTTTTCCTGCCTCCACGGATCCCACTCCCTCCTAGTAGGGATCCGTCTAGGTAATCTGAAGGATCCCATTAGTGATGATTAATTTGGCAAAGGTGATATAACAAGTAATGTTATCACAAAAATGAGATATGAATATAATGTAATCATATGCTCAAAAAAATATAACAAGTAGCATGTAATTTCATTTAATAAAACTAGAGTTATGATATACATGACTCTAAAAACTAAGAGAAATACATGACTAGGAATTTCTAGACCAACTATTGCTTGAAGCTAGGACACCACTAAAATCTTCTAGCTCAAGTTTTGTTTAGGTTTAATCTCGTCGAAACGTTCGAGGAGATGATAGAACATGAAACGTTGGTCTTCTCGTACTTCATGTATCAACTTTCAACATGTTGACAATGATAGCAATCTTTGTCATGGCTAGTGGTGGTGGAAGAAATGAAATGGCTTGATGCGAGGAAAGTTGAAGCGGCTTGTGGAGCTTCAAGCGACGGAATTGGTGGAGGGGCATTTAAGAATGGCTCGACTAAGAATGATGGTGGTGGTAGAGAAGTGTCAACTTCCATGATCGGTGGTTGATTTTGATGATTTCTCATAATCCAAATAGGATTATATGATGGAAGCGTGAAAGGAAGGCAGCAAGTGTTGACTCAACACCTTGATTTTGTACCATTATTCCTCCTAATGAGGAAAATTGTTGGCGGAGGTATGAGAGCGGCCTAGGAGGTAAATCCTCTAAATTGTAGAGGTGTGATGATGATAGTGGGGATGTAAAAGAGATAGCTCTAGGAACTAATGGTGATGGTTTAGTGAAGATGATATTGTTTGGCCTAGGAGGTATGGTGGTGTTTGGCATAGGTAGTTTTGTGGGCACTATCCTTTTAGGAATTGGTTTGATTGGTTGAGGGAAGATCCTATCATTTGTTGGCTTGACCGGAGAGGATTTGGTTGAAGAAATTTCGTGTATAACACGAGCCTTTTTCTTGGGTGGTTCTTTGGTGGATAAGTTACTACTTGGAGTTTTCCTCATGGTGGGATGATTTCAAGAGGTTTGTAAGGGTTTCTAAAGTAATGAAATTTAGGATGAAGGTGATGACTATGGAAGTCCTAACAATGTGGTTTATAAAGCAAGAGATTTGGCAAGAGCATTTAAGCCTTAAGCCACTGAGATTTATTGGAATGTGATGATTTACATGCACAAGAGTCAACTTCAGAGTTTGTACTGATCTAGGAACTCATTTAAGATGAGATGGAGTGTTTGAGTTAGAAAGATGAGTTGAAATGATTGTTTTAGCAAGATTTGACAAAAGCTGTCATCCGGATCCCACGGTTCCCTCCTTAGAGGGATCCGTCTAGGCTAATCCTAGGGATCTCTCAGCTATGAAAGAGTGGAAATGATGTTTCTAAGAACTAAGATCTATAACATTTGAGTGTTTTCAGTCCTCCAAGTGTCTTAAATGAAGAGGTTCTTTAAACACTTGAAGGTAATGAGAGTGCTAATGATTGTCTTTTATGGAAGGATTTGGAACTTTCATGAGTACCAATGGATGAGCAAGGATGAAACTAAATATGAGAGTGTCAATTGAAGTTAAATGATCGCAGAGATCAGTTTGTGACTTAGGATAGTGTTTTGGAAAATATCCTAAAGACTTTGAGATGGGAAAACTAGAATTTAATCAACCTTGATCAATTTTGAGGTAAAGATGAATTATGATCAATTATGTCATAATCGAAAGATTTCTAAGGCTAGATGTGAGGGATCATGTGAGAATGATGAGTGTTCTAGAGAGCGGAAGAGTAATGGTTTTAAGTGAAAATGATAGATCTACAAACGTCTTGAGTATGATCTAGGTGAATTGAGTAGGAAAGGATCTACTTGACTTGATAAGGACTTAATTTGCCTTATGACACTATGTTTAGCTTGTGTGAGGGTTCTAAGGATATGGTTGAAATACAATGCTTGCAATTGCATTTTTTGTTTGCCGGATCCCACGGTTCCCTAAGTGTAGGGATCCATCTAGCACAATCTTTGGGATCCCATCCATCCGCTTCAAGTTTGCTAAAGGTATGCAATGACCTTGACAATGCATTATATTCCAAGGTTGATTTAAAGGGATTCTAACACTAAGATATCAAATGTAAGATGTTTTATTTCATGAAGGAAATAGGATTACATTGATAAAAGCACCAGTACAAAAGGATTGATCCTATTTGAAAGACTACTAAGTTCCTTGAGTGTTTTCGCTAGGAGGATCAATCCGTTGTTGATGAGTGTTGGTGGAGTCAAGAATGAAGAAAGTCTTCATGAGAGATATGTTTAGCAGTTCCATCATCTTGTTCACAAGTGCGCAATGGACTTTGAAATTGAGGATGAAAGTGCATAACATTATGATAGGCGCGTCAAGAACATTCCATAAGGGATGAGTTTATTCTTGGAGCCTTGAAATTTTACAATTCGCCTTTAGAAGTAGATTGTATGGTTGTTGTGTTAGCAGTTTAAAACATGTGAGCACAAGCGGGAAGGATTTCTCGATTTCCCTAAGACTCCAAGCATTTTCCGTAGGATGAGTGCAAGGGGCTTGTACTTTTCGGATGTCCCTGTGAAGATAATGTTTGGGTCGGAGAAATATGGTTGAGGTTTGCATATTATGCGATGCAAATCTTCGGGAGGTATATGTGAACAATATGGACTATTTTCTTCATGAAAGTTGAAGAGAGAATCAAGAGACCAATCTTTAGTGAAGGCACATTGTCCATGATTTGGAATCCAAGGAATGAGCAAAAATACCTGTTGTTATAGTGTAAACTTTGGTTTTGGATATAAAACCAAAGAGACAGAGAGCATCTCACACAGAATGAGTTCAACTTGACATTCCATTATGAACTTGGACATATTTTCTCTTGATGAAGACATTCTAGTCCTATGTCGTGAAGGAGGTATTGATACTTTTCTTCAAATTGTAGAGAGATGCCTACAATACGCCCTTTCATGGAAGTGACGATTTGAGATTATTGAACCCACTTACATGATTTTTTTTGCAAGTTGGGCTCGTGGAGAATGTTTGTAGACGCCAGTGAGTGAAAAATCAAACTCATATTCATGCGTCATAGTTGAACCTATAGAGATTATAGGTTAATAGAAAGTGATGTTTGTGGTCAACCAATGATTATCTACCGTTTTTACTAGATTTTTATTAACAATCGTTTTTGACAGCAATGACGCTTAACTTACTTATTCTATTGGAATATTACATTTAGGAAGAAAGTGGTTTTTGATTTGCATGAAAAGTTGTTTTCCAGTAAGACGGATCCCACGGTTCCTTTACAAAAGGGATCCGGCTAGTGTAACTTCTGGGATCCGTAGATCTGTAGTTACAGAAGCAGATTTGATAAAATTATAGGTTTTACAATTTTATACCACGGTATGTGTTTTATCCTACATTTTCTTTTAGCATGCATACATGACTTCTAATGTATCACGAAAGACATATAAATCAAAAGAAACAACAAACACATAATAATAGCCTAGATAACTAGGTTATTAGTAATATTTCATTTCAATACTAAGAATGATACAGAGGATTGGGTATATAACCCCAATGTAGATTAACGACACAAAGTAAATGTCTCCGTATGTGAACTTCATCATAGGGAACACAAGTGCGATGCGTGTTAAGGCGATGAGCACAAGGGCGATGTAAACCATGTTGAAGATGACCTTCTTGGTTTCGGTTGAGATGAAATGGAGAGGAAGATGAAGTTTTGAATGAGAGGAAATTTTTAAAATTGGAAGATTTGAAAAAGTAGGGATTTGATGGAGTGATTGACGGAAGGTTTATTAATAGGGAAGGAGGAATTTTTGAAATTTGTGTTTTGTTTTGTTATGGGATAAAAAGAAATGAAACACAAGTTTTTTATACCGCGACTTTAGACGAAAGAGTGACACGTATGTGAGAAAAATAAAAGGCTTCCTAATGAAGCTTCATGTAATACATATATATGCACAAAAGATAATCACATAAGTACCTAAATAGGCACACTTAATTATCAAGCAAGACAAAAAGAAAAACATACCTCTAGCGCACTTAGGAATGTCTTTACAAATGACACAACAAATGTCACTTAGACGATTCCCGCTCCTTTGCGTTTATGATACCTTCTTAAGGAAGGTATTTTTGTTACCAAGCGATTCCTATAGCTTGGTGGGTATGAACTTTGACTAATCAACATGACAAAGAATATTAGTGCATTTTTAATTGGAAAAGTAAATAAGATAAATTTTGTTATCAAATCAACATCCAAACATATAGTTTTAAAAACATTTTGTTTGTTTTAATGAAAATTCTTCTTTGTAGTTTTCAATTAACTATGGATCGTATCAAGCTTTTAAAGTACAATATACTTCAAGAAACTTGGTAACAAAGCTCTGATGCCAATTATGGAAAACTAGAAGGGGGTTGAATAGTTTTGCCAATTAAAACTTCATTTTAATCTATTTAGATCGACTTATGTCAATCTATTTGGATGTGTGTGTTGGATGTTGATAAACAAGCATATAAAGGTAAGTAATGAAAAGATAAGAGTAAGAAGCACAAAACCACAACGCGAGTATTTATAGTGGTTCGGCTACAAGGTCACCTACCTTTCCCTACTCCACTCCCCGAGTCACCTACTCGAGAGTTCGTAAACACTACACCAATCTCCTTATGGCGGAGAAGCCTTCACAACATTGCCTACTCTTTTTCCGGTACTAGGCTAACCACCGGGTTCTTTCACACCAAGGTGAACCACACCTATCACAACGTCGCCTACCCTTTATACGGTGCTAGGCTAACCACCGAGTTCTTTCACACCAAGGAGAACTAATCCTATCACAACGTTGCCTACCCTTTATAAGGTACTAGGCTAAGCACCTAGTTCCATTGCAATGGAGGAACTACTACCACACTACACCAACGACTAATCCCAAAGGAGATCTACTCCTTTACAACATCATTAAGGATATCAATATCCTTGGATCTAATACTAGTCTATCTTGTACATCGAAACACACCATATCGAATGTACATCTAAGGCATCTTTCACTAATGCCTTTGACTAGATCTACAAGACACTCTTCACTAATGTCTTGTGTCTTGACTTCTAAGCACCTTTCACTAGTGCTTCTAGTCTTGACTTCTAAGCACCTACCACAAGTGCTTATGATGTAGACGATAGATACCCTTCACTAATATCTTCGTCTTGACACTTGAGACATCTTTCACTAATGTCTTCAACACTACACTTCTTTGAAGAAAGAAAGGAATCATCAACAAGAAGACTTCAGTAGCCTTGATGATGAGGAAGCATATAGATGGTTTCTACTGATGACATGGTTCCTCCTGATGAAGTTCTACTGACAGGTTCCTACTGAAGCTATAGATGGTTTCTACTGATGACATGGTTCCTGCTGATATTGTATTCCTACTGATATAGTTAATCAGTATTAGTTTGTTAGGATTGGCATGAGCTATTTTAGGTAGTTATATGCTTTTATTTTATATTTATTTAGGGTTTCTTGTGTATAAAAGGAACGGCTGGCTTTTGTATTAGAATACACTTGAAAACACTCCAGGAAAAACATATTTAGAGAGAGTAATAGAGATCCATAGAGGATCATTGTGTTATCAGAAAAACCTTGTTGGTAACTTTGATTGTGTCAATTATTATTCCACTGTGCATTCAATCAATCAATTTTATTCATACCCTAGTTGAGTCCTGATTTGGGTTTCAACAATTGGTATCAGAGCCTCGTGGCTCTCGATCTAGGGTTTATAAGGTTTTCCTCTAATTAAGGTTTATACCTTAATTTATCTATCGCAGCAGATGGATTTTTGTTAGATCTAACAAACGCAAGGTCAGAAGTTACGGCATTCTTTTTGGTCTATTATTTTTATTCGTACATTGATTGTGTATATGTACTGATCTATAAACAATAGTGTGGACTGATTAATGAACGCGGGTCCCACTTTTGAATACAAGATCTGTGTACACGAACACAGTTATTGATTATTATTGGAGGTGGGATTATTGGCTATCTTTATTATTCTTCTATTCGAGTTATTAAAACATGGTCAAAGGAGGTTGTGTTTTGGGTCAAATGTTGCAGCGTGTTGTGATTGGCTCGTGGGATTGCTTATCATCTGAATTAAAACTGATTGGTTTCACACGTCTCTTTCATTGATTATTAAATTGTGTTATTCGCATATCATTGAATTGGTCATGTGGGGTATAATATACTTGGTGTTCCTACTGATTGAGTCTATTTATTTTGTTGCTGGTGGTCCCTTTCGTCATTCAGTTGGTTGATTTCAATTATGTGGATTGACTTTATGTATATTTGATCAGTAATATTGGTACTGATTCTGGTCGGTGGGGTCACATATCAAGCGAATTTATTGGCTCAATATATTATCATATTGGTTGAGATCACGTGGGTATTTGGGTGGACATATATAATACTGTTGGTAGACAGTGGTAGATTCATAATGTTCGAAGGTTAATACTAATTCCATTTCTTTAACAACTTCACCATATCACCTTTAAAATGGCAGAATTTGATAATAAAAGGGATGATGTTATGTTTCCTTATCTGTTGAATGATGATTATGAGGACTGGGCTAAGAAGATGGATTATTGGATCATGAATAATGATATGAATATCTGGAAGGTGATCCAAAATGGCAACAGCTTGAAAAGGATTGGAAGAGATAACGATGGAGAAATCATTATTCTTCCTCCAACGACTGCAGATGAACATATTGATGTACAAAGAGAGAAAAATGCCAGAACTACCTTGCTTAAATCTATTCATGTTGATCATGTAGCAGATTTTCGTTATATGGATGATGCACGTGGTATATGGAATGCACTCAAAGCAAGGTATGGTGGAAAGGCTGAATTCAAGAAGAGGAGCAAGGAAGCTTATACTATAGGTGATGCTGAAGAATTTGCATTTATGGGCATATCTGAGGTACATAATTGTGTCCTTGATTGTGATGTAAAATATAATGCCCTTAAGGAGTCTTATGATGATTTGAAACCTAAATATAATGAATGTTATCTAGAGGTTCAGTCTTACAAAAATTCTTTAAAAACCTTAGAAAAACAGAAAATTTGGTTTCAAAAGAATCAGCTTGCTTATGAAGAAAAGATAAGAGTGTTAGAAAGAGATCTAACTAATGCTAAAAATGAGTTAAAATATTCTGAGAAAGAAAGAGCTAAAGTAGAGCTAGAAAAACAAGAAGTGCAAGATAAGTTGGATAATGAAGTAACTAGACATGAATGGATGATGAGTGATAATTTGGTGATAATTTGGCTAGATTAATCTATGGTAGTCAATCTGAGACCTCGGGATGGGATAGGTTTTAGTTTTAAAAAGTATGTAGGATTAGAAGCTAGGCATGATGGGCGTTAAACTACACCAGCAGGTTTAGCTAATTATGTAAAAGAAGGAACATTACATGCTGTCCCTGGACCTATTAGAGGAGAACACATGCCCACTGATCTTTCTATCACTGCTGACTTTGATGGATCACACCATTTATATGGCAAAAAGTCAAGTGACTTGCCAGACCTTAGTAGCAAAACTGATGATTCTGTCTCTTGTTCTAACAGTGACAAGTCGTCAGACCTAAAGTCCACTGACTATGCCTCATGTGATTCAAGTGAAAAGTCTGACTCACCTAGGCACACACCCAAGATCACACCCAAGTCCAAAGTAGATGTTGATGAGCCCAAAACTAAGACAGTTACTTCTTCTGTTAAACACAATTTTGCTTCTAGTTCTGTTTCTGATAAGTTTATGTGTAATAAACAAAGTTGTGTTAAAAATGAGTCTTTTAAGAAGAAATCTTGTTTTGTGTGTGGTAGTAAACTCCATCTTATTAAAGACTGTGATTATCATGAGAAAAGGATGGGTGTTTCCTATGGCCAACAGACCTTTAGACCCACATGGACTAATGTTGCTAGTATTCCTCCATTGGTTCCTAAAGTTGCACATGTGAAAGCAGGTAAACCAGTTCCTACTGGTAAGCCAAAGGTGTATGCATCTGTTTCTGCTGATAGGCTTAATAGGCCTTTTCCAGTTCCCTCTAGTGGAGGATATTCTTCACCAGTTACTACTGGTTGGTGGACCAGTAATGCTATACTTATGCCCTATAGACCTACAAGTTCTTATTTTCAGTCATATACACCTTATGTATCTCATATGAATATGGCACATGGTGGAGTAAGAGTGGCTACTGCTGTTAAGCCCTCAACAGGTTCTTCTTGGAAAACTCAAAGGAAAAGTTCATTCTAGGTACCCAAGAACAATAGTCTTTGTCAGGTGCATTGATTGAGGGGAGGCTTATTGTTGTATTTTTTGTATTCTAACCATTTTTGCAGCTGTTGGATCCTCATAAGCCTTAAGGGAGGCTTAGTGTTTCTGATGACACTACAAATTTCTTTGGTTTCTGCTGCTGCTTGATGATATTTTCTACATGTTTTGTATTTGTTTCTTTCTTTATTTTCTATTTTTAGTTGTTAAAAAAAATCGTATTATTTCTTTTGTTTAGTGATTATAAAAAAACTCTAACCTGTCTGTGTTCAGTTTCTACTATTTCTTGCGTGCAGGTTTTGGTGTTGGTTAATTACCACACATCTAATGGTTTTCATCTCACCATGTCTTCTTGACACAAGATTTGACTAGCCCACAAGATTATGGCTTGTGGTAAAGGCTGCAGAAATCCATAAATGGTAATCAGCTCACCATGATGATGACGGCATTCCATCAAAGAGTTGGCTAGTCCAAAAGCAAACGGTTTTTGGTAAAGACATCTCAATTCCGTTGATAGCTGTAATGGTTTGCTCAAAACCATAGGGTACTCAACTCACCCATGCTTCATTGCTGAGAGTTGAAATGGTCATCAATTCACCATGGTAGCTGCCCTATTGGGTGACCAAATGATTGGCTAGTCCTGAGCAAACGGCTATAGGTAAAGACATGTCAAATCCGTTTATAGCTGTGATGATTTGCCTAAAATCATTAGGGTTCTCCAACACACCATTGATTCACGTTCTAAGTGTTGGACTGGTAACTGGTTCACCAGGGTGATGTCATGATTCCACCAAAGGACTAGCTAGCCCAAGAGTGAGTAGCTACTTGGTAAAGGCTTATCAAATCTACTCATGATGCTGCTGATTCTGTTGCTGCTCAAAGATAGGAGTTGCTGTGGAATATTGTTCTTCAGAGATGGTTTCTAGTTGCTGCCGATATATAGAGTCTTGGTTGTTGCTGGTTACTTTATTTTGCTGCAGATGTTAAAGTATCAATCCTCATGCTTTGGAAGTTACTCATCTAACTGGAAACTTGAAGTTAACTAAGTCAAATTCAAGTTTAGGGGAGGATTGTTGGGAATTTTAGATGTTCCTACTAATGAAGTTCTACTGACAGGTTCCTACTGAAGCTATAGATGGTTTCTACTGATGACATGGTTCCTGCTGATATTGTATTCCTACTGATATAGTTAATCAGTATTAGTTTGTTAGGATTGGCATGAGCTATTTTAGGTAGTTATATGCATTTATTTTATATTTATTTAGGGTTCCTTGTGTATAAAACGGACGGCTGGATTTTGTATTAGAATACACTTGAAAACACTCCCGGAAAAACATCTTTAGAGAGAGTAATAGAGATCCATAGAGGATCATTGTGTTATCAGAAAAACCTTGTTGGTAACTTTGATTGTGTCAATTATTATTCCACTGTGCATTCAATCAATCAATTTTATTCATACCCTAGTTGAGTCCTGATCTGGGTTTCAACAATTGGAATCAGTACCAATATTACAAATTCTCTCGTATGTCTCCTTTGTTCAGCTTGAGATAAAGGCTTTTCCCTTCTTGCTTGAGCCTTTCGTTCAGCCTCTGCCTTTTTCTTTTGAGTCACCAATGCCCGTATATCATTAACATAATTTTCAGATGTAAAAGCACCTCCTAAGATAGTTTGAGCAAGACTTGGATTTCCAGAAATATCATCACCAAGCTGATTCCAAGTCTCATCTGTGAATCCCATAGCCAAAACATTTAACTCTAACATTCTCTCATGTGTGATCTCAGGAGCTGACTCAGACAAGAATTCTGCATCAAAGATAGCTTGAGCTTGTTCTGCAACCCTTCTATCACTCATTGATATCTCATGCATTCTAAATAACCTTTCCTGTTCAGCCTTATCAATACCAGGATCTACTCCTTCTTCTTCCTCAACCATTTTACCTTTGCCTTAATAATCTGAAGAACCAGGCAAAAGACCATCTGCAGCATTGTCAGCCAGTGAATTAGAAAAAATAGGCTCATCAGCATCATGTGTAGACTCCTTTTCTTCCACAAGCCTCTCAGTAGTAACAGCATCAGAAGTAATATCATCTGCAGTAACAGCACCAGATGACTCACCAGCCTCCACTGACCTAGTCTTGAGAGTCATTCTACTAAGGTAGCTCCTCTTTTTCCTCTGTCTCCTCTGAAAAACTTTGACTTGTGGAGCAATAGGAGTCTGAGTCTCACCAAGAGATACAGATGCTAGAACATGAAGCTTATCTAGGGCTATTGAAACCCTCTCATGTTCCTGTTCCTCCTCATCATCAGACACCACAAATCTAGTCCTCCACTGGTCCAACCTCACCTCCAAATCTGTCACTTTCTGTAATAACTTCACCATTTCACTACCTAAAGTGACTTTAGTCTCCTTCAGCTCTTCCCGTGTTTCCTTAAGCTGGAGCTCCAAATCATCTACTTTTTGAACATACCTGTGAAGCAAGCTAGACATATTCATTAGCATAGTAGGATCCTCAGCTCCACCAACAGGAATACCTGTGGTTTGATGAGCTTCATTGGACCTGGAGGAGACACACAATAATAATCATCACCAAAGTAGTGACATCCTCAAAAGGTTGTCTAGGTGGACTATGTGGTGATCACTAGTAGGAGTAGTAGGATTAACCTCAGTCTCAACTGGAGTTTGGTCCTGTGAGGTAGAGACAATAACTGGCTCCTCAAGACTAACATGCCTTGGTGAAGGTGGGGCATTAAGGTGAGGTGAAGGTGGATGTTGTGTGTCATCAGGGGCAACTAATGCAGATGCATCAGCAGAACATTGACACCAAGCAACATGGTTGGTAGTAAGGGTCTATGTTCTCCAGTAAAACCAGTTTTCATTGTTGCAAATAACTTGGCTGTTAGCTTAGTAATGACCCTAGGAGATTTATCAGAGGTTTCAATGCTCAGTATCATTTGTAAAAACCTAGGATACATCAAAAATTTATGTTTGGTATCCTTCACATTTTTAAGCATTTCCTTAAAAATATATTTTGAAAAATTATATTGTCTCCCATGAGCCAAACAAATAATGGCATTTGCAATAGAACTAGAGAACTGATCCCACCCACCAGATTTGGGACTGAAACACTGAAGCAGGGTATGAACCAAAAACCTCCACTTAGGACAAAACTTATTTTTATACCAAATTATTTTCCCATCAAAGGGATACCCTAAGTTGGTTAGTCCAGAGATGAGCTCCTTTCTATCATTCTCAATGAGACCATCTGCATCATCAAGTTGTAACAGAGTCCTAATAAGGGAATCAGTGATTATATACTCTCTACCATCTATAGTGGCCACAATCTCCTTGGTGGAACCAGTAGGAGATCGCTCATGAGCAGTGGCCCAAAATTGCCTAACAAGAAAGTCATACACAACAGATGGAGAGTGAGTAAGAGCATACCTGATTTTAGACCTTAAGAGAAAATCAATCATCTCATCATAAAGTGTGCTTCCTTTGATATGTTCCAGAAATGCAGTCTTGTTGTGATCCACTTTGTATTCGAGCGATGCCATTGAGAAGATTGAAGATGAGCGAGATTCAAATTAAGAGGGAATTGGGGTAAGGGTTTCTTCTGATTGACTATTTAAAAGAGTTTCCCAAAATAGTCGTTTAAATTGAAACAAAATCTTTGACCAATTTTGACTTAAAATAACCCCGAAAATAAATCCCCAAATTATATCAAAATCAGCAGCAATGAAAAGTCAAACAGCGGAAACCAAGCAGTCAATCGGAGGAAACCAATTAACTTTTGTCCGTAGTAACAAATCAAAACTATCTGCAGAATCCACAGCGCATCAGAGGAATCCAGTACAATATCAGTGGCAATGAGAAGAGAATCAAATCAAATCTTTGACCTATAACAGTGTCGAAACTGTCTCCATACAGAACTTTTAGCGATCCAAATTCCAACCATCAATATTTACCATATCTTTTACTTACCAAAGATTCCAAAAACTCCTATAAAACCAACCCCTTACAGCATAATCATATACACACAACTCATAACCCTAAGCACAAAAACCAAAACATGAGCACTTCTCCCAATCACCCAATTGAACTATCTTCATCATATAGTGAGCCAAACTGGTTGAACTACTTTCCTCCTGGAGCTTCCAACAGCATAACCTACATCTCTAGAGAGCCTCCCACCAGATCACCATTCTACTACACCACATCAGAAGAAGATCTCCCCAGCCCTCCTCCTCAGAATGAAGTTGAGGTTTCTAGTGCCAAGCTCAAAGATATGAATGAGAGCTCAGATGATGAGGTGAATGATCCAACCTACAGGCCTAGAAACACCAGGTCCATGATAGTTACTCCTCTTGTTGTGCTACCACCAAGTGCTCCAATTCCAGACCCCCAACCCTCCACATCCAATCCCAACAGGAGAAACACAGTGATGGGTCTTGCTGCACGCCCAGTGTGGGAATGGATTGATAGGAGGGGAAGAGAGCATCATAGGATGCCACAGTGGGGACACCAAAGGCCAGTGAGGAGGCCTTGAAGAGAGAAGCTTTGGTCTGAAGATGGGTGAAAGCTATGAAGAGATGTTGAGTCTTAGTCTTGTTAGTCATGTTCAGTGTCTGTAATGGTATCTCTGCATCTGAGAATGCAGTTTGTTGAATGAATAAAAGCTTGTTTCTCTAGTCTTAGACATCCGATCCCCATGATAGTGTGTTTGAAACTTTAGCTGCAAGATGGTTAGAAGAACACAAAGTATACAAACGAATATATACACAAATATACATCAATAAGACCTCCCCTTAAACCAGAATCCTCCCCTTAGGCACAATCCTCCCCTCAAACACAACAATCAGGGGTTGATCATGCCAATATTGACAATCAAATATTGAAATCTGGGTCCATCAAAAGCTTTTGTTAACAAATCAGCAACATTTTCATCTGTATGAACTTTAACCACTTGAATAAGGTGTTTTTCATTAGCATCTCTGATAAAGTGGTGTCTAATTTCTATGTGCTTGGTTCTTTGATGAAAAACAGGATTTTTGACAATACAAATTGTACTTTGGTTATCTATAAAGATTTTAGTATTCATAAAATTGAACCCATAATCCAATAATTGGTTTTGAATCCAAAGTACCTGACCACAACAACTAGCAGCAACAACATATTCAGCTTCAGTAGAAGATGTAGCCACTATGGTCTGCTTCTTGCATTGCCAAGAAATCAATCTTCTTCCCAAGAACTGACAACCCCCAGTAGTAGACTTGCGATCAAAATTAGCACCAGCATAGTCACTATCACTATAAGCTTCCAACTCAAATGGAGATTCTCTAGGATACCAAAGACCGAATTTTGGTTGGCCCTTTAGATACTTGAAAATCTTTTTGACAGCAGTCAAATGGGAAGTCAAAGGTGTGACTTGATGCCTAGAACAAGCACTGACTGCAAACATGATGTCAGGCCTAGAGGCAGTCAAATACATGAGAGACCCAATCATTGATCTGTAGAGATGCACATTAACAGCAGGATCTGGGTCATTGTTTGACTTAGCCTTAGGAGCCTCATATGGTGTAGTAGTAGTCCTAACAAGTTCCATATCAAACTTCTTGAGGATATCATGCACATACTTCTCTTGATGAATGAAAATGCCATCTGATTTCTGCTGCACTTGTAAGCCCAGAAAGAAAGTAAGTTCACCCATGGCACTCATCTCAAACTCACTTTTCATCAAATCTTCAAATTCTTTGCACCAGGCTTCTTTGGTAGAACCAAAGATAATATCATCCACATATACTTTCACAAGAATGATATCCTTGGTGCTCTTCTTGATAAAGAGAGTCGTATCAATAGCACCTCTTCTATAACCATGTTTTAGTAGGAATGAAGAAATCCTAGCATACCAAGCCCTAGGTGCCTGATGTAATCCATATAGTGCCTTAACCACCTTGTATACCATATCTGGATGATGAGGGTCCAAAAATCCTTTAGGCTGAGTGACATACACTTCTACCTCAATCTCACCATACAAAAATGCACTCTTCACATCCATCTGATAGACCATGAAGCCCATGTAGGAGGCAAAGGCCAAGAAAAGTCTTATGGCTTCTACTCTTGCAACAGGAGCAAAAACCTCATCGTAATCAATACCCTCCTCTTGTCTGTGACCCTGAGCAACCAACCGAGCCTTGTTCCGTACCATGATACCCCTTGCATCCCTTTTACATTTGAGAATCCACTTAGTTCCAATAGCATATTTACCATGAGGCAAATCAACCAGTTCCCATACATTTTGATTCAGAAATTGTTGCATTTCCTCTTTCATAGCAGCTACCCAATCCTCATCACCTAGTACCTGTGAAATACTGGTAGGTTCAACCTGAGATAAGAAACAAGCAAATAGACAATGTTGATAGTCTATATGATTGGTCCTGTGTTGAACCCTTATGTAGGTGAGAAAAGCAGATTCACCAAATGATGTCTTCTTGACCCTGCTTCTAGTTTGAACAGTGGAAGTAGGATCACCAATAATAAGGGATTGTGGATGAACTATGTTAATCCTCTTTGTGACATTAGGACTAACATCCACAGATGTAGCTAGATTATTAAGTGTTCCTCCAAAGTCATCATCATAAGAAGAAGAGTCAAAGATGCCTGTTCTTGACTGATGATGAATGCCATCCAATTCAGAGGTAGATTGTTGTGAATTTTCTAAGTCAATTGTTAGGAATTAGAAAATTCCATAGTGAAGTAGCGGTCACCCCAAATATAATCTAGCATATGTTAGCTCGTAGAAATATCGTTATTTACTGTTTTATTAGTTAGTTATTTAGTTTAGAGTAACACCGTGGAGGAAGGACGGGTCTTTACCCACTGTATGCCTGATCCACAGTCCGAAGGAGGACGTTTAGTTTGTAACTATAAATACCCTCTACCTCCCATGGTAGAGGGTTGGACCTTTCATTCATCTTAATCTAACCTTCTAAGTTTTCTTTCACTTTCTCTCTCTAGAAAGGTTCCCACTTTCTCTCTCTAAACTCTACATAATTTGAACCATATATTGTTATGTGATGTGTTTGTGAAATCCAATATGTTACAATTGGCATCAAGAGCCATGGTTAGATCATCTCTTACATATCTTTGGATTTCTAGTGGTTTTTAGGTGGTTTTTGAGTTTGAGAAAGTTTAGTGGTGTTTGCATCATTTGGTTGATTTCTTGTGTTAAAGTTTGGATTTTGATTGTACTTTTGTGTTTAGGATCATCATAAGTGTTTAGGTTGTGATTTGGAAGGCTTGAATCATCGTGGTTGGGTTGTTTTTGGATTGAAAAGTGTGTTTTGGAAGTTTTTCAAGTTAGCGACTTGGCTCACGGTATAACTTTCTTGCTAGCGATTTGCTTCAAAAATCAGCGAGTTGCAGTGTTGTTTGGTGGCGATTTGGTCCTAGCGACTTGCTTCACAATTTTGTAGCGAGTTACAGTTTTGGAGCTAGCGACTTAGACCTAGCGATTAACCGTACAAGTAGTGGACTCTCCACTACGGGTAGCGACTTGGTGGTAGCGACTTGGTCTGTAGCGAGTTGCTCTTTAGCGACTTGAAGTTTTAGCGACTTGAGTAGCGAATTGCTGCCAAAATTTTGCTAGTGACTTGAGGGTTAGCGAGTTACTACTTAGCGACTTGCATTTGTCTAGCGACTTGGGACTTTAGCGACTTGGGGGTGTAGCGAATTAGGTGTTAGCGACTTGGTGCATTATCTTAGCGACTTGGGTCCTAGCGACTTGGTCTTAGCGACTTGGTTCAATAATTCTTAGCGACTTGTTGACTTTTCCCGACAAAACTTCAAACGGCTATAACTTTTGATCCGTAACTCCGTTTTCAGCGTTCTACCCATCAAAACAACCGTGAGAACGAGGAGAATGTCACGCCGAAATAACTAAAGTTCATTCAGGTAAACCTTCGAGGGCTAAATCCGCTCTGAATAGAAGTTATTGAGGTTTTTATGTTTTTAGACCTAAATTTCTCGGGAAAATCGTGCATAAACCAATCCAAATCTCAACCAAACAACATCTCTGCTAATCCTACAAACAATTATATGTCCTAACACACAATTGTCTATCATTTTGACAACCCATCAGTCATCTTAACACGTTCCATTGGTCATTGCTTAACAGTTTGGTCTTGATTTTTGTAAAATCCCGCGAAAGATTCTATTTCTCGGTTTAAATCATAGACTTGTAAAATCCCGTGGATTCATCAACATCATGTCCTACACTCCTGATTCAGTGATTTCAGAAGTACTCAAACTGTATGATGCTGTAGACAACCATGAGAATATTAGCTATACTGAACGGTTACAGATGATGGAATCAATCAATGATGATTTGTGTTCTTCATGCTCCGAGTCCAATGGGATAGATTTGCACCTGTTCAGGCTACAGAATGCCATGCAAAAGGAAAGCAGCATTGAACCTTATCAACAACTTCACTCTCACCTCATGTTACTTCTACCCACATCAATGGAACGAACATGTATTGCCCTCTTCCGTCAGGACTTATCCACATTAACAAGAACTCTGCTGTTAAACCTAGAACAATTGGAGCTACAACTTGGCAAAGAGAAGGTTCATAAGGATAATTCCAGCGCTGCACTTCAAGTGATCTACAAACTATTTCAGTCATTCATTAGAAGGGAATTCACATCTGATTATGATCAAGACATGACTGAAATGTCCTTCAAAAGACACACTGGAATGGAAATTAGCGTGTTCACGGAGACACTTATCCATCTCATGGATAATGTGGAGAAGTATATTGAGGAAGTTACTCAGAAAGATGAAAAAGTTGATGAGAAAGTAGATGAGAGTCGAGTACAGTTGAGAGATATTTGTGATAAGTCGGGTAATGTATCAGAAAGGTCAGGTGTTGCTGAATGCAGAATATCAGAAACAGCAAAGAATGATGTAACCAGCTCTTCAGTTACTCTTAACACACAAGAAGTAGATGCTGAAATCAGAAATGGGAATGAATGGCGGGCACAATCAAAAGATTGTAATGTTGAGCTGGGTAATGCACCAGATGTTGGATCTGTTGACACTGAATACAGAGGCTCAGAGATAGATAAGCTTGACGCAGCCAGCGGTCCAGTGACTCTTGTTACACATGATATGGATGCAGATATCAGACCGATAATTGAACAAGTGTCATGCAATGAGGTACCCTTAACTGTTCAACATAGTGCATCTGCTAAAGTTCTTAAACAAACTGATCATGATGCTGAACATGTCTTTGATAAATGTTCTATAACTGAGGCTGAGTCTGAGATTAAGTGTTTCAAAACAAAAGATACGGTTGATAAAAAGGCTTTTGATGAACTTTCAAACAAATTCTCAAATCTTGAAAAACATTGCATTTCACTTGAAATTGCGATACAGAGTAAAGAAGAAAGTTTTCAACTTAACAAACCATGTAAAAATCCGGAACTTCCTGAATTCCGTGAACTTTTTGAAATTAACACTTTGAAAGCTCAGCTTCAAGACAAAGACTCAACCATTTACAATCTGAAGAAACATATTTATGTCTTGAATGTGAAAAGTAATTTAGTCATGAATACACAAGACATTGATGCTACTATAACAAGAAATAATGAACTATCAATTTATGTGGCTAAATTACTAAAGGAAAATGAGTCTTTGAGAAAGCATCACATAGAACTAAGTTACTCTGTCAAAGAAGCTAGAACTAAGTCAATGGAACAAACAAACCCTTTGATAGCAAAGATTGATGAACTCAAAGCTCAACTTCAGGAAAAGAGTTTCGCCATTGTTGCTTTAAAAAATGAGCTCAGAAAAACAACAGGGAATAGTGTGAACACTAAGTTTTCAAAACCATCAAACTTGGGGAAACCAGTTATTAGAAAACCGAATGCGTTTAGATCTGAACGACCAAAATTTTCAAAAACGCGGTTTGCCTCCCAAGTTGATGCGAAACAAGTTTTGACAAAACCAGTCACTTCACCTCACTTGCCTAGGAAAATTGACATGAATGACTTGTATAAGAACTCTTATCTTGAAATGGCTAGAAAGAAGGCACAGAATCGTAAAGACGGAATTTTAGGTGCAAGACCTAGGATGATGAATTCTTCTAGATTTCAAGGCACTGCTAGTAGTTCTAAACTATTACCTAGGAACACTAATCTAAAGACTAGGGATTGGCGTACATCTAAGAGTAGTTGCGTTTTGATTAAAGCTATTCCCATAGCAGATCACTCTAAGAAATCTAGATTTTTTTTGAATCCAAACAAGCTGTTTGCTCAAAGTGTATGAAATGTATCTTTAATGCTAATCATGATAAATGTTTCACAAAATCCCTGAAGAAAGTAAATGCTCATGCAATGGTACAACCTGTTAAGTCTAGGATTTACACTAAGTCATCCACAGTGCATATGAAGCAAATGAAACCAAAAGCCTCACCTAGATGGTTACCAACTGCTAAATCTTTGGAAACTAGGAAAAAGGATAAGTCTCTCACTATGCATAAGAAGCCTTACAATCCTAGACCTTGCCATAAGTGGATACCATCTGGTAGAACTTTTAAGGATGCTGGACTTAGGTGGATACCTACAGGAAAGATGTTTACCAATGGCATTCTCAATGTTGACCGTGAAACCCCAAAGGGTTTGGATTTGGATACTGATGTCACTAACCATAATATATGCAATCAAGTTTGTAATATTAGTGCAGGTATTCCTTACTCAGTTGCAGATACTTCGATCCTTCAATACATGGACTGGCTTAAAGTATGGATAACAAAAGGATTGATATCTCATAACTCACGGGTTCATGTTACTCAACATTGATATTCAATCGGCTATGACGTTTGAACACTACAGTTCAAGCCTCGTACTCTAAAGAAAAGAAAAGTGTACGTTTCAGTGCGCTTTATCTTGGAAAGAAGAGAAATCTTCTTATGACGTCTGTTCACATCAGTTCAGGCCTCGTTCTTCATCATTATGGCGTCTGCAGATAACACTTCAGGCCCCGTTCCTCAAAGAAAAGAAAGGTGTACGCGCTTCCAGTGCGCTTTATCTTCATAAGAGAGAAATCTTCATGTTTATGACCATTCTCATCGACATTCTTCATCAACATGCTTCATGCTTTTTCCATGCGCTTCAGTCATCAAGTGAATCGGACTACTGATAATTACTCTTATTCCACTTGCTCAATATAATTAAGATGGCGACATCATGTGCTAATTTTTCGGGGGAGAAGTGTAAATAGAATACATTTGGATGATAATCACTTGTTAAATCAAGAATGGCATCTCCATATGCAATTCTTGAGGGGGAGAAGAAGTGTGAATTTTTTGCATGATTGATTGATATTTGAGAATATATGGTCAAACGGCTCTTAACTCATGTAAGAACCGAGATTCTTCTTATCGGATCATCTTCACATGTAGTTTCTTCTAAGAGCCGTTGGTTGACATCTTCACACGGGCTGATATGATTAAATGACAAAGTGCTTCTAGTTGCTGGGCTGATTTCTTTGATGAACATCTTTCTGTTCTTGTTTGATTGGGAGGGATTTTAATTAAGGGGATTTTCTATTTACAACTTAACAGGAATGCCTTTGGTGTGAAGAAGATGTTAACTGTCTATTTCCCCATTCGGACAATCTTGAAGAAGGTCGAGTCTATAGTCTAATCTACATTTTCTGCTACATGATTAGAAGACTAAAGATGAATTGCATTTGATGATCTAAAGACTTCTTCTTAATCCGGGCTGAGAAGAACACTTGAAAATCTTCGTCAGTTTAGGGGAGAGCACTAATTAGGGGAAATTGAAAAGCCAAAATTTAATCCCCAATTAGACGTGTTCATATTCTTTAGCAATGATTCATTGCTTGATTTTTGATGACACTCCTCCAACGCCTAATGCTTCACTTACTAAGGATAAATGGGATTCATTGTTTGGGAATTGTTCTTCAAAGATATGTTTGATGAGTATTTCCAACCGCTAGCGAATGTTGATCATCCAAGAAGTACTTCTCAGACTACTCAAGAAGCCCAATCTCCAGTTATTCCTCAAGGTGTTGATAATGACTATCATAATATTGCAGTTGCACTCATGAATAATGACCCGCTCTTTGGTATTCCTTTGCCAAATATTCACGGATTATTGTTCATGAATAATGATCCACTCTTTGGTATTCCTTTGCCAAATCTTCATGGATTATTATTCCTCTCATCGTGCATGCTATAAATCAACCACATGAACTTCAAGGAAAATGTCTACCTCATCCGCTTGAAGTTATTGGTGTATCCTCCATATCAGTCTCTACATGAATACTTTTAGGAAGAATACATTGATGTTGAGGCATCATTTGTTCCGGTTCATTCAGTGGGTGAATGTACATCCGGTTGTATGTTTATTCACATGTTGGGCATTTGACACAAGTTGATTACTTTAGAGTTAATCATTTATCACTTATTTGAGATTGAAGTTGACCTTCACAAAGGCGTGTTCTTATTTGATAACTTGCTCGGGCTTAAGAATTTGAGTTGAAGGCTTGGTTTATCTAGTTACCAGCAGTCGGAGTGGATGGTTGAAGACCTGGTTAACTATCACTATTAGGAATTACGTTGTTTTACTCAGTGTCACATGCAGATGACGATGTGGATAATATCAAGAGGTGTTAATGTCTCATACCTTGTTTGAGTGTGAGTACTTAGAGATTTGCTTGAAGCATAAATTCTCGACACCGTTCTTCCATCTTTAAGTGCAAGCTTAAGACACAAATACGGGGAATTCTACTTCAGTTTCAAGTTTGGTACATCGGGTTTTCTTCATCAGTAATCACTTCAAATTGCCTACGAATGGGTTGATAAAGATAGTCAGAGAGTGTTTCTTTAGCAGGGGGAAGGAGACATACATCTAAACACACAACGAGTACACGTGATGAACCTAATACTTCTTTTCTGTTGAAGTAATCCAGGGAAAGACAAATGTCATAACCATAGAGAAACTCAGTGTTTACTCATAGCCTTTGATGTATTATTCCAACCATTTGGGAGGAAGTGGTCTCTGGATACTTTTGGTATGTGTTAACTCAACCCTCAGTAGAAGGAAATATGAGAAGAATATTTGGTTCGTGAGATGATATTGCTTATCGACATCTTCGATATGAATAATGGTAAAGTGCTTCCGATTATTCCTTCTTGTACACATTATTATGTTGATTCCGATAAGATCCCAACCATTATGGGGGAGAGATATGGGTACATCTGGAACTCACAACATGTTCACCTGATCGGGCTTAATCAGTTATTCTGGAGTTGACATCTGCAGAGATGATCAGTGACTCAACATGTTACTTGAATGTCATCATCTCTACTCTTGTTGGGTACATGTGTACATCATGGGCTGATTGGTTATATGTAAGATAATTGGAATGCATTTGAAAAAATGAAGATGTTGATGTATTGTTCCCCTGAATAGACAACTGGTCAATCTCGAAGAGTAATGTGTACATCGGAGACGCACAACAGGTTCATGTGATCGAAATTCATCAGTTATTCCGGATTTGATAACCACTGATACGATCTATGTTTCAACTTGTTACTTTGGTGTTCTCGTGTTCTTCAGGGTGCGAGCTTCATTCAATGAGACTGTTTTCATTCATTTCTACTTCTTGGAAAATGGTCTTTATACTCAGTTTTTTGGTTTGAGGGGAAGCTACCAAAGATTCACTTGTTGAAGGCTCAAGTTCTTTCGACGATTCAAGAGCCTCGAATGCTTTGGTGGTGAAAGTTTAAGAGATGATGACTTCTATCTTCTACGAAGTGCTGAACGATTTCCTTATTGCGGTACTTGTATCATCATCCTCTTAAACTATTTCTCTATATCTGTAAATATTTATCAAAAACCAAATAGAAAAATATAAAATCAACAAAAGCCCATAAAAATCAGAAAATTGAAAAATACCAAAAATATTGTTTTCTCAAGACATGTCTTCTGGTATCGATAACATCTACGGTCTTAGAAATGTCATTCAATAATGGCACGGGACTTTAGATGAAGTTCGAGCAGAAGGTGTAAATATTCCTTTCTAAACATGTCTCAAAAAATGGCTTACAGTTATTTCTGACTGTAACCCGCACTTCAAAAAAATGGCTTACAGTTATTTCAGACTGTAACCCGCGCTTAAACTATGGTTTGCTATTATTTCTGATAGCAACCCGCTCTTCAAAAGAAAGGAAAGTGTTGTGCTAAACCAATTTTCAAATATTTTCGTGCACTTATCCTAAAAACAAATTGAGGAAAGTATGTCGAAGGACTGCTGTTCCTACACAAATGTTTTTCCGTCTAAAATTCTTCAGAAAAATATTTGTTGTTTTCAAAAATAGTGGAAAATGAGTTGCTTAAAATCTATCAGTTTCAGAGTTTTTATAAAATCTGGAAACTCAATCAATGACTTCAGCACTTTTAAAATCTTTTATAAATTGAGTCATTGATTGAGGGGGATAATGTTTTCAAATCTTACATCATCTAACGGGCTTTCTTAATCATCCTACGTGCTTATCTAAAAATGATATTTGCCTATGTCGAAGGACTAGGAATTTAGGATATGATTGTTAGGATTAGATGATTATAGTTTGATGAAACACATTATTCCCATGCTTTATATGAACTGATTGATATGTTGAATTGACTTTTATTAGTCGATTGTTGTTTGGGTGTTGTCGACCACCATATATCTGTTTGTGTCCACTAACGTATGCAGGTATCTTGGTATAAGAATGTTCCCAATCAGGATCCCACATAATATGATGTTTGGATGCCGAAAGGAAAGGGTAACTAGATCTTGGGTTGACAAATGAAGAAACGGAGCTTAATTGGACTTCAATGGAGAGTTGGCATAAATGCAACGTAAGAGGTCTCACTGCACCAGCAGATGGTTTTCTTCTAAGTGATTGAAGAAACGGAGCTTAATTTGACCTCAGTTGGCATTCAAAATGCAACGTAAGAAGAAGTCTCACTGCATCTGCAGACGGTTTTTCTTCCAAACCCTACAGCAACAACAACGGAAGCTTCTCAACCACTAATGTATCTTTGTGCAGGATACCATTTTTTAAACAATTTTGAATAATTTGACTAAATTGTTTTGAAAAAAAATGGAAAATATTGTTTTGAAAATATATTGGACTAATTTTTGAAAATCACCGGACTTCATGTTATCAAAACCTAAGTCACTCAATTATTGACTTCTGTCATGGATTGAGGGGGAGAGTGATTTAAAATAAAATATTTTCAAACGATGTTTATTCACAAAAGTTCCGTCTTGTACGATAATAAGTGGTGATCTAAAGATTTAATGTTATGTCATGGTATGATTTTTTCTTTAGAATCAAGGTCTTTCAAAATGAAATCTTTTCTATTCTTGTTTGATTGTGAAATTGTTTTGTTTTACTCAAAAGATCTCTTAAAAACAATCATACCTGACACTAACAATATTTAATGTCTAAATCTGTTCCTTATTAATCATTTTTCAAAATTAAATCAAGCCACGTCTTTCCCCAAAGTTTTCTAAATGATTTAAATCAATTGGGATCACAAATCTCAAAAGGTTTGAAATTTTGATCGGGGTAGAGATCGTGAGTTAAATCTCTTATATGTTTAAATGGAATTGGTTTTAGTCCTTTTAAGGCACTCCTGCCTCCATGTGCCAAACGATTTCAAATACACAATGCACATGTTGAGGAGGAGGATTTATCCAAAAACCAGATGAGTATTTAAACCAGGCCACATTTTCTCCCATGTTTTCTAAACCTAATTAAATCACTTGGGATCCAAAATCTCAAAGGGTTTGATATTTTTGATCGGGGGAGAATTTGTGATTTAATAATGAAATTTGATAAAAGGTGATCGTTTTTGATTTAATTGTGTAGGCTGCTCTCTTATATGTGCTAAACGCTTTCGAATCTCGAAGCACATATTGAGGGGGAGAAAATACACTATCGAGGTACGAAAGATTTTTAAAATTTATAAACTACCTTGATTGTGTTTTCAAATGGTTTTATTAATGGATTTTGTGATCGTGGATGTGCTTCAAAAGAACTCTTGCCTCTATGTGATAAAATGATTTCAAATATCCTATGCACATATTGAGGGGGAGAATTTTACCAAGAAAATCAAATGGCTTTTTCGTAGGAAATTGTGATCAAGAAATTATTTCAAAGAAATTATTTCAAAGAACTCTTGCCTCCATGTGCCAAACAATTTCAATATCATATGCACATGTTGAGGGGGAGCATTTCTAAATGATCAAAACTATTAAGGTACAAAATGCTTTGATTTTATATCACAAGTACCTTGATTGTTTTTCCAAATGATTTTTCAATTGGTTTCAAGGAAGAATGAACTGTACCAAAAGACCGACCATTTTACTTTATGTATGGAGTTATAAGGATGGTTAGGTTAGGTATTTGTTCCCACGATCCCGCCAGAGCCGGAGGGATCTACCCAGGGACAATCCACTAGATAGTGTAGAGTCCTTAGGTATATTGAAAAAAAAAGGAGAAAAGTGAGATATGGGAAGAGTGCGGACTGAGACAGAGCTAGTACTGGAATAAACCCAACAAGGTTCTAGTTATGAAGTCGCGGTAAGCACTGAAGGGGTTGAAGAATGAAAAAGAATTGAATGTAAAAAAGGGTGAAAAGAAATAGCCCTCCATCAATTCAACCTTAGGGCAGAAACCGGGTTCAATTCATATGCTACTAGTGGTTACTAAGGTAACACTGGTATTGAAGACAAGTCGTCATGGACCCAGTGACGCACTGCACTAAACTTCCCAAGCCACTCAAGTTCCTCTTAAAAGGGTTTGTTTCATTCTCACGGGGAACCGACATAATCTATCGACTTTCTCTTAGAGATTGTTGATATTGAAGAAGGAGACCCTCTCCCTAGTCTCCGACATAGGAACCAAATGTGCACGATTGAGTCTAGAGACAAGAGATCATCCACAATATCTCATTAGGACACAAAATTAATGAAGACTTGCTGTTTCACAATGTGGAAAGTAAGTATATATTTAGAGTCCTACGCATTATCCTTGTGGTATTGCCAGAACATCTGAGTGATGTGTTTACATATTCACTGTGAAGATGGAAAGCCTTCTGGAGCCAACATCTATCAAGCTCCTGGTAGGTGGCATGTGAGATCTATTCTATAGATCAACCATGTGACAACTGGATAGAAATGATGGGGCGATTCACTCGTGAATCAACCTTGGTCCAGGAAATGGATTGACGAATACTTTTGGAAAAACCGTTCGATGTGCAAACCTTCTTTTCTCTAGCACGTCGAATGTGTACTTATGTTTTAAAACACAAAAAGTATCTCTGATTGAAAAAATACTTTTGGAAAAACCGTTCGAGGTGCAAATCTTCTTTTCTCTAGCACGTCGAATGTGTACTCTTTTAGATACAAAAAGTATTTATGATTGAAAATTGATCTTTCTCATAAAACCTTCGTCGTATTGCAAAACTCTTTCTTCAAGCAATACGCGATTGTTTTTTTTTCAAATCATTTTTCATCAATCAGTGAATCTCAATTCGCTGGTTCACTCACTTCGTGTTGTCTTCTTTGAGACGTTCCGGTTTGAGAACGGCTAGAACAGCTGCGAAACCCTGTCAAGGAGATTCTTAGGAATCCTACCCGATCACAGGCAGTACTTGTACTGATCAACGGGGAACCGTGGGCCGTGTACCTCAATTCAGCGAAAGTGATCAAAGACACTTTCGTGTGTTTTATTGCTAACTGTTGTTTGCAGGTACATTTGGACGGTTGCAGCTGATCAGAATTGAGCGGTCAATCCAAAGCCGCATGCTCACAGCATCCACACTTAATTGAAGAAATCATGACCTGTGCATATCTACAGAACCTGGCTCAGATATTTTTATACTATGTTCCTGATGCGCTGCTGCAAATATCTTGAACCAGTAAAAGCTTCCGCTACTCTGATGGTAAGATGTCATGATTCAAAAGTGTGAGCATGTCGGTCCAAAAGTCACAACTTCACATGATGGCAACACAATAAAGGGTGATCCAGAGATTTATTGTGGCTGATGATCTCAAAGAAAGCTCGAAGATCATCAAAGATGTGGATCAGTTCAAAGACCTCCACTGAAAGTACAAACCACTCGGACTATGAAGAGTCACTGCTAAAGCACAAAGATGCAGAAGTTGAAGAATTCAAGTCTACGAGCTCAAGACTGAAGATAAAATAGAATGCTAGGATTCAAAATGTAAAACATGGGGTGACCTCCCTTAGGGGGAGATTGTTAGGAATTAGAAAATTCCATAGTGAAGTAGCGGTCACCCCAAATATAATCTAGCATATGTTAGCTCGTAGAAATATCGTTATTTACTGTTTTATTAGTTAGTTATTTAGTTTAGAGTAACACCGTGGAGGAAGGACGGGTCTTTACCCACTGTATGCCTGATCCACAGTCCGAAGGAGGACGTTTAGTTTGTAACTATAAATACCCTCTACCTCCCATGGTAGAGGGTTGGACCTTTCATTCATCTTAATCTAACCTTCTAAGTTTTCTTTCACTTTCTCTCTCTAGAAAGGTTCCCACTTTCTCTCTCTAAACTCTACATAATTCGAACCATATATTGTTATGTGATGTGTTTGTGAAATCCAATATGTTACACAGATGGAATGGCAAATCTGGTGGGAGTCTCAGCGGCAACTGTATCAGCAGCAACGTTTCCATTATCAGCAGGAGCAGTTACATTACCAGGGGAAACAGATACATTTCCAGCGGCATCAAAGTTCCTGCGGGCCTCATCAGTTGCCTGTTTTAAAAGATCCACTGTTTCCTTGGAGAATTCATAACCAAACTTTTCAGCATCTTCAGTTGCTGCATGTTCTTGGCGTTGGAGGTTTACAAGTTCTTCTGCAAACCCCATATCACTAGAAGGCACATCATGAGCAGCTGAGTTCTTGGTACCTGAAAAGTGGTTAGAGGGAAAAGAGGGAACAAGTATAACTTGTTCATCAGTTTCTGAATCTGACTCATCATCTGAAGAACCTGCAATGTTAGTGGAAAACTCTGGGTGTTCTGCAGAAATGTTAGATTTATAACGAGTATAACCCAAATGGTCAGTTAGATAATCCAAATCAAAGTACCATTCTTGACCTGCACCTTGAACATTGAGCTTGTCCTCCATAAATCTGAGATTCAGAGTCTCTTTAACCCTCTTTGTGGAGAGATTATATACTCTGTAAGCTTTACTATGAGATGAATAGCCTACAACATATCCTTCATCAGCTTTCCCATCAAACTTGCCCAACTGATCACTAGTATTAAGGATGGTGACATGACAACCAAAAGGCTTAAGATGACTAATGGTAGGAATCTTGCCAGACAAAAGTTCATAAGGTGTCCTTCTGTGAGGATTTGTGATTGAGACCCTGTTCAAGACATAACAAGCAGTGCTAACTGCTTCAGTCCAAAACATGGTAGGCAGCTTTGAATCAGCAAGCATGGATCTTGCTGCTTCAATGAGGGTCCTGTTTTTCCTTTCAGCAACTCCATTTTGTTGTGGAGTCCTGGCAGTGCTATAGTCCCTTTTAATCCCCTTTGTAGCACAGAGTTCTATCAATTTAGCATTCTTAAACTCTGTCCCATTATCACACCTAATTGCTTTAACCTTCTTGTTCAACTGATTCTCCACCAGGGCAATAAAGTCTTGAAGAAGCTGGAATGTTTCATCTTTAGTTCCCAAGAAGAATGCCCAACTATATCGACTATAATCATCAGTCACCACCAAACAAGAGTATTTATGATCAATGCTTCTGGTAGATGTAGGACCAAAAAGATCCATGTGTAGAAGCTGCAAAGGCTCAGAGATAGTGCTGACAGCAGTAATGGCCTTATATGAAGCCTTGTGTTGCTTACCCTTGTTGCAGGCCACACAATTGTGCTCATTGGTAAAGACTTTGGAAGGCAGTCCATTAACTAATCCAAGTTTAGCAAGCTTGTTGATGGTTTTGTAGTTCACATGAGCCATCCTTCTATGCCATTTATTAGATTCATCCAAGGATGCTTTGGCCACCAAACAAGCTAAATCTCCAGAAGGCTGGACAACATTGAGATTGAATGTGTAAAGATTGTGTTTCCTTGGTACCTTCAGAACAACTTGACTGTCATCAGGTAGTTGAAAATCTTTAGAAAGAACCAGACATTCAGTATCAGTGAAGAGAACAAAGTTTTTCTTGTCACAAATTTGGGACCACGAAAATAGATTGAAATTTCTCAATGCCTCCACAATACACATTCTCAAAGTTTAGTTGAGCGGTTCTAATAGTACCCTTCCTGTGATTTTTTCCATCTCCTCCTCCAAAGGTAACAGTACCTCCTTGAATACCAACAAAATCATGAAGCCTGTCTCTATTCCCTGTCATACTCCTAGAACAACCACTATCTATAATACCTAAATCTTTATTGGAAAGAGGATCATCCTACACAAAAAGAATTACAACAACATTAGTTTACATGGAGACCCAAGTCATCACTGACTTGGGCACACTAATGGATCTTAGTTGATAAACCTGTAGATTGATGAGATCCACTATTGTTCTTGGACCTTTGCATGTAAGTTGGTCTTTTGGGTTTCCAAGAACAACCTACTGAGGGCTTAACAGTAGTGTCCCTCCATGCCCCCCTTTGATGTAAAAAGTTAGTGTTAACAGACCTATAATCATTTTGAAAATAAGTGCTTGTAGGTCTGTTCAAAGGTCTATTAACATTTCTTCTCCAATGAAAAGAATGGCAATCGTGCACAAACTGGGTTACCAGCAGCAACTATTCTACCAGCAGAATTGATTCTTTTGGTCCTTATATATGTTCCATTGGGAACAAATGGAGGTATGTTGGCCACATCAGTCCATACATTTTTATATCTCTGTTGATTAGTGCATATATTCATCTTTTTCTCATAATAATCACAATCTTTGATAAGATGAAAAACACTCCCACAAACAAAACATGATTTCTTCTTAAATTGCTTGTTCAAAAGGAGAACAGTCTTATCCAAACAAAATTATTCAACCACAACCAAATCATTGTTTTTAACAAAATCAACGAACAGAAATGTTTCTAGAAAAAGCTGTCTTTGAAAAAGTTTCTTTAACAGCAACTCTTGGGGCTTGAGGAACTTGTAAAGGCTTAGGAGAGGCAGACTTTAAGAACTCTTCATTTGAATCACAGCTGGCATATTCTTTAGATTGAGTCTCTGAAGTCCTGGAAGAACAAGAGACAAATGTGTTAGACTCACTGCCAGTGTCTGATAAGTCATTAGAATTTTGACCATAAGATATATGAGATTCATCTGAGTCAGAGTCTGGATTGGGTGGCTTAACAGTACCATTAATAGAAGAAGGAACATTATGCATTTTACCTTGTTTTATATATTTAACAGGTTTTCTATATTTATCTTCTTCTTCATGACGGATTAAAAACACTGTAATCATTTGGGTCATACACCTCATCTGGACCAATATAGTCCTTGGCTCCTAACCCCATTTTAGTTTTAACAGACATAGAGCTATTTACTAGTTTATGTAAGTTTTTAGCTTGTTCTTGCCACTAATTGTGCCTAGCCACCTCTAAGTCTAACCTAGCTTGTAGACCCTCCTTCTCAGCAACAACTTTAACAAATTCTTTCTTATTAAATTTTAACTCATTTGAGGTGTTATCAAAATCTCTTTGCAAAACATTTATTTTCTCCTCAAGAGCCATTTGATTTTGATCATACCAGGCCTTTTGTTTTTCTAAAGCTTTAACTGTTTTCTTATAGGCTTGAACTTATATAAACAACTCATTATATTTATCATTAACATCATCAAACTCACACTTAAGAGCATCATATTGAGTACTACAACCAAATATACAACTGTATACCTGAGAAGTGATGCCCATCATTGCAATTTCTCCAGTAGTGTCAGCAACCAGTCCAACTTGAGACTCTTCATCCTCACCATCATTCACATGATCATCCGAGTCAACTCTGTTCTTCAGTGATAGTAATTGGTATCAGAGCCTCGGGGCTCTCGATCTAGGGTTTATAAGGTTTTCCTCTAATTAAGGTTTATACCTTAATTTATCTATCGCAGCAGATGGATTTTTGTTAGATCTAACAAACGCAAGGTCAGAAGTTACAGCATTCTTTTTGGTCTATTATTTTTATTCGAACATTGATTGTGTATATATCTTGATCTATAAACAATAGTGTGGTGTTAATGACGGGTCCCACTTTTGAATACAAGATCTGTGTTATCACGAACACGGTTATTGATTATTATTGGAGGTGGGATTATTGGCTATCTTTATTATTCTTGTATTCGAGTTATTAAAACATGGTCAAAGGAGGTTGTTTTTTTGGGTGTTGTTGCCGTGTTGTGATTGGCTCGTGGGATTGCTTATCATCTGAATTAAAAGCGATTGGTTTCCTACGTCTCTTTCATTGATTATTAAATTGTGTTATTCGCATATCATTGAATTGGTCATGTGGGGTATAATATACTTGGTGTTCCTACTGATTGAGTCTATTTATTTTGTTGCTGCTGGTCCCTTTCGTCATTCAGTTGGTTGATTTCAATTATGTGGATTGACTTTATGTATATTTGATCAGTAATATTGGTACTGATTCTGGTCGGTGGGGTCACATATCAAGCGAATTTATTGGCTCAATATATTATCATATTGGTTGAGATCACGTGGGTATTTGGGTGGACATATATAATATTGTTGGTAGACAGTGGTAGATTCATACTGTTCGAAGGTTAATACTAATTCCATTTCTTCAACAACTTCACCATATCACCTTTAAAATGGTAGAATTTGATAATAAAAGGGATGATGTTATGTTTCCTTATTTGTTGAATGATGATTATGAGGACTGGGCTAAGAAGATGGAATATTGGATCATGAATAATGATATGAATATCTGGAAGGTGATCCAAAATGGCAACAGCTTGAAAAGGAATGGAAGAGATAACGATGGAGAAATCATTATTCTTCCTCCAACGACTGCAGATGAACACATTGATGTACAAAGAGAGACAAAGGCCAGAACTACCTTGCTTAAATCTATTCCTGCTGATCATGTAGCAGATTTTCTTTATATGGATGATGCAGCGTGGTATATGGAATCACTCAAAGCGAGGTATGGTGGAAAAATTTGAATTCAAGAAGAAGCAAGGAAGCTCTATAGGTGATGCTTGAAGAATTTGCATTTATAGGCATATCTCAGGTACATAATTGTGTCCTTGATTGTGATGTAAAATATAATGCCCTTAAGGAGTCTTATGATGATTTGAAACCTAAATATAATGAATGTTATCTAGAGGTTGATCTTACAAGAATTCTTTAAAACCTTAGAAAAATAGAAAATTTGGTTTCAAAAGAATCGACTTGCTTATGAAGAAAGATAAGAGTGTTAGAAAGAGCTCTAACTAATGCTAAAAATGAGTTAAAATATTAGAGAAAGAAAGAGCTAACGTAGAGCTAGAAAAACAAGAAGTGCAAGATAAGTTGGATAAAGAAGTAAGTAGACATAATGAATGGATGATGTCAGGTGATAATTTGGTTAGATTAATCTATGGTAGTCAATCTGAGACCTCTGGGATAGGTTTAGGTTTTAAAAAGTATGTAGGATTAGAAGCTAGGCATGATGAGTAAAACTACACTAGCGAGGTTTAGCTAATTATGTAAAGAAGGAACATTACATCTTTGTACCTGGACCAATTAGAGGAGAACACATGCCCACTTATCTTTCTATCACTGCTGACTTTGATGAATCACACCATTTATATGGCAAAAAGTCAAGTGACTTGCCAGACCTTATGTTGGATATTGGATTTCACATACACATCAAACCATAACACAAAGTAGGCGTATAATTGGAATTCTAAAGAGAGAAAGTTAGAGGTTTAGGGAACTTTAGTGAGAGAAAGAAAATTCTTATTATGAGCTCCAACTCTCTACCTTGGAAGGTAGAGAGTATTTATAGTCTTACAATAAAATGCCACACAACGGGCTGTGGATCAGGCATACAATGGGTAAAGACCCGTCCGTCCTCCACGGTGTTACTAAACTAAATACTACTTAACATAAAAGTACTGTGACTACGAGCTTTCTAACGATTACATATACTTGAGGTGACCGACTCTTTAATACCTGGAATTTCTAATTCCTAACAATCTCCCCCTAAGGGAGGTCACCTCAAACATATACCAAAATGACATTGAATACAATCAGATATTACATTAACAATTGATCTTGCATTCTTGATGTAGTACTTTGCTCCGGAGCTCGTAGTCATTGAATCCACTCATTGCATGTATGATTAATCCAAGTGGAGGTCTTTTACTGATCCACGTGATAATAATGTTGAGCCAGCTTTTGAGATCATCGGCTAATAGAAAATATCTGATACATCCATTGTGGTGTTGGTATTATGTGATGTTGTGACTTTCGGACCGACATGCTCACATTATGGATCATGATATCTTCTCATCAGAGTAGCGGAAGCTTTGTTGATTCATGATATTTGCTGCGGCGTAGCGAAGCATGGAGTTAGAATATCAGAGTCATTGATGCACCAATCATGATTTCTTTCGAGATGAATGTGTTGTGTGAGCATGCGGCTATGGATTGACCGCTCCATTGATCATTTGCAAACGTCGGGGTGTACACATAAGCAGTTAGCAATAAAGCGCTGCGAAAGTGTCTTTGATCACTTCGATGAATTGAGGTACACGGCCCACGGTTCCCCGTTGATCGATTACAATCTTTTGTGATCAGGTATAATTCGAAGAATTTCCTTGATAGGGTTTTGCTCTAGTTGTTCTTAAACCGGAGCGTCTCAAAGACAACACGGAGTGAGTGAACCAGCCAATTTAAGTCCTAATTGATGAAAAGAGATTTGAAAAACAATCGTGTATTGCTCAATAGAAATTTTTTTGCAATATAACGAAGGTTTTAATGAAAATCAATTATCAATCATAAAACACCTTTTGATTTGAAAATTTAGTACACGCGGTCGGCGTGCTAATGAAAAGAGTTTTAAAGCAAAAAGACCGGTTTTTTAAAGGTATACGTCAATCCATAACCTGAACCAGGATTGATTCAAAAGATTGAATCGCCCCATTGTTTCTGTTCAGTTGTCACATGGTTGATCTGTATAATAGACCTCACATGCCACCTACCAGGAGCTTGTTAGATGTTGGCTCCAGAAGGCTTTCCATCTTCACAGTGAATATGTAAACACATCACTCAGATGTTCTGGCAATACCACAAGGATAACGCGTAGGACTCAGGATATAATTTCTCTTTCCACATTGTGTGAAACAGAGAGTCTTCATTGAAATTGTCCTAATGAGATTTATTGATGATCTCGTGGCTCTAGACTCAATTTGTGCATTTTTGGATCCTATATGGGAGACTAGGAGAGGGTCTCCTTCTTCAATATCAACAATCTCTAAGAGAAAGTCGATAGATAATGTAGGTTCCCATTGAGAATGAAACAAGCCCTTTTAAGAGGAACTTGAGTAGCTTGGGAAGTTTAGTGCAGTCGTCCTTTGGGTCCATGACGTCTTGTCTTCAATACCGGAGTTACCTAAGTAACCACGAGTAGCGTATGTATTGAACCCGGTTTACGCCTAAGGTTGAATTATTGGAGGGCTATTTCTTTTCACCCCTTTTCACATTCAATTCTTTTTCATTCTTCAACCCCTTCAGTGCTTACCGAGACTTCATAACTAGAACCTTGTTGGGTTTATTCCAGTACTAGCTCTGTCTCAGTCCGCGCTCTTCCCATTTCTCACTTTTCTCTTTTTTTCAATATACCTAAGGACTACACTTCTCCCAGTGGATTGTCCGTGGGTAGATCCCTCCGGCTCTGGCGGGATCATGGGAACCAATACTTAACCTTATCATCCTTATATCACCATACATAAAGTAAAGTTGGTCGGTCTATTTGGTATTGTTCATATGCCATAGGAACCAATTGAAAACCATTTGAAAATCAATCCAGATACTTGTGATATATTATCAAAGCATTTTGTACCTGAATTGTTTTTGATATTTTTAGAAGAAGAACTCCCCTCAACATGTGAATCAAGTATTTGAAATAGTTTTCCACATGGAGGCAAGAGAAAGAATTAACTTCTTTGATTACCATTTTCTAAAAATATCAACATCCCTTCCCTAATCGAATCAAGTAGATAAAGCATTTTGGGGAAGGATGAGGTTTTCATGATTTTGCTCCCCTCAATATGTGCCTCGAGATTTGAAAAGAGTTTTGCACATACTAGAGGAACACACATTGAGATAAGTGATCACGTTTCAAATCATAGGTTTAAGATAGATGCTCCCCCTCATCATGTGCATGGAAAATTTGAAATCGTTTGTCACATGTGGGAAGGAGAGCTTGTACATCCTTATAAAACCATTTACCGAATTATCAGTTTAAATCCAATTTAAATCACACATTCTCCCCTATCACAATTATCAAATCATTTGAGATTTGTGATCTCTTATAGATTTAAATTGATTTTGAAAGCTTTTGAGGAGAATTGTGACTTGATTATGAAAGCGTTTTAACTGATAAGGATCCGATTTTGAGATTTTAAACTCCATTGGTTAAACATGCATGATTATCTTTTGAAAACAATTGAATGCCAAATAACTTTTTAATTTAATTGAAATCATTCTCCCCTCAATCAATGACATAGGTTGTTGATTGAGAGATAGATATTTTGACAAATAAATCTAGATGATTATCAAAAATAGAGTCGAGTTATTTTTTCATAGCAGTTCGTTTTGGCAGAGATAAATGTTTTTAGAATCAGAGCATGGAATTATGAAAATATGATACAGTATGGCTCTGTTCTTTCTTTGACAAGCGGGTTACTGCCTGACATGACAATAAACCATTTATTTCTCTTTCTCCTAATTTTTTTTTTTTTTTTTTATAAAATTCGAGCAATATCTAAAGTCCCGTGTCATTCTTTGAATGACAGCACAAAAACCGTAGATATTATCGAATCGAGAAAAACATGACAAATTGACAATATTTTTGAAGATTTTTCAAATTTTTCAGATTTTTTATGGATTTTGAAAGTTTTATAATTTTGTATTTTGTTTTTCGAATAAATATTTACAAGAGATAGATGAGCATAGACCTTTACTCCTCGTCTTCTTCCTCAAGAGCGTTTGAGTGTTTACGGTTGAAGGCTTTTCAAGCCTAGTCGTGGAAGTATGAACTCCAAACGTTCTCTTGGAAGAGCTTTGGTGAAGATGTCTGCTAAGTGATATTCAGACCTCACAAAATAGAGTTCCACCACACCTTTTTCCACTTGTTCCACGATGAAATGATGCCGAATGTCGATATGCTTAGCTCTTGAGTGTTGAACGTAATTGCATGAAAGAGCAATAGCACTTTTATTATCACGATCTGAGGGATTTTGTTAAATACAAAGCCATAGTCAGTTAATTGAGATCTCATCCAAAGGATTTGAGCACAACAAGATGACATGGCTATGTATTCTGACTCTGTAGAGGAAATAGAAGTACTCATTTGCTTCTTTGAAGACCAACTAACAAGCTTATCACCCAAAAGCGAGCACCTCAGGCGTACCGGACGAGTATCTTGACATCCTGCATGATCAGCATCTGCATAAATGGTGTTAGTGGTATCTGACATACCGGTGTCCTTCGGGTACCAAAGTCCCACATTGATGGTTCCTTGGAGATACCGAAAGACCCGTTTAACCGCTTCAAGGTGCTTTTTAGTAGGCTTAGCCTGGTATCAAGCTCACATGCAAACAGCGAACAAGATGCACGTTCTACTAGCGTGAGGTACATCGAGGATCCAATCATACTCGATATTTCGTTTGGTCAATCATGATCCCTGAGTGGTCCTCATCTAGTTTGGTTCGATCAATCATGGGAGTGTCAACGGGGTCACTTGAATCAAATCCAAATTTCTTTAAGATCTCGGTAGCATATTTAGATTGATTTATGAAAATGCCTCCGGGACTTTGTGAAATTTGTAAGTCAGAAAAATGACATTTGTCCCATCATTGACATTTGAAATTTTGAACTCATTTCATTTGAAAAACGGCCACACTCATTGGGGTCAGTCGAGGCAAAAATGATATCATCAACATAAATTTGAACATAAATTAAATGTTTGCCGACTTTCTGTGAACAATGTTGGATCAACTGCTCCTTTTTTGAATCCGGTAGATAGAAGAAACTTTGATAGCGTATCATACCATGCCCTTGGAGCTTGCTTTAAACCATACAGAGCCTTCTTCAAGCGATAAACGTGGGTAGAATGTTCTGGATTCACACAAAGGAGGTTGGGACATAGGCGACTTCTTTAAGATCTCCGTTCGGGGAATGCGTCTTCACGTCCATTTGATAGACTACCATGTTCTTACTTGCGGTGTTAGCCAAAAGATTCTAATTGCCTCGATTCGAGCAACAGCGAGGCAAAAGATTCTTCAAAGTCTATACCCTCCTCTTGGCGGTATCCTTTAGCAACTAATCGAGCCTTGTTCTTTAACACATCACCATGCTCATCAAGTTTCACTTTGAAGATCCATTTTAGAGCAATAATCATAGCACAATCTGGGGCAGGTACTAACTCCCATACATCAAGTCGATCAAACTCATGAATTTCTTCTTGCATGGCATTGAACCGGCTATCTTCATTCATGGCGGTTTTGACATCTTTTGGTTCGATCTTAGAGAGTACGGAGTTGAAGAAGCACCACAAGGCATCGGTTGCAATTTGTTTCCGTGTTGATCTTTGGGCGAAGATTTCCAATGATGTTGTCTAATGGATGATCGTGAGTCCATTTTATGAGGTGTTCATGCGGTAGTTGTTGAGGGCTGAAGTAGCGAGTCGATGTCTCTGAAGAGGTTGATGAAGATTGAGGAGCAAATATATTCAACGGAGCATCTTCGGGAGTAGCAAAGGGATTAACTTCATCATTGATGCCAGAAGCAGTTCCATGATGTACATTTGAAGAATGATGATTTGTTGATGAGGCTGAAGGATCGGCGGCGGCTTCTTGACTTAATGATATTGAGGCTGAGGATTGACTTCATTCACGGGAATATGAACATCTCTGTTGTAGGAATCGACACCTCATTAGTACTTGGATCATAAAGTTCATCAAACATAGGATCAAACAATTTCTTTAAATCATCTTGAGATGGAGGTACATATGGAGTTTCTTGAGAAAAGTTTGGAACAAGGGATGAACCAATGGGATTGTTTTGAAGTTCGGGTTCTGAACTGGATTGTCCAGGAGCCATTTGACCGTCGACTCATCAAGCGTGGCGTGAATTGTTTCCATGATATTTCGGGTTCTCTTGTTGTAGATTCGGCAACGTTTTCTGTTTGGTGCATACCTACAAAACTCAATGTCCGCTTTAGCTCTCAGTTTTGCCTAAATCTTGACCATCTCATTAGTTGGATAACACAATGCACCAAACACACGAAGGAATGAAAGATTAGGTTTTTGATTGTGGACAAATTCATATGGAGTTTTCCATGCGCAGTGTGAATCAGGGATCTATTTTTGGGTGTAGCATGCAGTGGCGATGGCTTCACCCAGAGAAACATTGGAACTTTTGAGTAAATCAGCATAGTCCTTGCGGCTTCCACAAGAGTTCAATTTAGTCTTTCAACTACACGTGTTGAGGAGTTCGAGGAACACTTCTTTGATGACTAATTCCAATACTTTCATAAAACTCACTAAGTTGTTTGTTAACAAACTCAGTTCCATTGTAACCATTCGATGATTATGGACCGTTTTGTTAAGTCGAACTGCATTTTGTTTGATGAGTTTGATGATGATATCTGGAGTTTCATCCTTTGACCTTAGGAACTTTACCCAGGTGAATCTAGAGTAATCATCAACCACAACTAACACATATTTCTTTCCAAAGATATTCTACACTCTCATTGGTCCACATAAGTCCATGTGAATTATATGAAGAACTTACGAGAGCTGAGTTTGTAGGTTTGGGTTTATGGGCATACTTCTTGCTTTTTCCCAATTGGCTTCTTGAACAAAGATGATCTTTTTCATACTTAAGTCTAGGTAAACCTACAACTAAGTCCTTTCTGGATAGATCATTGATGGTGCCGAAGTTCAAGTGATTGAGACGACGATGCCATAACCATGACTTTGTTTTTGAAGCCTTTGACAACAAGCAAATTGGAGAAGACTTCATCACATCTTCGATAGAGATGGTGTATAGGTTTGAACCACGTGTTCCTCTTAAAATTTCCTTACCATCAAGTTCTCTAACAAAACAAGTATGTTTTACGAAAGCTACTTCTAGATCAGAATCGCAGAATAACCAAGCAGAGAAGCGAGGTTATGACAAGACCTTCCACATAATATACCCTGGAGATAACACTTTTTCCAACAACATAATCTCCATAACCCATAATTGCACCGAAATGATCATTCCCGAATCTAACTGTCCAGATGAATTTGCTCACGAAGTTCATGAGCCGCGACTGGTCTCCAGTCATATGCTTGGAGCGACACGAGTCCAAGTACCACGAGCGATTTGAACGATCTGCAGTTGAACCACAGACAAGAATGGATAAGCTGGATAATTGGGATCCCATGCAAGAATGGGTTCCACTTGGTTAACTGATAATTGGAACACCCCACAGAAATAGACACATCTATATCGAAGTAGAAGCAATGGGTCATTGGGAACATATCTTGCAATCTTTGGTTTCTGTATTAACCTATTCAAAGTATGTTCACTTCTTAAAGGAATAGTTCTACCAGTAGGCATCCATTTTCTAGTGGGCATAGTCTTAGCGGTTTGAAAGGCAAAGCTGATTATTCTTATGGCCAAAAGGTATCCAATAATAACCTATATTTATGAATGTTCTTCCCGTGGGTTTCCACTATTTTCTAGCAATCTTTCGTTTTGCCTTTTGCCTTCTTTGCACGATTATTAGCGTTAACAATTTTAATTGGGCATTTGACAACATTAGACAAAGCATTCACACCACATTCATGATTAGCAACAGAATTCAAGCAGACATCATTACAAGGTTTGCAAACAGTATCAGAATTCGAATTAATTACAGTACGCCTAGGGCTAATACTAGAATCAACACGATTCGTTTTATTCAACACAAGCTTAAAGTTCTAGATTGGTCTTCTACTCTCTTCCAATGCACATTCTTAGCTTGCAAGGTCCTATCATTCCTTGTATTGTCTTGAGACTTTGACATGCTCGCTTTAAAGTCACTGATTACTCTTTGTAGAGGAATGGGAACATTAGTTGGTTGATCTAATTTTTGCATTCCTGAACTTGATGTGCAAGGATCTGAACTACTAGAAGGCACTTTAGTGTTTACTTTCTTGGCGTGATTTGAGCTATTTGCGGGCACACTAAAGTTCTTTCTTAGCTTGACATATCGGAATCAGAACTACTTGAAGGCACATTAGTGTTTACTTTCTTAAGGCTGGGCATAGAACGGATTTCCTGCTTGGCACTAGGCATAGAACAAGGCTTCCACGACTTTGGCTTTTTCTAAGGATTTTGGACATGTTGCAATTACACATTCTAGCAGCTCTTGAGATCGTTTGGCCCGGAGGCAAGCAAACCTAATTTCACTATCAAGAGGTTTGTTAATGAAATCCTCTTCGACAATCTCACGGAGACATTCTAGACTATCCTTAAGGTGAGGACAGTAGTCATGAAAAGCATGTTCATTATTCCTAAGATGAGGAGGAATATATTTAACTGTCACAATGTATTTGCAATCTAAGGGTGACTTTGAGACAACATTCTTATTGAAAACAAGTGGTAGTTTCCCATTTCCCTGACTTCTCAGATTCTCAATTTCCTTTTGTAAAGGCGTTATTTTTTCGTTGTTTTGGTCACGGGTGACTTTTATTGAATCATATAACTCTTTAAAATGTCGTTTAACTTTTCATTTTCTTCTAGAAAAATCTCGTTTTCCTTTTGTAAGGCATTAACTAAGTTTTGAAGATGAAAAGTTTGAGAATTCTGAGAATCTAAAGGAGGTGGCATTTGGGAACCTTGTCATATTGTTGTTTTGACCCTTTAATTGAGAGATTTGGGCTTTCAACTTTCTGATCGTGTTGCAATGAGCTTGATTCTGTTCATCGCGTTTGTTAATTTGAAAAGCGCATCAAACTCTGGAGCATCTGAGGATGTCTTGATATTTGAAGTTTTGACATTTTCTTTAAGATGTTGATATTTTAGTTGTAAATTAAAATGCTCACCTTCTAGTTTAGAAAAATGTTTAACCAAATTGTCGTGATCATCCAGTTCAATTTTCTCAGGTAATTTAGAATTAGTTTTTTCAAGCTCAATGACACGATCATGGGAGACTTTGAGGGCACAGATAATTCATGAAATTGAGAAGCATTAATAGAACAAGTTGTAGCAGTGAAAAACACATCTTGAGCAATACATTCTGAAATCATATTCTCATTCAGTGTATGCAAGTTCTTCCTTTCAATCTCATTATATTTTAATGCTCGCTCATAGTCACTAACCTCAACTATCATAGCATCAAATTCCTTTTCCATTTCTTTAATGTCTGAATTCATTCCCTTTTAAGACTCTCAAAGTGATCTTTTAGTTGTTTAAAGAAAGGGATGACTTCAGTTAAATAACATTCTTTAGTTTGCTCAAAACCTCTTTCTCCTTCAGTTATACCAGTGGGTGTGATCCTTTTCTTGCAAGTTTTCTCAAAATCAACAAATAGTTGAAAGATAACATATTGAGTGATTAAGGTCTTGCTTTTAGTGGCAATTGTTCTAGGAACTAGATGCATTGGTGTATTTGGAGGATTACAGTCGCTCTAGGCATTTTCCAAAGGGGGGGTTGGTTTCAACAATATTTTCACTTTCTGCTTTCTAAATCCATTTTCGAACACTTGTTCGGGAGTTAACAATGTCTGAGGCTTAAACTTGTTTAAGGCAATCCGTATCCCTTTTGTAATCATGGGGTGTGATGATTACTTTCTTTTCTTTACATTTTGGATCATCTAGTTTCTTGTTTAACTTTTCCCTAGTGATTTCATCAGTTTCTTATCTTCCTCTGTACTTTCAGCGCAACTAGGTTTGTCTAGGTTTAAGGATTTCCTTGCCATCATAAAGAACCTTATGAGCATTTCTAGCCTTTTTAATGACCTCTGGATTTGGTTCCTCAACAAGGGGAATGCTATGCTTATCGCTTAGGACTCTATGCTTAGTGATCATGTGAGCAGTCTGAATGGTGTTTCCTTGTATGTACAACTTATTTTCAAGCTTGTTTTCAAGGTTTTTAGATTAGAAAAATCATTCAAAAGTTTTGATTCCTTAGCGCTGAATTCTTGCTTAAGCATTTTAACATTTTCTTGAAGTTCTTGTTTTTGCTTAGCAGTTTTTGAAAGTTTTTTCTTGTAAGGAGTTTAACTCTTGTTTTAATACTTCTTCTCTAAACCTACTTTTCTAATAGTTGTACGCATTTGGTCATCCATTTCCTGCTCACGGGGTGGTCAACTCAAATTTTGCACGTTGTTCATAAATAGCAACACGTTCTTTATAGGCATTCAGTACAGAGATAACGGCATCATCGAGGGGCACATGCAGTGTATTCATCAAAAACATAGTCATTGTTGACTGCAGAAGATGCATCACTTGATACAACTTCACTTTCACTTTGTTTCACATATTGATCATATGGGACAACATTGATATTACCCATGTTTTCAATATTTGATTCAATAGTTTCAGTTGATTGTACTTTGTCATGCATCTTTTGTACATCATCATCATCGTATAGTTTTAATACCTCCGAGATGAGTTTGTCTTTGGATGGGCCAGCTTGTGGTGAAGAAGAGACCTTGGGAGAAACCATTGGAGAAATGCTAGCCATAAAATTGTGTGTGCAGTAGGTTCATCATCCACATCAGTCGTGTATGCATCACAATCAGCGACTTGAAAGGCGTTCTGATGATTGTGACCTATCTCCTGAATTGGCCGCTCATCCACATCTGCATCATAGGTCTTGGCATTGCCCTCAGCGAGAAACAACGGCTCCTCTTCATCCAACGCGCAGCACCATTATCACGAGCTTGCACAAGCGACATCTTATCTCACGAAGTATCAGCATTCTGTGGGCGTTTTGGAGATGTGCAGTTCCTTGCAATGTGTCCCTCACCACCACAGTTATAGCATTTGATCGGCTTAGTTTGACCTTGATTTCCATTTCTTCCTCGATTCAGATTACCAACATAACCTCTACCAGCTCCTCCTCTTCCTTGATCATATTGTCTTTCTACAGGAACTGGTTTACATTTTCCCATCTCGGCGGTAGCTTGATTGTGTGGGTTAGAAGCTTTAGAGGTTGTTGTTGGTTGTGGGAGAGAATTCATGTTTTTTACTATCGGAGAGCCAGTTGATTAATGAAGTTACCAGCGTGTGCATCGCATCAGCTTGTTTGAACTTTGGATCGGGAATGAGTTTGTGAGTTCCATCACCCATGGGTATAACTTGTGAAGCTTTGGTGGTAATCCCAATGTTTGAGTAGAACGCAGTTGAATCATTTGATGAGCTTGTCTCTCTGGATTTGTTTTGAATTGTTCAAGAATCCTCTTTTCAAACATGGCATGTCTCTCATTGAAGGAAGGCATAGAGTACTCATAGTTAGTATTCTTCAATACTTTAGTGAGCTTCACAGTAAAAATTTGTGCCATTAGGGATTCATGTTGTTTACAAATTTAGAGTTCAGTGAATGTTGGGCATATTGATGTTCACATGTCATAAATTCACCAACTTATGAAATCTCACATAGTACTCATAGACACTTTCATCTGGTTTCATCTTGAAGTGCTCAAATTCATCATACAGTTGTGATTCTCTGTCTTCAACTGTTGCTCGAGAACCGGAAAAGCATCTTGACATTATCCCATCTGACTTTTGCCTGGGTGTTGTGATTTATAAGCTTGTAGATGTCCTTTGGTAGACCTTGCGGTATAATGTGGAAGCTTCGGATATACGCATCGAATCTCTTTCTCCTTGCTCGTCAAGCTCATCATACATCTTTGGTTCATTCATTCAGTAAATCAAAGTTCCATCTTCACGATATCAAGTATATCTCTAGTAGTTTCAATTTCGGTAGGTCCTTCATCAATGGATTTGAGAATGTTAACCATTTTCTTTTCCAGTGATCAATCGATTCGTTGAGCCAAAGTCATAGTCGATTCTGTCAAGCATGGGTGGACGAGTGTCTGAACATTTGCTTGAACATCCTCGACAGATGGAGATGATTGTAGGAGCGTTGGTAGACATGATGACAAGTTAAACGAGATTTTATAACTCTATGATTAAACCGGGAAATAGATTCTTTCACGGGATTTTAATGAATCAAGAGAAAATCGTATTTAAAGGAAATCACTCAAGTCGCTAGGAAAATTGTGACAAATTAAGCTAGTGCTAAATTCGTACAAAGTTCCAAGTGGTTATGTAACAACTTCTAAGCTACAATCCAAGTAATAAAAATTTTGGCGACAATTAAGCTAGCACCAAATTCGCTAAATATTCAAATTAAGCTAAATAGCAACTGCTTCAAATACCAACTCGTTAACAAGTCGCTATGACAATATATATAAAAGTACAAGTCGCTAACTTCCACCAAGTCGCTGCACCGTGGTGGAGATCCACTACTTGTATGCTTTGTGGGCTTGTCTCACTAAGTGCAGCTAGGCTAAAATTACAAGCTAACTCCATACAACCATTGCAAATGTAAAGCAAGTCTTAGCAAGAAAATCTGTCCGTTAGATGATGCTAGCTGAAAACTTCACAAACACCACTTTTCAATCCAAAAACAACCCAACCAAGATGATTCAAGCTTACCAAATGAAAACCTAAACACCTGTGATGATTCTAAACACAAAAGTACTAACAAAATCCAAGCTTTAACACAAGAAATCAACCAAATGATGCAAAAACCACTAAACTTTTTCAAACTCAAAACCACCTAAAAACCACTAGAAATCCAAAGATGTGTAAGATATGATCTAACCATGGCTCTCGATACCAATTGTAGGATATTGGATTTCACATACACATCAAACCATAACACAAAGTAGGCATTGGTAGAATTCTAGAGAGAGAAAGTTAGAGGTTTAGGGAACTTTAGTGAGAGAAAGAAAAATCTTATTATGAGCTCCATCTCTCTACCTTGGAAGGTAGAGGTATTTATCAGTCTTACAATAAAATGCCACACACGAGCTGTGGATCGGGCATACAGTGGGTAAGGCCGATCGTCCTCCCGCGGTGTTACTAAACTAAATACTACTTAACATAAAATGCATGACTCACGAGCTTTCTAGCGATTACATATACTTGAGGTGACCGACTCTTTAATACCTAAATTTCTAATTCCCTAACACCTTAAGTAGCAAAAGCACGATGATTACGTCTATCTTGTTTACTTGGTGACAAGTCATTCAGAACCTAAGATCCAGCAGTATACTTCGTATGATTCAAGTGAAAATTCGACTTCCTTTAAGCTTGCAAGATCACAAGTCAAGTAGATGTTGATGAGCTAAAACTAGTGAGTTACTTCTTACATTTCAAACCTGTTTTGCTTCTAGTTACGTTTTACGATGGTTTATGTGTAATAAACAAAGTTGTGTTAAAAATGAGTCTTTTAAGAAAGAAATCTTGTTTGTGTGTGGTTGTAAACTCCATCTTATTAAGGCTTTGATTATGAGAAAAGGATGGGTGTTTCCTATGGCCATGAGACCTTTAGACCCAGCATGGACTAATGTTGCTGTATCCTCCATTGGTTCCTAAAGTTGCACATGTGAAAGCGGTAAACCGGTTCTTGGTAAGCCAAAGGTGTATGCATGTTGTTTATCGGTAGGCTTAATAGGCCTTTTCGATTCCCTCGGTGGAGGATATTCTTCACGATTACCTCTTTAGTTGGTGGACGGTAATGCTAGAATTATGCCCTATAGACCCTCAATTCTTATTTTGGTCATATACACCTTATGTATCTCATATGAATATGGCACATGGTGGAGTAGGTGGCTACTGCTGTGTTAAGCCCTCCACTTGAGTTCTTCTTGGAAAACTCAAAGGAAAAGTTCATTCTAGGTACCCAGAACAATAGTCTTTGTAGGTGCATTGATTGAGGGGAGGCTTATTGTTGTATTTTTTGTATTAACCATTTTGCAGTTATTTGGATCCTCATAAGCCTGGGAGGCTTAGTGTTTACGATGACACTACAAATTTCTTTGGTTTAGCTGCTTGATATTTTCTACATGTTTTGTATTTGGTATGTTGTTAGATTCAAACCTAAACATCCCCAATGGTTTCCATCTCACCATGCTTGTTGACCACAAGGATTGACTAGCCAGATTATGGCTTGTGGTAAAGAAACGAAATCCATAAATGGTATCTGACTCACCATGATGATGTGGCATTCCATCAAAGAGTTGGCTAGTCAAAAGCAAGCGGTTTTGGTAAGACATCTCAATTCCGTTGATAAATTTGTAATGGTTTGCTCAAAACCATAGGGTACTCAACTTCGCCCATGCTTCATTCTTTGAGAGTTGAAATGATCATCAGTGCATGGTTGCTCCCTATTGGGTGACCAAAAGTTGGCTAGTCTGAGCAAGCGGCTACTGGTAAAGCATGTCAAATCCGTTTTGGTACATTATGATTGCCTAAAATCATTAGGCTTCTTCAACACACCATTGATTCCGCGTTCTAAGTGTTGGGTAGGCTGGTTCACGAGGGGGTGATGTCATGTTCCACAAAAGGACTAGCTAGCCAAGAGTGAGTAGCTACTTGGTAAAGGCTTATCAAATCTACTTATGATGTTGTTGATTACGTTCTTTGCTCAAGGTAGGAGTTCTTGTGGAATATTGTTCTTGAGAGATGGTTTCTAGTTCTTTGTGATATATAGAGTCTTGGTTCTTCTTTGGTTTACTTTATTTTCTACTTGAGATGTTAAAGTATCAATCCTCATGCTTTGGAAGTTACTCATCTAACTGGAAACTTGAAGTTAACCAAGTCAAATTCAAGTTTAGGGGAGGATTGTTGGGAATGTTAGATGTTCCTACTTGATGAAGTTCTCTTGACAAGTTTATCAAGAGCTATAGATGGTTTCTCTTACGATGACATGGTTCCTGTACGATATTGTAATCCCTCTTGATATAGTTAATCAGTATTAGTTTGTTAGGATTAGCATGAGCTATTTTAGGTAGTTATATGCATTTATTTTATATTTATTTAGGGTTTCTTGTGTATAAAAGAGCGGTGAAACTTGTATTAGAATACAGCGAAAACACTCCGGAAAACATATTTAGAGAGTAATAGAGATCCATAGAGGATCATTGTGTTATCAGAAAAACCTTGTTGGTAACTTTGATTGTGTCAATTATTATTCCACTGTGCATTCAATCAATCAATTTTACTCATACCCTAGTTGAGTCGGATCGGGTTTCAACACTTGAGCTTTTCGACTTCAAGGTGGTGATCTTGCCTTTAGAGGAACCTGAAGATCACACAAAAACAAAACTACAACATAGATCTCTTGGATCGAGGTTGAGTGAGTTTTTAACTCAGGAGAAAGTGTTAGAAAGGGATGAAAACAATGAGGAAATGGCTCACTATTTATAGAAGAAAAACTCTCTTGTTCCCCGGATCCCACGGATCCCTTCCCAAAGAGATCCGATCTAGCGTTAAGCTAGGGATCCGTGGGACGCTTCCCTTTACCCATGGGTATTTTGGTTATGGGTCATGGGTTGATCCATGGATCTTTAGCTAGATACAATGTATCTTTTGAGTGCAATGCACTTGGTCATTTTGGGTATGGGTTGATCCATGGGTTATGTGTATATTTTACCCAAATATGTAAACACTAGTTGTTGTACATATGTAATCATAAAATCACTTATACTTGTTTTAGTGTTTTATGTGAAAATGTGAATATGTTAGAAACTATTAGTTTAAACCATTTACGTATTTTATTTGTTTCGTTAAAATGATTTTACGTTTGTTATCGACAAAACATTAGAAGATCGTAAAATATAAATAAACGTTTTTACGGCTTATTTGTATTAACACTTACTACTTCAAGAATACTAATAGTGTTTGGTTGGGTTAGATTTAACTAATACATGTTATAATTGTGAATGGTCTATTATACCCTCGATGTACAACCAAAAAAGTTACATTGACTCTGGCAATCATGGTCAAGGGACTTGTTTAGACTATAAAAATACTGTTTTGGACTACCGGCGATGAAAATGTTAAGTTTTGGTTCACCGTGATGCGTGTGTACAAGATTAGGAACCAATGGTGTATTTTACTCTTTTTTAATTTAATTTTATTTATTTATTTATTTATAATTTTATTTATATTAAAAAATTATAAATCTAAAATTACGGAATAGAAAAATATAAAGTTTAAGAAATCAAAAGCTTAAAACTGACAAAAAATACGAAACAAAAGTGATAAAAAAAGGTACCTTTAATTAGATCCCGATTGAATTTGTAGAGCTACAAAGTCCCTCTGAATGCTATATATTTCTAGCGTTAATACACATAATGTCAAAAATGTCATTTGCATTTTTCGATCCCTATACGTTTTGATAATCACAAAATATAAAGACACGTTACGTAAAACTATAAGTTTTTAATCGAGAAAATTCGTTTCAGTTACGTTTTGACTACAACATCACTTAAAGTATGTACAAACACAATACCAACTTAGTTAAGTGATCAAAGAATTTATTTTTCCTCAAAACTCATATTTTTATGTGACAAAACATTTTTACAAAATGTTTTAATAAGAAAAATAGATTTGAATTTCAAAATCTCCAACAACTATTTTTATGTGACAAAACGTGATGTTAGATCTTGTGGGATCGTGTTTTGGTGTGTAAATTGGTTCTAGGTAGGATTAGGACTCGACATTTTTCTTAGTGTCGTTAATTGGTGTAAGCGTTGGTGTCTTTGTTTTCTCACTTTGAAGGTTTGTTGACATAGTGATTGTGAACTCTCGAGTGTGATACTCGAGGAGTGGAGTAGGGTGAAGAGTGAGTTTGGTTGTCTCTATCCCTTTATCTTCTTTGCATCCATATATTATTTATTTCATGCATATCTATCGTATTCACATATATAGTTAATTGATATCACATAACCTCAAATCAAACAATTTCCAAATAAATAACTAAAAGTTTTGAAAGTAAACGTAATTTAACCTGACACGGGTCAAAATGTCACATTATGGTGTCATACAAAACATATAAACGCAAGCGGATGTCTTATTAAATGAAATACCAAGTCATATAAACGAATGACTTCAAAAGGAAATACATAATCCAACATGTCTAAAAGAAATGAAATGTCAAAACAAATATTCTTCAACCATATCGGTATATTTGAGAAAATATGTGACTATTTAATAGCCCAAACCCTATTATTTTTCTGCAAGACACAACTTTGTCCAGCTTACAACATTATTTTATCTCAAATAGCTTAATTTTGTTTTTTAAATGGTTTAGCAATCGTTTTAACAGAAACCCAAATAAAAAATAATCCCATATATATCTTTATACAAATAAATTTTTTCTTATGATATTTTTTATAAGATTTAGAGAAGTTTTTATTAAATTATATGAAAATCTAAATAGTATATCTTGTTATCTAAACCATGAGCTATGTTAGAGGGTATTCTCACCCCCATTGTATCAAACTTACTCGCAACACATATACGTTTACATGATCAGACAACTGTAATTGAGTAGATTGTATGAAAGTTATAAGCAATTGTAAAGTAAAGTATATTGAAAACTTGAAAATCACCCATTACTACAAGTAAAAAAGAAAGGAAAAATACCATTTTTGTGATATTATTCTTTTCTTTACATAATATAAGTAATCAATATTCAATCAATCAACCATCCCCACAATTTCATTATCACTTCACAATGTATTAAACTCAACAACAATTGCAATTCTTGGGAACAATGGGCATATTCACTCAATCCTTGAGAACTATATTAAGCTCTAAAAGTCTTGTTGTGGTGACAATCACTTTGATTGTCAGCTTGCGTTAATATTCAAAGAATCCCACTTGGATATGTCTCATGGATATTTTAGTAATATAAAACTACCCTACGTTTGACTTTAGTTATCAACACTTTTCAAAAAATGCTATGCAAGCCCAACCACCACATTTGGA
>OU343218.1:217160362-217183528 GCA_910596185.1 Chrysanthemum makinoi | reverse complement strand
AGTCAAACCTCTTTTGTTCCAAATTGTTCATTTTAATCTAGGTGGAATGTAATTTTCGAGGTGTGTGTATTAAATGGTTTTAAAGTCTTGTTTTTACGAGTTGTCTTCTTTGTCCTTCCCACTTTTGTAGCTTATTGGTTTGAAACTTTGCAAAATTAGTTTCTAATAAAGTCCTTGTAATCTCAACCAACTCATGTTTTAGGTTTAAGCATCAACATAAAGCTAGCATCGATTGAAATATCCCGCGTTAAATGCATGCTTTTGGCCTAATTTTTGTTACGCATCGCGACACTAATACCAGAGTGAGCAAAATGGCATCATGACTTATTCATGAGCGTCGTGAGTATCTTTATGGATCCAAATCAATTATTTTTCACTTGTGCAGCTTATGCTAACGCTTTAATTGTAATTTTACCTTTGTCCCGAAGCTATCTTTTCAAATTATAATTAAGCCCCAAATGTGTCACCCAGTCGCATTTTCTCAGCCTCACCGCCGAACTGCCTATCACCCCACGTGTCACTCAAGTTTTTTTCATTTTAGCTTATCACAGACTGTTAACTGCTTATTGGTTGTTAATTTTTGTATTTAAATGGTATAGCCTAGTGTAGTTAGTCCGATATCGACTTATTGGTGCTTATCTCAGAGTTTATTTTGTTTAATTGTTCATTGTTAGTTTAGGACTCCCTTTAGTATTATTTATCCCAACCGCTTCCCTTGTGAAAGCTTAGTGTGGGCTTATTAGTTAGCTTATGGTGAATCTGCCTAAGCTTATTCGTATTCCTTCTTTGCTTATTTAGTGATCTTGGTGCTTATTTAGTGTAGAAATAGGGTGTTTGGTCGACTGCTCATTGTGATCTCAAGTTTAAAAAGGGTAATTGATCTTTCAATCCAAATTCAGGTCATTCACCGTTCAAACAAATTTTATTAAAAGGTTTTGGAAAGTTAAGTTTTCACAAAAGTCAATTATTTCAAGTAGATTTCAAGTTTCCAAAGAAAAAAGTAAAAAAAATAGTTTTCAAAAAGTGGAGCCAAGGATTCAACCCCGGTCTGCACACCTCAAACCCCCAACACCACACCACTCAACCATTCCGCCTCGACTTTATCGGGTCATTCTCTGCAATATTTAATATCTAAGGCTTCATGGCGCTTTGTGCTTTAAGCACTCTTTAGCTTATTTCGAGCTTATATTTCCATAGCACCACTTCACTTTTTCATTTTTCTTAGAATGCGATTGTCTTTTAGAACTTTTTGTTAAATTTTCGATTTTTCTATATTAGTTTAGCATTTTAATCATTTAATTAGTGTTAAATCGCTTAATTGTGAGTAATTAATTTAAAAGTCGAAAATATATTCTTTTTCCTAAAATTATTTTAGTCTAATAGATCGTAGGAAAATTGGTTTCGCTTCCGTAGCCCTTAAATTGCAAAACTTTTACGCTTATGGCTCTGGGTTGTTTTACCGCTTTTACGCTTTTATGCTTTAGCACCCTAGGACTTAGTGTAGCCTTTTATCATCATTCCTTAGGTTTAGTGATAGTTTAATTTTAGTTTATTAGGTTTCCCTTGCCTTAATTACTTTCCCGTTAATTAATTTGTAGAATTCGTAATCAAATCCAAATCATAAAAAAATCCAATTCAAGTTCTAATCACGAAACTCAACGAATCCTTCCATTCACACCTCGTTGGGACACGACCCGAGAAATCACTTTCCGGTATCACTTTTATCACACCCGTGAGATTTGACACGTTGACCTTTTTCCAAAGGGTTGACTTGTTCGGATTTTACTTGCTATTTTATACGCTTGATATTGTGTTTTCACCACTCACTTACAACGATCAAATTTTTACGCCACGCTGGGGAGGTTGTCATGACAATATCGAAGTTTTTGGCGATTTGTGATTTGAAGAACCTTCCTCGTGAAGTTACCGTTTTTCATAAAATCCGAAAAAACCAAAAATATTCTTCTCATTCCGCTTATTCGTTGATTCTATTTCTCTTACCCTCTTTTGACGTTTAATTCTATCCTTCAGATTCCTCTCGATCACTAATTCTATCTCTTTAACCTCTATATGTTTAATTCTTATGTCGACAATCATCATCAACATCATCGCCACAAGTGTGCGAAGTGTGGAAGGCCTACTTCGCGAATTTTGCAATTTGTGCGAATTATCCATAAAAATTCTTTTCAAGGTTATTTTGACCACGGCCACAACCGAAATACGTCTAATGTTGACAAACCCGTTCAAACGCTCTGAGCTACCTCAAGCACTCCACGGGGGTTACGAGGACGATTTCTTTGAATGTAAAGCCCGTAATCTAATCGAGCAAATTCAAGCCGATGAAAAGGTCGAATTAGAATTGATTACGATGAACCCGTTCAAATACCGGAGACCATAACGGAAGTGGTGGAACTTTGCTAGTTTCTAAGAGCACCCCACTTGTCCCAACTCCGAATCTTCGTAACGCTTTACCGACGCATTTCTTTAGGGCCGAAATGACATGGTTCAAAACTTCTTAATTGAACTTCGCCATGATTCAACGGGGAAATACCGCTTTTCCTTCCTTATGTGATGTTGTTGAACCTCGATTCCTATTCCCGAGCGAAATATCTTCGCTTTGTCAAAGTTATTGCTACTACAGGGGAGACTTGTTACCACAAGGTTTTCGTTGTTACAAATGTATGTGGAGTGGTGTGAAACTATCTTGTCAACTATGTTGTTCGACGGCGCCGAGAATTCATTTGCTTATGATTCTAACCCGAATCTTTCGGCCATCCTCAAACAATTTCAATTACCCTCCACAAAATTCATACGAATCCGAACAGATTTTCATCATTTCAATGATCAAACGTCATTTCAAAATTCTCTCCCAATACCTCATTGTGCTAAGTGCTGGGGTCCCTATGATGATTATCAATGATCGTGGACTTCCTAATTTGACAACATCCAACCCCACAGCTTCCTCACATTGATCAATTCTCGTATAATTTTGAAGAACTTTCCAGGAACAAGCCGCTTCACTTAAAGATTACTAGCCGATGAAGCGAGCGCACTCAAAAAGCTTCCCTTTAACGGCTTGCTGCCTCGGCGACGAGGATGAGGAAGATTGGGTGATGACAAAGGACAAGGTGCATATCTCAAGCCCACAAAGTACCGCATATGTCAACTCCGCCTTATCTTGCCTATCTACCTTAGAACAGCTCGGATAATCTTTTAATGGGGACGAAAATCTTAGCACTATCCCGAAGCGGAATCCGTTTTGTGTTGAGAACCTTGTCCCAACCCCAAGTGAGTCCGAGGTTATCTCCGTTAATATGTTTGATGAGCCTCTTTGATGATGATTCTCCTCCTCTTGACATCCAAACGATCATGTCGAGATGTTCTCCCATTCGACATAACGATTGTGCTGCTTCGACGATTCTTTTTATCTTATGGAGACATCGACATGTCGAGGAGTTACCTTCCAGCTAGTTAGCTTAGAGGAAGTGAGAGATTCGATGATCCGAAATTGAGGACCAGATATTTCGTGAAAAATTATTCAATGTAAATCTCCTCGTTTCTAAGATCGAATCATTTTGTGCTAAACCGCCTTACTCCTATGAGGATAGTGACTCTATCTTGGAAAAGCTCGAAACATTTCCTAACTTGAGGCTTTCTCCATGATTCTCTTCCGAATTTGATGTATTCCGCTTTGATGACGTTCATATTGAAAAGAGAGTAGTGGCATTCCACTTTTCATCTTTCTCCCAGTATGAAGTCGTCCACATTTGAATTGCTTCCTCCTTCCGAAAGGATTAGGCTTTTCCATGAGGAGTTCGCCGTGAACTCGCCACATCGATCCCCTTCCTCCGGATTTGAGGATGAGCTTTTGAGCAAAATGCTCTACATCCCTTCATCCATTTAACTCATCTACCTTGAGGATTTTACCGTGGTTGATACTTGCACTTCATTCCTCTCTGAGGATAAAGTTTTCAAACCCGGTATCTTACCTTTCAAGGGAGTTCACTCTCAGATATTTCTTAAGTCCAACACGATGTTGCGATTTCTCTGGTGGAAAGATCTTTGAACATTCCGTGAAATGTTCCTCAATCTAATCTTTTGTCCACCCATCCCAACCGTCTATCAACTCATTGTCACTTTGCCTTCTCCCCTATTTTTCTCCATGTCTTAACTCTTACGAAAGAAGATACCATCTTTGACCCCAAGATTTCTTTCTTCTCGAAATGAATATATCTCATCGGTGTGGAACTTTCGCATACTTCAAATGTTTGTCCAAACATCTTGAATGAAAGTCCGATGGAGATTGTTTCTTCCACTTTGCTTCCCCATGAACCAATGAATGCGGGGTCGAGTCGTTAGTTAATTTCGAATCAAAAAAAGAGCACACTTTATGGGTTTTCACCGTATTAATTTCTTTCTATTTTCTACTAATTGTGGGAGTTACTCCCACATGTTTAAAAAACTTTCTAAATAATGGCCGTAATATTTCCTTTATCGTCTATGTTTCGCTTAATGCTTGTACTTTGAATATTGAGGCAATATTCATTTCTAGTGTGGGGGAATTTCTACTTAATTTTATCATATGTTATACCACCCAATTCCCCATTTTTTGGCTCAACATTTTTTTATGGTTATCATCCACCATGTCTAACAAACAAAAGGATTGGCTAATCCAGAGCAAACGCTCTTGGTAAAGATATCTCAAACTCAGTTGGACGGGCCGTAATTTGCCCTAAAATTGTATGGTGTTCACCACCATATCTTTAATTAGTGAAGAGTTGGCTAAAGCCCGAGAAGTTTATGGCTTGTGGTAAAGCGCGCTTGGAAAACCATAATTGGTAATCACCACCAAAGATATTTATCTAAGAGTTGGCTAGTCCGAAGCAAACGCTTCCTCGTAAAGACAAATCAAATCCGTTGGAAGTCGGTGGTTTGCTCAAAATCATATGGTTATCGTACCGTAGTTCTTACTTGAATCAAACATTTGGCTACCCGTAGTAATGGCTTTTGGAAGAGATTCAAATCCATTAAGTTTTCTCAAAGATTGCTGGGATCAAGAATTGCTTAGTTGTGGGGATTTTGATGAGTGCTTATTCACTCATCATTTTTACCCGCCTAAGACCACAAAAATGAACAAAAACACCCAAATACGCTCAAAATATGTTAAAATATCCTCGGAGTGTGTTTTATGTTTTTGTGTACAAAAGGATTGAAAACCGAGCCAAAACGGGCAAAACAAGCCGAAATCTAAAATGGCAAATTCAGCTCAAGTTTCAGATTGGCGCTTCGGGTCCTTATATTATGTGAGATTTACAAGACTAGTCTTTGAATACTTTTCGGTTACATGTGTGGTCCCCAAATTTCAGAATGTACACCTTTGGTCCTTAAAATGCTAAATGTATACATTTTCAATCCAAGGCCCAAAAACCCAACCTAGATAACAAAAACCCACGACCCAAAATACCCAACCCACCTCTTTTTCCCTTTTCCCTCCATCTTTTTCCTTTTCCCTCCTACCCAGAACATCACATCTTTACCCACATCCCCAATAAACCTTTCACCCTCTTTACCTACCAACCCTAATACTCCCCACTACTACTGCTCTTTCAAGCTTTGGAAGCTACAAAAAGGTGTCACAAGAAACCATTGCCATGGTGGCAATCCACACCTCTACAAATGATGAATCAAGGGTGCTGTTCCCAAGTTTTTCTCAAGAATCAATGGATCTGCTTGGATTGGATCAAGAAAGCACAAATTTGGTTTATGCCTATTGGCTCACACAAAGAATAAAGCTAGGAAGGAAGGCATCTTAGTTTTTAGTATAAATACTAGTTGTAACTCCAATGTAAAAGTCAGTAGGTTTTAGTAGTTTTAAAAGTTTAGTATCTGCTTTTTTAATTTGTTCGCTAATGAAAAATTTCTTTTGCTTATTAGTTTTAATTTTTCTGCTTATATGCAAATAAGCACTTTTGTGCTTATTTGCTTATTGTCATTTATCAACTGTTCTAAGGACTTATTTTAAGCTACAAATCAGTTTTGTAAAAAGGAATTCAAGCCAAGTTGTTTTAAAAATCATTTGCTTAAGTTTTACACCCCATTAGTGGTGTTTGGCATTAGCTTGTTTAAGGTACCAAATGTTTTTTTTTACCCATTTTAACTGTTAAAGTCAAACTCGTTTCAAGATTTTAGTTAGTAATTAATAGATTAGAAACCATTTTATCAAGTTTTGAACAAGTTGGTTTGCACAAAAGAGAAAAAATTATTTGCCTTTAAAAATCAAGATAAGAACAAAGCAAATTCTCAGCATTGCTCAAAGGCTTTTTAGGGAGCTTATTTTTGGTCAAAACTTTTTCAAATTGCTTTTTCTTGCATCTCTTCATACCCATCTCAATGTATGTTTAGCTTATTTGCCTTAGGATCACTGTAGCTTAGCGTAATTTGCACTACGAAACTGCTTATAGCCCTTATTTTGGTTCTGTCTCAGGAGTAACAAACCCACTGCTGAATGTAAAACTTATTTATAAGTTGTACAGGGCCCTCCTTTCCCACCCATTAGCATCTTTTGTATATTTGCTAAGCTGACTTTTATAATTTGTAGCTTGTACTTGCTCGGGAAGACTTTTGGTGGCTTAAAAATAAGCTCCAAAGACACCCCCATAGGCTGTTTTTCAGCCTGCACAACAGCCACGCAACAGGTCACCTTCTGTCTTCCTTCTTTAGCTTATCAGTAGGACACCTAGCTTATTTAGGAAATTTCATGGTAGCTTAGATAAAGTGTAGTTAGGATTTGGTTTATTAGTTCTCCTAGTACTTATTAGGATACTCTTATTGCTATTTCAAATCTTTCTTAGTTTTAGGAGTCCCCTAGTTAGTTTCTATTTGGCCAACTGATTTCCCATTAACTTTGTTTTAGTTGTAGCTTATCTGAGCATGTTCTAGCTTATTTGTCATAACCTTTTGCTTATTTACCATTTTCAACTGCTCATCCCATTCATCTTTTAGCTTATCTCAGTAGTTTTTTTTTATTCAGTTATGCTTGCTCATTTGGTTGCTTGTTCAATGTTGCACATGCTTACTTATGTTCAAAACTTGCAATATGCTGTTTGGTTGGGGCCTGTCCAAACAGAAGCTATGACATCAGCAGCTTGTTAAGCTTTTAAAAATTGTTCTTAGCTCATTTTTTTTTTTAGTTATAGCTTATCTTAGTTTCTCCTTTATTGCCTTCAAGTTAAGTAGATTAGGAAGAGATTAGTTCAACTATTTTGGAGGTTTATTTTAGTTCTTTTTATGCCTTGACTGTCCTCAACCAAACACTCCCTTGTGGATTTGCTGAAATTTGTAACCTGTTACAGTTTGTTGTGGTGTTTTTTTTAAGTCAAATTTTTGTTAGAAATATTTACTTTAGTGCTTAGATTAGTTTGGAAAAGAAAGAATCAAAAAAAAAAAGGAAATGAAGAAAGTAGGATTCGAACTGGGACCTTCTGTGATAGCATTCACACACCACAATCAAAACCATCCCTACCATCCGCCTATTCATGTTTCTTGTTATATCCTTTCACTATTATTGTTTTAAATACGTTTTTTAGTTAATAAGCTTAAAGCTCTTTTCCAATATTAATTGCTTATAGGATTAAGCTAGTTTATGGTTTTTAATTTTCTCTTACTTAGTGTTTAAAAAAGTACTTTTCTAGATTTTTTTGGTAATTTTTCAAATTCATTAGTTATTTTTAATAATTAGTTTTTATAAATTTAGAATTTAATTGTAGAAAACAAAATGTGAAAAAATAACTGACTTTTTCCTAAAATTATTTTTACCATTTAGAATGTAGGAAAATTGGTTTTTGCATCTATAGGACTTAAATTGCATTTTTACTTTCGGCTTGGTGCGCTCCCTGCTTTTTACAAAAACACTACTTCCTACAATGAAGTGAGTGGTGAAGTGAGTGGTGAAAACACAATATCAACGTGATATCAAAATAACCGAAAAATCCGACAAATCAATCCTTTCGAAAAAGGTCAACGATCAAATCACTGCGTGTGATAAAGTGATACCGGAAGTGATTTCCCGTCGCGGTCCCAACGAGGTGAAATTGACTGAGTCGTTGAGTTTCGTGGATTAGGACTTGAATTGGTTAAACGGTTGGATTTTGATTACGCTATTCTACAAAATAAAGAACGGAAATGAAAAGTAAGCACGTAAAAAAAATGTAAATGCTAAATAAACTACTACAAAACCTAAGAAGTAATAAAACGACGCTAAATTACATCCTAGGGTGCTAAAATGCAAAACTAAAACCTGAACTAACCAAGCCCCGAAAGTAAAAAAAATGCAATTTAAGTCCTATAGGTGCAAAACCAATTTTCCTACATTCTAAATGACTAAAAATAATTTTAAAGTTCTAGATTTTTTCGACTTTTATTTTATTTTCTACGAATTAAATTATAAATTTAAAAAAACTAATTATTAAAAAATAGCTAATGAATTTGAAAAATTACCAAAAAATCCAGAAAAGTACTTTATTAGACACTAAGTAAGAGAAAATTAAAAACCATAAACTAGCTTAATCCTATAAGCAATTAATATTGGAAAAGAGCTTTAAGCTTATTAACAAAAAAAACGTATTTAAAAGATTAATAGTGAAAGGATATAACAAGAAACATGAATAGAGCAGATGGTAGGGATGGTTTGATTGTGGTCGTGTGAATGCTATGCAGAAGGTCCCAGGTTCGAATCCTACTTCCTTCAACTTTCACTTATTATTTTTTTTTTTGATTCTTTCTTTTCCAAACTAATCTAAGCACTAAAGTAAATATTTCTAACAAAAATTTGACTTAAAAAAAACACCACAACAAACTGTAACAGGTTACAAATTTCAAGAATCCACAAGGGAGTGTTTGGTTGAGGACTGTCAAGGCATAAAAAGAACTAAAATAAACCTCCAAAATAGTTGAACTAATCTCTTCCTAATCTACTTAACTCAAGGCAATAAAGGAGAAACTAAGATAAGCTATAACAAAAAAAAGAATGAGCTAAGAACAATTTTTAAAAGCTTAACAAGTTGCCGATGTCATAGCTTCGCTTGGATGTGCCCCAACCAAACAAAGATATTGCAAGTTTTGAACATAAGTAAGCATATGCAACATTGAATAAGCAACCAAATGAGCAAGCATAACTGAATAAAAAAAAAACTACTGAGATAAGCTAAAAGATGAATGGGATGAGCAGTTGAAAATGGTAAATAAGCAAAAGGTTATGACAAATAAGCTAGAACATGCTCAGATAAGCTACAACTAAAACAAAGTTAATGGGAAATCAGTTGGCCAAATAGAAACTAACTAGGGGACTCCTAAAACTAAGAAAGATTTGAAATAGCAATAAGAGTATCCTAATAAGTACTAGGAGAACTATTGCCAAATCCTAACTACACTTTATCTAAGCTACCATGAAATTTCCAAAATAAGCTAGGTGTCCTACTGATGAGCTAAAAGAAGGAAGCATGTATACACATTGCTGGTCAAGTAGTGTGCCGAAAACAAAATTCTATGGGTGTCTTTGAGCTTATTTTAAGCCACCAAAAGTCTTCCCGAGCAAGTACAAGCTACAAATTATAAAAGTCAGCTTAGCAAATATACAAAAGATGCTAATGGGTGGGAAAGGAGGGCCCTGTACAACTTATAAATAAGTCAGCATACAAAATTGGTTTTGGCCGTTGTTACCCGAGACGAACCAAAATAAGGGCTATAAGCAGTTTCGTAGTGCAAATTACGCTAAGCTACAGTGATCCTAAGGCAAATAAGCTAAACATACATTGAGATGGGTATGAAGAGATGCAAGAAAAAGCAATTTGAAAAAGTTTTGACCAAAAATAAGCTCCCTAAAGTTTTGAACAAAGAAATTGAGGTCAGTTTCGTGCGCTTTTTTTTAAGACAGAAATAATTTTTTTTCTCTTTTTTGTGCAAACCAACTTGTTCAAAACTTGATAAAATGGTTTCTAATCTATTAATTACTAACTAAAATCTTGAAACGAGTTTGACTTTAACAGTTAAAATGGGTAAAAAAAAACATTTGGTACCTTAAACAAGCTAATGCCAAACACCACTAATGGGGTGTAAAACTTAAGCAAATGATTTTTAAAACAACTTGGCTTGAATTCCTTTTTACAAAACTGATTTGTAGCTTAAAATAAGTCCTTAGAACAGTTGATAAATGACAATAAGCAAATAAGCACAAAAGTGCTTATTTGCATATAAGCAGAAAAATTAAAACTAATAAGCAAAAGAGAATTTTTTTCATTAACTGAAAAGACAAATTACAATTTAAAAACAGATACTAAACTTTTAAAACTACTAAAACCTACTGACTTTTACATTGGAGTTACAACTAGTATTTATACTAAAAACTAAGATGCCTTCCTTCTTCTCTTGTGCTTCTTGTGTGAGGCAAAATAGGCATAAACCAAATTTGTGCTTTCTTGATCCAATCCAAGCCGTCCATTGATTCTTGAGAAAAAAACTTGGGGAACCACAGCCCTTGATTCATCATTTGTAGAGGTGTGGATTGCCACCATAGTAATAAGGTTTCAGACACCTTTTGTAGCTTCCAAAGCTTGGAAAGAGACAGGGAAAGGTGTTTGATCAAGCCGACTCTAAAAGAGGGTGAAAGGTTTATCGGGATGCGGTAAAGATGTGATGTTCGGGTGAGGAAAAGGAAAAAGATGGAGGGAAAAGTGGAAAAAGAGTGGGCAGTATTTTGGGTCGTGGGTTTTGTTATCTAGGTTGGGTTTTGGCCTTGATTGAAAATGTATACATTTAGCATTTTAAGGACCAAAGGTGTACATTCGAAATTCGTGGACCACACATGTAACTTCAAAAGTATTCAAGGGCTAGTCTTGTAATCTCACATAATATAAGGACCGTAATCGCTAACTCAAACTGAGAGACCTGAATTTGCCATTTTCTCGATTTCTGGCTTGTTTTTGCCCGCTACCGCTAATCCTTTTGTACCGCGAAACATAAAACACACCGAGGATATTTTAACATATTTTGAGCGATTTGGGTGTTTTGTTCATTTTTGTGGTCTTTAGGGGGTAAAAATGATGAGTGAATAAAGACTCATCAATCTTCTTCATTCTTCTTTTTCTTTTCTAGCTCTTCTCTTCTTAGCATTTCTCTGGATTTCATTTAATCTTTGAGCTAATGCTTTTGTTTTATCTCGAAAACAAATTTATTAGTATGTTTGTTTTAGTAAATTATGCAAGGAAAATCACTAAACCTACTTGTGATCACGTAAAATACAAGTTGCTATGAAACCTAACTTAGTAAAGGCTATGAAGATTTAAGCTAAAAGCTAATTAAGTGAACCAAAAGCTACCGTGAAACATATAACAAACTAAAACTAACCCATTATCAACTAAATTCAACTAATTAAAACCACAAACACCGCCTTCCGCTGAATAAGCTCAAATCGATTCCTAAATAGCTAAACAAAAAGCTCGAACTATTACCTCACCAAATGTGCCTAATCTACTCAATTGCGTACTAAAATAAGCTACAAGATAAGCTCTGAACTTAAACCCGTATGTCACAACCTCAAAGACACTGGCAAGGAACTTGAAAACCAAATTTGACCAGATAAGCAATGATGAACTTATTATAGACTCTCGAAGAAGAAGTGCTACACACCTCGCTAAAGCCGAAAAGTGAATTGTGGCAGATTTGATTCAAATTGAAGCATCGTTAGCGGGTTTTACAAAATTCACAAAATCATTTAAAAATACCCTTGATAAACTCCACCAACAGTAGTTTTAGAATCCAAAATTTCAACCAATTTGACTTAGTAATGAATGAATTAAAATTCTAGAAACACACGCAGTTTGAGCTTAAAATGGTGTTTTTGACTTTTTGACCGAATCAGATTTGACTTTATTGAAATTTGATCTTACAAAACAGACTCTAAACTATGATTCTAAATGAAATGAGACCATATTACACTAACCTATATGATTCTACACCTAATATGCAAGTTATTTTACTTCTACACTTAACCCGATATAAGATTAAAGGCTTCAAGAGAATTTTGACTTTAGAGCAAGTGCCGTTTGTAATTCATCACCTACATGACTTTAAAAAACCTAGATGAGACTCTAGTAACTTAGCTATAACACTAAACAATCCTTAAACTCAATTTGACAACCTGAACCAAACACTACTTAATTTGACTTTTGTGCAAATCTCCACCATTGAACACATGATATGTACCTTTAGCATGGCTTTTCTCTTCGCCATTGTTTTAGTAGTGGCAATTTAGAGATTAGATGCCCAACATCATCTCCGCCATCATTTTCTTTATCTCCTACATCATCAACAATGAACAATTAATTAATATCCCGACAGCTTTTACTCAAAGGATTAGGTGAGTATATCTATTTTTAGAATTTACAGTTATACCAGATATTACCAAAATTTTATAATATCATATATGATATTCAACATAAATTTTTTTTAGCTACTGAATAATTGTTCATTTTGTCAATTTATTATTGCATAGCCTTCTAAGAAAGCCGGCATATGCCTGGCTAAGCTCTCATGACCAGACCCTAGTCAATTCACAAAGTTGAATACATCTTTTATTATATCATATGTGATATTTAACATAAAATTTTTGGTAGATACAAAATATGTTACAAACATGTATTTGTGTTCATAAATGTTGAATGCTATGCTTGTGGCTAAGCAAATGTTAATGATTTGAAGTTTTTCCAAAGGCTATGCCTCAGATCTGCCTAATCATTTGTTTCAAAGCAAATTTTAAGTTATCACATATTTAAAAGGCTATTTTAAAAGAAAATGTTTGTTATATCATATTTGATATAATAAAAAAAAAACGATTTAAAAGCTTATTTTAAGTTATCTTATATCCCCACAAAGCATTTTGTGCAGTCAAATGCCTAATTGTTTGTTAAATGCTAAAACATCTTATGTGGTTAGCAGTTAGTTTGCGACATAAGATGCTTTCATGGCCAAAGGCATGTTCAGAGTTGCTAAGCCTTAGGTTTAGCCTCATAAGATGCTTTTAGCATTTTGACAAAGGCACCTTCCGCTGGGGAGCCAGGATTAGTCGCGATAAGATGCCGCTGGCGGCCAAAGGCACCTTCCTCGCACTTAGCCAAAGGATTAGCCGCGATAAGATGCCTTCGCCACCAAAGGCATCTTGTATGCCTAATCCTTTACTTTAGCAAAGATATGCTTTGGTTGAAGCCTTTCCATTCGTCAGCTTATTAGCCAGGTTTAGCGCACGATGCCTTTGGCGATGCCAAAGGCATCTTCTCGCTGCTAAACCTTGGCTCACCAATGAATGCTTTGTTGAACTTTTGCATTCATCAGCTTCCACAGCCAGCCTAGATTAGCCGCATAAGATGCCCGCTTCGCCAGGCATCTTCGCTAATCCTTTCTTAGCCGCATCAATGCTTTGTTGAATTCTTTTACTTAGTTGTCGAAGTATGCGGCTAAGCCTTCGCTTAGCCGCGATAAGACGCCTTCGAAAAACACTTCTAATCTCGCAAACCTAGCTTCTAAACTATTAAAACCTAACTCCTAATCATAACAAAAATCTATAAACAGTTCTAATCTTGCAAACCTAGCTTCTAAACTGTTAAAACCTAACTTCTATTTGCACATTTCTTCATCATAATCGCTATAATGCTTGAAAACATCATATAATCATAAATAATGCTTGTAGATATTGAAATAGATGTTTTAGAGTGTAAGATTATACCGGGGTTTGGCTCGGCTTTTGGACCGGTTTTTGTGGGTTGTTTGTTGGTAGTTCTTTTTTCTCCGCCTTTAGCGTGATAGTTTCAAATGGCAGATCATCCATCTTCTCCTGATTTTGAAAGTTTTTGATGATTTTGCCGTGTTTTTGATCGTGTAAATGTGTGAGTAGTGTGTGTTTTTAGTGTGTGTTTAGTTAAAGGTGTTAATGTGGTAAATGAAGAGTTAGGCTGCTTTTAATATTTGGTGTGATTTGACGATTATACCCTCCCGCTTTTATTTTAGTGGAGAGTGTAATGAATCTCTAACATTAAATTTGATCACCCATGGATGCTGGCCCCTCGATATGTAAGGATTATTTGGTATGCAAAATAACCTCACTCTTATCTAAATTAATCCAAAAAGACCCTAGATTATTCTTGCAGTACGGACGTGTAACATTATCTTCTTCAATTGCGTGATATTGGGCTTAAACATTTATTATTCAAACCAGCCTGCTTATTTATAAGGTTCATGGGCAGTTATAATTACTGGGCTTATGTCTAACTTCTAGTAATACAAGACAACGAATCATATTATTCATTCTGAGTTCTGACATTATTATTTCAATTCAACATAGTAGCTTACATGATTTTTTGTCATGTAAACTGCAACGAGTATCTTTATAAACACTTGTTTGAGAGTTGGATATTGCTTCTGCTTGGTCGTTGAGTGTGATCATTGAGTTTGAATTTATTCTTGTCGTTATATATTGTAGATCACTTTTGGTGCTAGCATTTTTTATAACTTCAACCACCTCATGACTTCACCATTTTCCTCTATTGCAAATTAAGTGCAAATCACAACCTTATAAGCATAGAATTCCATAGCTATAAAAATAATTATTGCATGTGCTCTACTTAAGCAAATACTCCGTAAGTCCTTTAATAATAGATACCATACCATATTTAATTATCGGAAATTATTTTGCTTTATTATATGCTTGTGCCCTTTTGTGTGTACACCACATGACCTGGTTGAGAATCTTTGCATGTTAAAATAGCCTGACCGCAAAATTGTGTGTGCACCACATGACATGGTTGGTTGAGTAAAATGTAACATTGTCCTTGTTTCACACATGTATACACTCTTCTTTAATCAAGGTTTTAGGTACAAGAAGACCAATAATCTATTGCACATAAAGAATATAACTGTTGTATTGGTCGAAATTACCACCTCTGGATATAGTAAAATAACCTCTGGATATAGTAAAATATATCAAAGCATGCGTGTCCTTTAAATCAAGTGTATGTTTAATTGTTGTAGTTGTAATTATAATGTGTAAAATAATATACTTATTTAAGTAAAAGGTTAATGACATGTAATACTAGTAATAGCATTGTACTTTCATATTTGTTCCATTATCATATACGAACTTAAAAAATTACCATAATACCCATCCAACTCTTTGCTCCGTTAGTTCTTTTGGCATATAATAACAACGTATTTTCTCATTTATTTCATTATCATACGTTTTGACTAACGACCGTTTATAATTAACTCAAAAATATGTTTTCTTACATTTTCATACGTTTTTATCCGTTTTTTAACGTTTTCATACGTTTTTATCCGTTTTTATATATTTTCGTCCGTTTTTCTACGCCATACGCTTGTTCTTTTTAAACGTTTCGCCCATTTTATACGCTTCCGCTTTTATATGTTTTCGTCATATTATAACGCTTTTTCTCATCTTTACATAATGCTGTTTTTAAACGTTTTCCCTGGCTTTTATATGTTTCAAGTGTTTTATACTTTCGTCCGCTTATAATGCTTTTTCTTATCTTTTCATATGCTGTTTGTTTTAAACGTTGCCTCTGCTTATATGTATTCAAGCGTTTTTATATGCTTTCGTCCATATTAAAACATATGAAATTGTATGAAAACGTAAGAATACGTATAGAAACGTATGAAAATGAATAAAAACGTATGAAAACATATAAAACGGTTGAAAACAGATGAAAACGTAAAAAAAACATATAAAAATTGATGAAAACGTATAAAACCATCGAAAACGATAAAAATGACGAAAAACATTTGAAAACGAACAAAACGTATGAAAACGTAAGAAAACGGGCGAAAACGTATAAAAATGGGTAGAAACGTATGAAAACATAAGAAAAACATATTTTTGAGTTAATTACAAATGGTGCAAACAAAAACGTAATGAAAACGGGCGAAAACGTATAATAAGGGCATATTGTACTTTGTATCCTCACAACTTAAGTTTATCATACTATCTATACTACTTATAATGCACGAAGGCACCTCACTCTTAATTTTAAAATGTACAAGAAATTAAGCATGGTTTACAACACTTTAATGCACCTAATTTTCAGAATTACAACAAAGTAAGCATATTGTACAACAAAATAAAGCGTGATGTCATTTTAAGACCAAAATTTTATCAAACAACATTAATGCTATTAAAATACTCATTCACCAAAAATTACAACCATTTAAGACAATGTATAATAAATGAACCAATTTTTAGATTTACAACAAAATAAGCATAGTGTACAACAAAATAAGCATGATGTAATTTTCGGACTTACAAAATTAATGCTATTAAAGTGGTCAATGTTATTAATATATTATAATGACTACTACTTACAAGAAAAAACATAGTGTACAACACTTTAATGCATATAATTTCGGACGCATAAGACAAGAAGCATAGTGTAAAACACAACATTAATGTTATTTAATGTAGTAATTATTTAATCGATCAATAAATACAATTAATACGCCTATTAAAACACCCTTACATAAGAAATACAAATTATCCAAAGATATTGTAAACCAAATTAAACACAATTCTACATTAAATTTCACTACTACAAATAATAAAGCACATTATACAAATATTCAAGTTCAAACAAGAATGGCCAAATGGCTTCAATCGAATAACAAGTGGACTAAACGCCGAGCCCAGACACGCGCTTTAATTCGTGGTCAATGCACGCTATATGGAATTTTTTGATATCCAGAATTTATCGTTAAAAGAAAATAATAAACTAAAATACATTATTCATCGAAAAATTTTATTTCTGTAATACCCGCCACAACGCTACGGCATCTGCTACCTTATAAGTAATGCATAAAGGCTTTTAAAATTAGAAATACTTAAAATTCACTGCTTATTATAGTATGATTCAATAGCTTGCACATAATTAAAACACCATTAATATGGTCAATATATTTAATATAGTCAATTAATTAACTGGTCAATAGTTACAATTAATGCATTTATTAAAAACACCCATAACCATGGTTGTCAGGATCCCGATCCTGATCTTAGGATCTTACAATTTTGCGATAATCAAGAAAGTTAAAACGATCCGGATCCTACATAAGATCTTTGTGTTTTAAGATCTTATAGTGATCCCGATTCACCATACGATCTACGATCTAATCCGATCCGATCATTTCTTTTTTTCTCGGATTACAAAACTAAAAAACTACAAATTTATAGGTTGTTTGTTTGTAGAATTCAAAAAAGAACATGTTAATATTTTTAAACATTTTATAATCATAATTTAGGACAACATTTATAAGAAACATTCATAGTATTTTATGGTTATAATGTATTAGAATTTGTAGATTTCTATAAAATTACATAAAGTATTAAGAAATAACATTAAAGTAGGATCTTAAGATCCCGATCCGACCTTACGACACGACCAAGAAGAAAGACCAAAACGATCCCTTTAGATCCCGATCTTGACAACCTTGCCCATAACAACTCAATCACAATTATTAAATGTTATTAATACAAATAATAAAGCACATCATACAAATATTCAAGTTCCAGACGTAACCTAGTCAAACAAGCCTTGTCTTAATCCAAAATTTGATAAACAAAATTCTTGATATCCGTAAATTTATCGACAAAAGAACATAATAAACTAAAAAAACACGTAATTATCTGGGATTTTATTTCGCATCTACCATTACAACGCTACATTACCCCAAGATTTTGAATGCCTGCCATGTAACATTGAAAAAGAGTAACAAAAGATGGATTAATATATATCAGAAGAGTACGTAATTCTCCCTATTTCGCGGAGGTTTCAGACTTTTATTCCTTTTATTTTATTTCAAGACAATACTGCTTTTTCTACTTCGCTCAGATTTTCGATACTAAGCCGCTTAACTATTAAACTTTATATTTTACGTTCGCACTTTCGCTTATAGCTTTTAATATAAACAAAATTTTTTAAAAAAAAAAGCAAAAAAGAATAAAAAAACGCAAAAACGTGAGGAGTCCCCTTTGTAAAAATAAAAGGATCTCAATAACTTGTACCTTAATCTATTTGTGATTTACCAAACGAGCAAAAAATTAGCAACACTCGCTGATTACCTTTTTAAAACGCTTATAAATGCTCTTTATCTATTGATAGTTTGAGACCTAACCCATTGAATTATTAGAAGAAATTAAGGATGACCTAATAAAAAATATTGGTTTTTAAATAATGGAAGAAAAAAAGGATTTATTTTATTATAAGTGAAAAATGATGAAAAAGGAGTATGCACCAAGAAGTTGGGAAGCTGGTCGTGTTTGGCTTTATTCGATTTGTAAGTTTTTTAATTCGATGAAAATGAAGGCTGGTGTATTCCGCGTCACTCGTCTTTATTATTCATTTCAAAATAATATATTTATCATCGTCACTTACATTTTATATCATTTAATTAGATGATGGTAGGACCATAATCCACATCACACCCATGTGTCAATGTTATTTTATGCATTACAATCCAAAGATTCTCTCTAATTACATAATAAAGTCGACATTTTTTGTCAGGGTCGAGAAGTTCTGATACATATCATACAGTTCATACTATCATAACTTCTTATAAAATTGTACTAGTAATATATCTAGGTTTTATAAATAAATAAAAAAGTGTGAATTATTTAAACAACTTAATTTCAAGTGTCTTTCTCACATTAAAGCATCATTAATCTCATCAAAAGAAAAGCCCAGTAACTCTTCCCCACATTGAGACACTGAATTTGAAGAATGAAATGAGATCGAACCTCGACTTTTATCCACAAAATCTCTAAAATTTTACGAATTTTTCAAAAGTGGATACCAACTGAGCGAAAACTTTTTGGTTAATTTATGTAGGTTTTAAATTAAAGTTACAGACTGAAATTTATTTATAGTTAAATTGTGAATTTTGTTTTTATATATGTCGCAAGAAATTAAATAAAAACTTACAACTCCATGTGTTAGGTCCCAAGAAATTGATAGTAAGTTTCTACATGGGGCCTAAATCCAAAAACCTATAAACTAATCCAACAAAAACCAACAACAATAGGAAACCCATCCGGAGCTTAACAAGAATCCGGTAAAGTGATCAACAAACAAAAGAGAATGAAATGTTTTTTTCAACCAATACAAAAACACACTTCTTTAAAAAAAGAAAAAAAACCCACTCTTTCAACATCCACCATTAACAACAATGGTGAAACAAAAACAACTACCCACTGGAACAATAACAAGGTAACAACACCCAACAATTAAAGGAGCCCAGAAAGCTCCTAAGTCCTAACTTGCAATAATTTTCTCTTTAAATTTTTTTAAACAAATTTAATTATTTATTTATTTTACTTTTTCAAGAAAGGAACTGTTGGAGAGGGTTTATTGCCATTTCAGGCTTTTTGTGCTTGCAATTCGTCCAGTGGTGCACACGGCCAAACCCTGGCTAAAGTGGGACAACCGCACACGGTGGGACGGGGAGGTAATTGGGGATCACGCGTGGCACTGCACCACCCTCCATTACATCCAACCTAGGAACACGTAAATATTTTCTGGATCCTACAAATATGATACAATCCGTATTATAATGTGGTTTTGATCTATTTAAATCGAAGTGGTTTTAAGATCATATTTAAATAAACAAGCCAGGCGCGATATAAGATCTTTATATTTAAGAGTGCTTTTTGCAATATCCAACTATCTCCAAAGGGAATTGATACTTACACTTCACCATTTTTACGATTCATCATTATTTATTTATTATGCAAGATTGCATCGCATAACACCGTAATAAATAAAATCCATTTTAACGATCAAAATGCTAAAGTACTCATCACCGCCAAACTAAGCAAGTAAGAACTTACATCACATCACACAATCTGCATGAAAGCCTCTAATCGCTAGTAAATTTTCGCAGGATAGATAGAACTTTGACATGATATGCAATTAACCTTTTTTTTCAGTGCCAATTTTATAAGCGCCAGCTTCGTCATGGCTCGACAATCCGGAGTGCCTGGCTACCATTGTTTAAACCGTCCAAGGCTGAGAGCCTCCTCTTGAATGCCATTTCAAATACCTCGGGAAAACCCTACTAACTTCCAAAGCCAAGACGCATAATACAGTGAACCTCGCCTTTCCAAGATCAACCCTGCAAGCACGCTTCAAACCCCCTTCTTATTAAAGATCACTGGGCGAATCCCTCATTCAAACCCTCATGATTTAACTCGCACTCTCCCCTGTTCTTGGCGACTTTTTGAAGCTTTAATCAAATGCCCAAATGGTTCAATTAACCTTAACCAATAATAACATAATTTATATTCTTAACGAGTAATAACTAGGCATAGTTTTGTAGAGATAAAGCTTATGTGGTTGTGGACCCGGTTACGAATGCGGCGAGTGGTTCCCATGCCATCGGCAGCATTTGTTTAATATCTAAATGCTGGATACACTGCATCTCAAACTTCTTTTATTACAACTAGATTTATTTTATTCATTTCACACATGAAAAAAAAAGAAAAGCAACACAGTCTCTTCTCCTAATTATTTGAGACATCAAAGAGATCGAAACCACATGCACAATTCTTTTAAAAATTTATGTAAATTATAGAAACATTGCCATCTTTTATAAGGAGTACTCTTATTATTGTTTGAGTGAAATAGCTCCTTAGCTAGGTATTCATACTTTTATATATTCATGTAGATCATATTTTTCTTTCGTGTCAAGTTTATTTGTATTGGTAATCCAATAGATATATATCCACATAAATTTACAAAAACCTCACCTGATGCTGTACGCTGACGATTTTCATGATCCACATCCCAATAAACTATCCACCACACAAATGAGTTTTCATGGTAATTTTACGCACGTAAAGATCCCTCAATCCAATATAATTAACATAGTACTAGAAGTTAAAACTATTTTATCTTCCATGTTTACTTTATAAAAAGGCAGACGTTTGAAGAATAACATGAATGTAGCAACTAGCAAGATAAATTTAATATGTTATTCATCAGAATATGTGATGTGAGCATTTTAACCCATACGCCACAATAAAATAAGAAAGTGAAAACGACTGCTAATATATTTGAGGTTCTTTTTCTATATTGGAAAGCAAATATATTTTTATATGTTTGTGTGTGTATATATACACGGCTCTTACGACCCACCAATAGCCGTCTACTCTCAATTAATAAATAAAGTTTGGCCCCTAACAATATGAACCGAAAACAAAAACAAAAAACAATCATGCACATTGTTGATTGTTGATCGTTGATATCTAATCTAAAACAGTAATACTACAAACGACGGCAAACTTTAGAGCACATATCTATACTCAAATAGAATTGTTTTCTATGCCAAGATAACTTCCAATCAAATCTTTATCTTGTTTTTGTATAAAATGAACAAAGATGTATATGCTATATTATAATAAGGGTTTTGTTAAAAACAACCCTATGGGTTTTATATAAACCTTCTAGAAATATATAATTAGCATTTAATAAACATTTAATGAACTTTAAATATTCCATAGTTAACATCACTTACCTTGTTTATAATAATTATTAAGATATAATTATGGACAATTTGACTTCATTGATTGTTATTTTCATAAGTTTGGAAGGCTTATATACAACCCATAGGGTTGTTTTTAACAAAACCCTTATAATAATTGTATTATCATATAATGTCTGTGAGATGAAATGAATGTGAGTCGTCACTATCATCTTTAAGATTGTGGTTAAACCAGTACCCTAGAAAAAAATTAAGACTACCCCCAATAACAACCCTTAGCGACCCTCATTTTTCATGTCATATCAGTTTTCTCTCTCATACAACTTACACACAACCTTTTAGCCATAATAAGTCAACCTACACTACAAAAAACATATGCCATAAAAATAACTTTTAAATAATTAAATACACACAACACACACACACAAAACAAACACTCAACCCTCATCTCCAATAGGTTGTGACATCAACCCACATCCCCTTCAACCTCCTCCAACCCTCATCTACACAACAATGCCAACCCGCTGCAACCTCCTCCAACCTAATAGGTTGAGGCATTATTGGAGGTAGCCTATTTCCAAGCATTGCATTTAAAGGAGTTGATTTTGTTTGAAATGACATCATACATTTTGGGTGTCCCATTGGAATAGTGAATTGAAATATATGTATCACGCGCGTTCTAAAAGATATTGTTACCAGTATCTTTTTAAAGGCTACGCAGAATTGACTTAATAACACGTTATTTGTTTCATTATCTGCAAGCATCTCATTCTTTTTTTTAATAATAAACCAATAAGTAAAACACACTCTCAACAAAAAAACCAATAACATTTTGTAGGTCTCACATATACCAATAAAAAATACATTCACTTACGCACACACGCACACACATACAAAAAAAGAGAAAAAGAAAAAAATAAATAAACGGCGTTTGTTATTGTTTTGGATAAATTGCCAATGGCTAACGAACAACTAAACACACGATGCAGAACAACGTGTTATTCGTACATTATTGGTGCATTTGACAGACGAAAAACGTCCCATACTGCGCACTCTTAGCTATGCAATATCATTTTTACTATAAGTTTTACCATTTATGAAAATTATTTCACGTAATGTAATTGTTAGAGCTACAAAGATTAATATGGAAAATGATTAGGATGCCTAAAAATGTGATTAAGTATGTGCCTAAATAGATGTGACAATAAGTTATTAGTTTATAAAGTAGCGGGTTCCTCTGCTGTCACTAGCAGCAGGGACGGATGCATGTAGAATAAGTAATCATTCTATGCTTTCTTCAAAACCATATTTTGTAAGGTTAATTTGTGAATCTGAATCTCCACTAAATGCCCTCCACCCAAAGCTAGTTGAAGAAAAAGAAGAAAGAAATGGAGGAGAGAGAGATGAAGTTGCGGCGCCGGCGACTGAAAGTTGCGACGGTATGTTGAAGAGGAACTTATTAGGAGGAAGAAAATGAAGAAACAGTGTATATGCTGTACTTTGTCTTCAAAAACTAGTTTCTTGGAGTTGTACTTTGTGCAACTCTCTTTTATCCTACCTTTCTTTCTTATTTCAAAGAAA
>OU343218.1:217100300-217160262 GCA_910596185.1 Chrysanthemum makinoi | reverse complement strand
AGCCATGGTTAGATCATATCACACATCTTTAGATTTCTAGTGGTTTTTGGTTTTAGGTTTGAAAAGTTTAGTGGTTTTTGCATCATTTGGTTGATTTCTTGTGTTAAAGCTTGGACTTTGTTAGTACTTTTGTGTTTAGAATCATCACAAGTGTTTAGGTTTTCATTTGGTGCTTTGAATCATCTTGGTTTGGTTGTTTTTGGATTGAAAAAGTGGTGTTTGTGAAGTTTCTAGCTGGGCTTGATCTCCCGGATAGCTTTTTTCTTGCTAGCGCTTTACATTTGGTGGCGAGTTGCGGTTTGTGGAGTTAGCGACTTAGGCCTAGCGACACTTTGGTAGACAATGGAGAACAAAGCAAGTACAAGTAGTGGAATCTACACCGGAATAGCTGTTTCCAGGTGGAGACAGCTTTGTACTTTATATTGTTAGCGACTTGGTGTTAGCGAGTGGGTACCTAGCGAGTTGCTATTTAGCGACTTGAATATTTAGCGACTTGGTGCTTAGCGAATTGCTGCCAAAATATTGTTAGCGACTTGATACTAGCGACTTGGATCTTGCGATTGCTTCTTTGCTGACATCAGTATGTAGCGACTTGGTGCTTTAGCTTACTTGTCTAGCGACTTGGGTCGCCGACTTAGTTCACGGAAATTGAGATCTTAGCGAAGTTGCTACCTAGCGACTTTGGTGCTTAGCGACTTGGTTCAAAATTCTTAGCGACTTGTTGTTGACTTTTACGTCAAAACTTCAAACGCCATAACTTTTGATCCAGTAACTCGTTTTAAGCGAAATACTGTCAAAAGCGGCGAACGGTGAATATTGTGAGGTTTGACCACGAAGTCGGTAAACGAATTTTTCGAGGCCCAAATCCCCTCGAAAGAGTAGTGAGCTTTTAAGTTTTAGACCTAAATTTCTGAAAGCGTGCATCAACCAAACCAAATCATAACCAAATAACACCATTAATCCTTGAAACAATCATCACTCTAACACATAATCTTCTATCATTGTGTGGATCCATGCTTATCTTAACACGTTCTATTGATCATTGTATCGCGGTTACGTCTTGATTTAGTAAAATCCCATGAAAGATTCTATTTCTCGGTTTAAATCATAGACTTGTAAAATCCCGTGTATACTACATCATCATGTCTTACCTCCTAGACCTAGTGATTTGGGAAGTACTTAAATTGTATGATGTTGTGGACAACTATGATAATGTATGCTGCTGAACAACAAAGATGATTGAATCAATCAATGATGATTTGAGTTCTTCATGCTCCGAGTCCAATGAGAAAGATTTAGCAGTAATGCCATGCAGGAAAGTAGCATTGAACCTTATCAACTTCACTCCACCTCATGTTGCTCACACCGATAAGAATGGAGCGAACATGCATTGCCCTTTCGTCAAGACTTATCCACATTAGCAATTACTATTGAACTTAGAACAATTGGAACAACAACGATAAGAAAAAGGTTCAGTTAGTTCCGTTGGTTGGCTTCAAATGATCCACAACCAATTTGATCATTCATCAAGTGAAATTTACATCAGATTATGATCAAGACATGGTAAATGTCTTTCAAAGACACCGGAATGGAAATTAGCATCATTTGGGACACTTATCCATTTCATGGATAATGTGGAGAAGTATATTGAGGATTACTGAAAGATGAAAAAAGTGGATGACTATCCGGTGCTGATTGTGAGAAAGTTGTGATGAGTTGGGTAATATATCGGTTGAAAGGTGGGTGTTCTTGAATGTGAATATCGAGAACAACAAAGAATGATGTAACATTTTCGGAACTCACGTCACACAAAAGTGGATGCCGCGTCGAAGATTGAGAGATGAATGGATACAATCTTTAAATTGTAGTGTTGAGACCATTAAGCGGCGGGTGATGGATCCTGATTGACAATCGAGAGCTCGAGATAGATAGCTTGACCGGCTGGCGGTCCGGTGACTCTTATTACACATGATGTGGATGCGAGATGTCTCGGACGAAAATTAAGCAGGTTTCATGTAATGAGGTACCCTTAACTGTTCATCATAGTGCATTTGCTAAAGTACTTAAACAAACTGATCATGATGTTGAACATGACTTTCATAAATGTTATGTGGCGAGTAGTGAGATTAAGTGTTTCAAAACAAAAGATATGTTTGATAAAAGGTTTTTGATGAACTTTCAAACAAATTCTCAAATCTTGAAAAACATTGCATTTCACTTGAAATCACGATCTGAGCAAAGAAGAAAGTTTTCAACTTAACAAATCATGTAAAACGGAACTTCCTTGAACAAGGAACAAATTAACACTTTGAAAGCTCACTTCAAGACAAAGTCAACCATTTACAATAATCGAAGAAACATATTTACGTCTTGAATGAGAAAAGTAATTTAGTCATGAATACACAAGACATTGATGCTATTATAACAAGAAATAATGAACCGTCAATTTATGTGGTGAATTACTAAAGGAAAATGAGTCTTGAGAAAGCATCACATAGAACTAAGTGACTCTGTCAAAGAAGCTAGAACTAAGTCAATGGAACAAACAAACCCTTTGATAGCAAAAATTGATGAACTCAAGCTCAACTTAGGATAAGAGTTTTAGCTATTGTTGCCTTAAAGAATGAGCTTAGAAACGTAGGAAGAAAAGTGTGAACACTAAGTTTACAAAACCATCAACCTTGGGGAAACCAGTTTCTCATCCCATTAGAAATCGGTCCATTGTTAGAAATGACTCTGGTTTATATCCGAAGACCAAAATTTTCAAAAACACGGTTTGCCTCCCAAGTTGATGAGAAACAAGTTTTTGTCAAAACCAGGTCACTTCACAGAAAACCTAAGACAAGGCTTCTAGCTCCGTTAACTCTCAACACGCCACTTCTACTCCCAAGCACCTCTAGGATTAGTTCAAATAGTGTCAAAACCAAGCATTAAAACCCGAATCATATGATATGAATGACTTGTGGAAGAACTATTATCTAGAAAAAAGCTAGGAAAAGAGCCTTGATTAGAAGAGGCGGAATTTTAGGTGCAAGACCTAGGGTGAGGAATTCTATGAGATTTCAAGGCACTACTAGTAGTTGTAAACCACTACCTAGGAACACTCAAAAGACTAGGGATTGGCGTGCATCTAAGAGTGGTTATGTGCATATGAATGCTAAGCATGTAGAAAACAAAACTAGAAATTAGGTCTTTCCACATAAAAACATTTTCCTAATTCACATGCTAAGGTACAATCCACTAAGACTACTAACGTAACTAAGGTTCAACATGTTGTGAAGCAAAACAAACCAAAAACTTAGCCTAGATGGATACCAACTGCTAAATCTTTGAAAACTAGGAATAAGGATAAGTCTTCCATGTGCATAGAAGCCTAACAATCCTAGACCTTGCCATAAGTGGATACCGTGCAGTAGAATGTTTAAGGATGCTTTGGACTTAGGTGGATTCCTACGAATTTTCTAATGACAAAATCAAGGTTGACCGTGAAACCCCAAAGGGTTTGGATACTAATGTCATTAACCAATATATATGCAATCAAGCTTGTAATGTTAGTGCGGTGAGACCTTACTCGATTGGAATACTTGATCCTTCAATACATGGACTGGTTTAAAGTATGGATAACACAAGTATTGATATCTCATAACTCACGGGTTCAAGTAACTCAATCTTGATATTCTTTGACTATAGCTGTTCATTCAGTTCTTCTTCATCATTATGGTGTCGCGGATAACACTTGGTCCCCGTTCTTCAAAGAAAGAAAAGTGTACGCTCTTACGTGCTTTATCTTCGCTAAAGAAATTCTCTCATGAATAGCTCATCTACATTCTTCATCAACAAGCTTCATGTTTTTCCGCTCATTAGGTCATCAAGTGGATCTGCGTTCATTGGTGTATACTCTTATTCACTTGTTAAATCAAAAATGGCAACTTCGGATGCAATTTTGAGGAAAAGTGAATATACTACATGATTATGGATATTTGAATAATGGTTATCACTTAATTTTTGATGATGATGAGTGTATATTCTTTTTGATGAAGAGTGAATATACTAAGGATAACTGGGATTCATTGTTTTGATTTTTGATGACTCTCCTCCAAAGCCTAATGCTTCACTTACTAAGGATAATTGGGAATCAATGTTTGGGATTCATTGTTTTTCAAAGATATGTTTGATGAGTACTTTCAACCTCCGACGAATGTTGATCATCCAGTTACGAAGCTCATGCTCGTTTATTGACTCAACTGGTTCACCATCTAAGAAGTACTTCTTGGAATTCTCAAAAACCTTATCTCGATTATTTCTGAGGCGTTTTATAATGACTATCATGATATTGTAAGTTGCACTATTGAATGATCGCTCTTTGGTATTCCTGTAAATCTTCACGGATTGTTTTCATGGATAATGATCCGCTCTTTGGTATTCCTTTTGCCAAATCTTCTGGATTATTGTTCCTCTCATTGTTAAGCGCTATAAATCAATACATGAACATTAAGGAAAATGACTACCTCATCCGCTCGAAAACATTATTGGTGAATCTTCGAGATCATATCTACATGTATACCTTTAGGAAGAATGCATTGATGTTGAGGAATCATTTGTTCCGGTTCATTCAATCATTCAAATTCGTTACACGGACTAGGGTGTTCCAAGCATATATAGAGGACTAGATCGTGCTCATGAACTTCGTGGTAAATTCTATTGGAATGATTAAATTCAGAACCATCATTTGGTGCTACTATATGGGTTATGGAGATGTGGAAGGTCTTGGTCATAATTTGTTCTCTGTTGGTCAATTATGTGATTCCGATCTAGATGTGGCTTTTAGAAAACACTTGTTTAGTTAGAGAACTAGATGGTAAGAAGAACTTAAGAGGAACACGTGGTTCAAATCTACACCATTTCTATGAAGATATGATGAAGTCTTCTCCAATCGCTTGTTGTCAAGGCTTGAAAACAAAGTCATGGTTATGGCATCGTTGTCTCAATCCTTGAACTTTGGTACAATCAATGATCTCTCGAAATAATGACTTAGTTGTAGGTTTACCTAGACTAAAGTATGAAAAGGATCATCTTTGTTCAGTATGCCAATTGGGATAAAGCAAGAAGGCCCACAACCCAAACCTACAAACTCAGTTAAAGAAGTTCTTCATACAATTCACATGGATTTATGTGGACCCATGAGAGTGCAGAATATCTTTTGGGAAGAAATATATGTATTAGTGGTGGTTGATGATTACTCTCGATTCACACAGGTGAAATTCCTAAGGACAAAGGATGAAACTCAGATATCATCATCAAACTTATCAAACATTGCGAGTTCAACTTAACAAAACCTTCGAATCATCCGAGCAGAACAATGGAACAGGTTTGTTAATAAACAACTTAGTGAGTTCTATGAAAGTGTTGAATCGAGTCATCAAAAGAAGTGTTCCACGAACTCCTCAACAGAGGTGTAGTTGAAAGGCAATCGAACTCTTGTGAAGCTGCTAGAACAATGTTGATTTACTCAAAGGTTCCATGTTTCTACAGGTGAAGCCATTGCCGCATGCTACACTCAATCGATCCCTAATTCACACCTTCGTTATTTGGTGCATTATGTTATCAACTAATGAGGTCAAGACTTGGGCAAACTTAGAGCTAAGCAGGACATTGGAATATTTGTAGGGTATGCACCAAACAAAAGGGATACTGAATCTACAACAAAGAACACGAAATATCATGGAAACAATTCACGTTATGTTTGATGAGATGATGGGTCAAATGGCTCTGAACAATCGATTCGAACCCACTTCAAAGCAGTCCCATTGGTTCATCCCTTGTTCCAAACTTTTCTCAAGAAACTCCATATGTACCTCCATCCGAAGATGATTTAAAGAAATTGTTTGATCCTATGTTTGATGAACTTTATGATCCAAGTACTGATGAGGTGTCGATTCCACCAGAGGTTTCATATTCCACTGAATAGAAGTCAATCCCTCGATCTCAATATCATTAAGTCAAGAAGGCGCTGCTGATCCAGTCATCAACAAATCATCATTCTTCAATGTACATCATGGAGCTGTTTGGCATCAATGATGAAGTTAATCCTTTACTACTCTTGAAGATGCTTCGTTTGAAAACATATTTGCTCCTGAATCTTCATCGAACCATCTTCTTGGGAGACATCGACTACGCTACCAGATCTCAACAACTACCATGAACACCTCGAGAAAATGGACTCACGATCATCCATTAGACAACATCATTGGAGATCCTTCGTCGATATCAACCGCAAACAACTTGCAACGATGCGTGGTGCTTCTTCAACTCAGTACTCTAAGATCGAACAAAGATAAAACATGAATGAAGATAGTTGGTTCCGATGCCATGCAAGAAGAATTCATGAGTTTGATCGACTTGATGTATGGGAGTTAGTACCTGCTCCATATTGTGCTATGATTATTGCTCTAAAATGGATCTTCAAAGTGAAACTTGATGAGCATGGTGATGTGTTGAAGAACAAGGCTCATTTAGTTGCTAAAGGATCCGTCAAGGGAGGTATAGACTTTGAAGAATCTTTTGCTCTGGTGCTCGAATCGAGGCAATTAGAATCTTTTGGCTAATGCTGCAAAGTGAACATGGTAGTCTGGGCGTGAAGGCGGCATTCTGAGCGATCTTAAAGAAATTAGATCTATGTCACCAACTTGAAGGCTTTGTGAATCGAACATCCTACCGTTGAAATAGTTTGTCATAGCGGGGAAACATACTAATCACTTATGAAACCATCTATCGAATTATCAGTTTAAATCCAATTTAAATCACAAATTCTCCCCTGATCACAATTATCAAATCATTGGAGATTTGTGATCTCATGTAGATTGATTTTGAAAGCTTTTAAGGAGAAATTGTGACTTGATTATGAAAGCGTTTTAACTGATAAGGATCTGATTTTTTATAAGAACAGAGCCATGCTTTATCTTGTTTTTCAAATCTCATGCTCTGATTTTATAAACATTTATCTACTGAAAACTAATTACTTTGTACAATAACTCGAACTCAAGTTTTGAAAATCATCTGGACTTATTTGTCAAAATATCTATCTCTCAATCAACAACCTATGTCATTGATTGAGGGGGAGAATGATTTCAATTAATTCAAAAAGTTAGTTGTCATACAATTGTTTTCAAAAGATAATCATGCATGTTTAACCAATGGAGTTTAAAGTCTCAAAATCAGATCCTTATCAGTTAAAACGCTTTTATGGATGAGCAAGGATGAAACTAAAGATGAGAGTGTCAATTGAAGTTAAATGATCCTAGAGATCAGTTTGTGACTTAGGATAGTGTTTTGGAAAATATCCTAAAGACTTTGAGATGGGAAAACTAGAATTTGATCAACCTTGATCAATTTTGAGGTAAAGATGAATTATGATCAATTATGTCATAATCGAAAGATTTCTAAGGCTAGATGTGAGGGATCATGTGAGAATGATGAGTGTTCTAGAGAGCGGAAGAGTAATGGTTTTAAGTGAAAATGATAGATCTACAAACGTCTTGAGTATGATCTAGGTGAATTGAGTAGGAAAGGATCTACTTGACTTGATAAGGACTTAATTTGCCTTATGACACTATGTTTAGCTTAGTGTGAGGTGTTCTAAGGATATGGTTGAAATACAATGCTTGCAATTGCATTTTTTGTTTGCCGGATCCCACGGTTCCCTAAGTGTAGGGATCCATCTAGCACAATCTTTGGGATCCGTCCATCTGCTCAGCATAACCTTTACTAAAGTATGCATGATGACCTTGACAATGCATTATATTCCAAGGTTGATTTAAAGGGATTCTAACACTAAGATATCAAATGTAAGATGCTTTATTTCATGAAATAGGATTACATTGATAAAGCACGAGTACAAAAGGATTGATCCTATTTGAAATACTACTAGGTTCCTTGAGTGTTTTTGCTAGGAGGATCATCACGTTGTTGATGAGTGTTGGTGGAATCAAGAATGAAGAAAGTCTTCATGAGAGATATGTTTAGTGGTTCCATCATTTTGTTCAGAAATGCACAATGGACTTTTAAATTGAGGATGAAAGTGCATATTATGATAGAAGCGTCAAGAACATTTCATAAGGGATGATTTTGTTCTTGGAGCCTTGAATTTACAATTAGCCTTCGAAGTAGGCGAGTGTATGGTTGTTGTGTTAGCAAACAGTACAACATGTGAGCACAAGCGGGAAGGATTTCTCGATTTCCCCTAAGACTCCAAGCATTTTCATGTAGGATGAGTGCAAGGGGATTGTACTCTTCTCGGATGTCCCGTGTGAAGATAATGTTTGGGTCGGAGAAATATGGTTGAGGTTTGCATATTATGCGATGCAAATCTTCTAGGGAGGGTATATGTGAACAATATGGACTATTTTCTTCGCGAAAGTTGAAGAGAGAATCAAGAGACCAATCTTCGGTGAAGGCACATTGTCCATGATTTGGAATCCGGAGGATGTGAGCAAAATACCCAAGGGTTAAAGTAAAATTTTGGTTTTTGATATAAAACCAAAGAGATAGAGAGCGATCCTCGTTGAGCGAGTTCAAATTGTGGAAGAATTCCATTATGAACCTTGGACATATCTTCTCGTTGATTTCAAGAAGACATTCTAGTCCTATGGCTGGAAGGAGGTATTGATACCCTTCAATTGTAGAAGGTGTCTACGTCCTTCAAGGAAGTGACGGTTTTCGAGATTATTGAACCCACGGACATGATTGCCAGGTGTGTTAGGATCAAGGGAGATGTTCGGAGCGTAGACGCTAGTGAGTGAAAAATCAAACTCATATTCATGCGTCATAGTTGAACCTATAGAGATTATAGGTTAATAGAAAGTGATGTTTGTGGTCAACCAATGATTATCTACCGTTTTTACTAGATTTTTATTAACAATCGTTTTTTACAGCAATGACGCTTAACTTACTTATTCTAGTGGAATATTACATTTAGGAAGAAAGTGGTTTTTGATTTGCATGAAAAGCTGTTTTCCAGTAAAGGCGGATCAGCGGTTCCTTTACAAAGGGATCCGTAGTAACTTCAGGATCCGTAGATCATGGTCTGAGCGATTTGATAAAATTATAGGTTTTACAATTTTATACCACGGTATGTGTTTTATCCTACATTTTCTTTTAGCATGCATACATGACTTCTAATGTATCACGAAAGACATATAAATCAAAAGAAACAACAAACACATAATAATAGCCTAGATAACTAGGTTATTAGTAATATTTCATTTCAATGCTAAGAATGATACAAAGGGTTGGGTATATAACCCCAATGTAGATTAACAACACAAAGTAAATGTCTCCGTATGTGAACTTCATCATAGGGAACACAAGAGCGATGAGTGTTAAGGCGTGATGAGCACAGGCGATGTAAACCATGTTGAAGATGACCTTCTTGGTTTCGGTTGAGATGAAATGGAGAGGAAGATGAAGTTTTAAATTAGAGGAAATTTTTGAAATTGGAAGATTTGAAAAAGTGGGGATTTGATGGAGTGATTGACGGACGGTTTATTAATAGGGAAGGAGGAATTTTTGAAATTTGTGTTTTGTTTTGTTATGGGATAAAAAGAAATGAAACACAAGTTTTATATACCGCGACTATAGATGAAAGAGTGACACGTATGTGAGAAAAAGAAAAGGCTTCCTAATGAAGCTTCATGTAATACATATATATGCACAAAAGAAAATCACATAAGTACCTAAATAGGAACACTTAATTATCAAGCAAGACAAAAAGAAAAACATACCTCTAGCGCACTTAGGAATGTCTTTACAAATGACACAACAAATGTCACTTAGACGATTCCCGCTCCTTTGCGTTTATGATACCTTCTTAAGGAAGGTATTCTTGTTACCAAGCGATTCCTATAGCTTGGTGGGTATGAACTTTGACTAATCAACATGACAAAGAAGATTAGTGCATTTTTAATTGGAAAAGTAAATAAGATAAATTTTGTTATCAAATCAACATCCAAACATATAGTTTTAAAAACATTTTGTTTGTTTTAATGAAAAACCTTCTTTGTAGTTTTCAATTAACTATGGATCGTATCAAGCTTTTAAAGTACAATATACTTCAAGAAACTTGGTACTTAAGCTCGATGCCAATGGTGGAAAACTAGAAGGGGTTGAATAGTTTTGCCAATTAAAACTTCATTTTAATCTATTTAGATCGACTTATGTCAATCTATTTGGATGTGTGTGTTGGATGTTGATAAACAAGCATATAAAGGTAAGTAATGAAAGATACGAGTAAGAAGCACAAAACGCGAGTATTTATAGTGGTTGGCTGAAGGTCACCTACCTACTCCACTCCCGAGTCACCTACTCGAGGTTAGTAAACACTACCAATCTCCTTATGGCGGAGAATCCTTCACAACGTTGCCTACTCTTTTTCCGGTACTAGGCTAACCACCGGGTTCTTTACACCAAGGTGAACCACCTTATCACAACGTCGCCTACCCTTTATACGATGCTAGGCTAACCACTGAGTTCTTTCACACCAAGGAGAACTAATCCTATCACAACGTTGCCTACCCTTTATAAGGTACTAGGCTAAGCACCTAGTTCCATTGCAATGGAGGAACTACTACCACACTACACCAAAGACTAATCCCAAAGGAGATCTACTCCTTTACAACATCATTAAGGATATCAATATCCTTGGATCTAATACTAGTCTATCTTGTACATCAAAACAAACCATATCGAATGTACATCTAAGGCACCTTTCACTAATGCCTTTGACTAGATCTACAAGACACTCTTCACTAATGTCTTGTGTCTTGACTTCTAAGCACCTTTGTGCTTAGTCTTGACTTCTAAGCACCTACCACAAGTGCTTATGATGTAGACGATAGATACCCTTCACTAATATCTTCGTCTTGACACTTGAGACATCTTTCACTAATGTCTTCAACACTACACTTCTTAGAAGAAAGAAAAGAATCATCATCAAGAAGACTTGATGTATGATGATGAGGAAGCATATAGATGGTTTCTACGATGACATGGTTCCTCGATGAAGTTCTCTTGACAGTTCCTCTTGAAGCTATAGATGGTTTCTCACATGACATGGTTCCTGCTGATATTGTATTCCTACTGATATAGTTAATCAGTATTAGTTTGTTAGGATTGGCATGAGCTATTTTAGGTAGTTATATGCTTTTATTTTATATTTATTTAGGGTTTCTTGTGTATAAAAGGGACGGCTGGCTTTTGTATTAGAATACACTTGAAAACACTCCAAGAAAAACATCTTTAGAGAGAGTAATAGAGATCCATAGAGGATCATTGTGTTATCGAGAAAAACCTTGTTGGTAACTTTGATTGTGTCAATTATTATTCCACTGTGCATTCAATCAATCAATTTTATTCATACCTAGTTGAGTCTGATTTGGGTTTCAACAATTGGTATCGAGACCTCGTGGCTCTCGATCTAGGGTTTATAAGGTTTTCCTCTAATTAAGGTTTATACCTTAATTTATCTATCGCATAAGATGGATTTTTGTTAGATCTAACAAACGCAGTCGGAAGTTACATTCTTTTGGTCTATTATTTTTATTCGTACATTGATTGTGTATATGTACTGATCTATAAACAATAGTGTGGACTGATTAATGAACCTGGTCCCACTTTTGAATACAAGATGTGTACACGAACACGTTATTGATTATTATTGGAGGTGGGATTATTGGCTATCTTTATTATTCTTGTATTCGAGTTATTAAAACATGGTCAAAGGAGGTTGTGTTTTGGGTCAAATGTTGCGGCGTGTTGTACGTGGGATTGCTTATCATCTGAATAAAAGCGATTGGTTTCACGTCTCTTTCATTGATTATTAAATTGTTTATTATATCATTGAATTGGTCACGTGGGGTATAATATACTTGGTGTTCCTACTGATTGAGTCTATTTATTTTGTTGGTGGTCCCTGGTCATTCGTTGGTTGATTTCAATTTGTGGATTGACTTTATGTATATTTGATCGATATTGGTGTGATTCTGGCGGTGGGGTCACATATCAAGCGAATTTATTGGCTCAATATATTATCATATTGGTTGAGATCACGTGGGTATTTGGGTGGACATATATAATACTGTTGGTAGACAGTGGTAGATTCATAATGTTCGAAGGTTAATACTAATTCCATTTCTTTAACAACTTCACCATATCACCTTTAAAATGGCAGAATTTGATAATAAAAGGGATGATGTTATGTTTCCTTATTTGTTGAATGATGATTATGAGGACTGGGCTAAGAAGATGGATTATTGGATCATGAATAATGATATGAATATCTGGAAGGTGATCCAAAATGGCAACAGCTTGAAAAGGATTGGAAGAGATAACGATGGAGAAATCATTATTCTTCCTCCAACGACTGCAGATGAACATATTGATGTACAAAGAGAGAAAAATGCCAGAACTACCTTGCTTAAATCTATTCATGTTGATCATGTAGCAGATTTTCGTTATATATGGATGATAACGTGTATATGGAATGCACTCAAAGCAAGGTATGGTGGAAAGGCTGAATTCAAGAAGAGGAGCAAGGAAGCTTATACTATAGATGATGAGAAGAATTTGCATTTATGGGCATATCTGAGGTACATAATTGTGTCCTTGATTGTGATGTAAAATATAATGCCCTTAAGGAGTCTTATGATGATTTGAAACCTAAATATAATGAATGTTATCTAGAGGTTCGTCTTTACAAGAATTCTTTAAAAACCTTAGAAAAACGAAAAATTTGGTTTCAAAAGAATCAGCGCTTATGAAGAAAGATAAGAGTGTTAGAAAGAGATCTAACTAATGCTAAAAATGAGTTAAAATATTCTAAGAAAGAAAGAGCTAAAGTAGAGCTAGAAAAACAAGAAGTGCAAGATAAGTTGGATAATGAAGTAACTAGACATAATGAATGGATGATGTCAGGTGATAATTTGGCTAGATTAATCTATGGTAGTCAATCTAAGACCTCTGGGATAGGTTTAGGTTTTAAAAAGTATGTAGGATTAGAAGCTAGGCATGATAGGTGTTAAACTACACCGAGGTTTAGCTAATTATGTAAAAAGAAGAACATTACATCGTCCCTAGACCTATTAGAGGAGAACACATGCCCTTGATCTTTCTATCACTGACGACTTTGATGGATCACACCATTTATATGGCAAAAAGTCAAGTGACTTGCCAGACCTTAGTAGCAAAACTGATGATTCTGTCTCTTGTTCTAACAGTGACAAGTCATCAGACCTAAAGTCCATTGACTATGCCTCATGTGATTCAAGTGAAAAGTCTGACTCACCTAGGCACACACCCAAGATCACACCCAAGTCCAAAGTAGATGTTGATGAGCCTAAAACTAAGACATTACTTCTTACTTCAAACACAATTTTGCTTCTAGTTACTTTTACGATAAGTTTGTGTGTAATAAACAAAGTTGTGTTAAAAATGAGTCTTTTAAGAAGAAATCTTGTTTTGTGTGTGGTAGTAAACTCCATCTTATAAAAGACTGTGATTATCATGAGAAAAGGATGGGTGTTTCCTATGGCCAACAGACCTTTAGACCCACATGGACTAATGTTGCTAGTATTCCTCTATTTGTTCCCAAAGCTGCACATGTATGAAAGCAGGAGTAAACCGTTCCTACTGGTAAGCCAAAGGTGTATGCATCTGTTTCTGCTGATAGGCTTAATAGGCCTTTTCTAGTTCCCTCTGGTGGAGGATATTCTTCACCGATTACTCTGGTTGGTGGACCATATTGCTAGACTTATGCCCTATAGACCTACAAGTTCTTATTTTCAGTCATATACACCTCATGTATCTCATATGAATATGGCACATGGTGTAGTAAGAGTGGCTACTGCTGTTAAGCCCACAACAGGTTCTTCTTGGAAAACTCAAACGAAAAGTTCATTCTGGGTACCCAAGAACAATAGTCTTTGTCAGGTGCATTGATTGAGGGAGGCATAAGCCTAAGGGGAGGCTTATTGTTGTATTTTTTGTATTCTAACCATTTTTTGCAGTTGATTTGGATCATAAGCCTTAATGGAGGCTTAGTGTTTCTGATAACACTACAAATTTCTTTGGTTTCTGCTGCTGCTTGATGATATTTTCTACATGTTTTGTATTTTTTTTCTTTCTTTATTTTCTATTTTTAGTTGTTAAAAAAATCGTATTATTTCTTTTGTTTAGTGATTATAAAAATAAAAAATAATAAAAATAAAATAAAAATAAAAATAAAAAAACTCTAACCTTTCTGTGTTTAGTTTCTACTATTTCTTGCGTGCAGGTTTTGGTGTTGGTTAATTACCACATATCTAATTGTTTTCATCTCACCATGTCTTGTTGACACAAGAGTTGACTAGCCCATAAGATTATGGCTTGTGGTAAAGGCTGCAGAAATCCATAAATGGTAATCAGCTCACCATGATGATGACGGCATTCCATCAAAGAGTTGGCTAGTCCAAAAGCAAACAGTTTTTGGTAAAGACATCTCAATTCCGTTGATAGCTGTAATGGTTTTCTCAAAACCATAGGGTACTCTTCACCCATGCTTCATTGCTGAGAGTTGAAATGGTCATCAATTCACCATGGTAGCTGCCCTATTGGGTGACCAAATGATTGGCTAGTCCTGAGCAAACGGCTATAGGTAAAGACATGTCAAATCCGTTTATGGCTGTGATGATTTGCCTAAAATCATTAGGGTTCTCCAACACACCATTGATTCACGTTCTAAGTGTTGGACTGGTAACTGGTTCACCCGAGGGTCATGATTCCACCAAAGGACTAGCTAGCCAAAGAGTGAGTAGCTACTTGGTAAAGGCTTATCAAATCTACTCATGATCTTCTGGCGTGTTGCTGCTCAAAGATAGGAGTTGGCGTGGAATATTGTTCTTCGAGATGGTTTCTATTCTTTGCTGATATATAGAGTCTTGGTTGTTGCTGGTTACTTTATTTTGCTGCAGATGTTAAAGTATCAATCCTCATGCTTTGGAAGTTACTCATCTAACTGGAAACTTGAAGTTAACTAAGTCAAATTCAAGTTTAGGGGAGGATTGTTGGGAATTTTAGATGTTCCTACTAATGAAGTTCTACTGACAGGTTCCTACTGAAGCTATAGATGGTTTCTACTGATGACATGGTTCCTGCGATATTGTATTCCTCTTGATATAGTTAATCATATAGTTTGTTAGGATTGGCATGAGCTATTTTAGGTAGTTATATGCATTTATTTTATATTTATTTAGGGTTCCTTGTGTATAAACGGTTGGATTTTGTATTAGAATACACTTGAAAACACTCCCGAAAATCTTTAGAGAGAGTAATAGAGATCCATAGAGGATCATTGTGTTATCAGAAAAACCTTGTTGGTAACTTTGATTGTGTCAATTATTATTCCACTGTGCATTCAATCAATCAATTTTATTCATACCCTAGTTGAGTCCTGATCTGGGTTTCAACAATTGGAATCATCCAATATTACAAATTCTCTCGTATGTCTTTGTTCAGCTTGAGATAAAGGCTTTTCCCTTCTGCTTGAGCCTTCGTTCCCTGCTTTTCTTTTGAGTCACCAATGCCCGTATATCATTAACATAATTTTCGATGTAAAAGCACCTCTAAGATAGTTTGAGCAAGACTTGGATTTCCAGAAATATCATCACCAAGCTGATTCCAAGTCTCATCTGTGAATCCCATAGCCAAAACATTTAACTCTAACATTCTTTCATGTGTGATCTCAGGAGCACTTCAGACAAAATGCATCAAATAGCTTGAGCTTGTTCCAACCTTCTATCATTGATATCTCATGCATTCTAAATAACCTTTCCTTTCACCTTATCAATACCGGGATCCTTCTTCTTCCTCAACCATTTTACCTTTGCCTTAATAATCGAAGAACCGGCAAAGACCATCTGCACATTGTCGCCAGTGAATTAGAAAAAATAGGCTCATCAGCATCATGTGTAGACTCCTTTTCTTCCACAAGCCTCTCAGTAACGTAACATGAATATCATCTGCGATATAACACACAGATGACTCACCACCTCACTGACCTAGTCTTGAGAGTCATTCTACTAAGGTAGCTCCTCTTTTTCCTCTGTCTCCTCTGAAAAACTTTGACTTGTGGAGCAATAGGAGTCTGAGTCTCACCAAGAGATACAGATGCTAGAACATGAAGCTTATCTAGGGCTATTGAAACCCTCTCATGTTCCTGTTCCTCCTCATCATCAGACACCACAAATCTAGTCCTCCACTGGTCCAACCTCACCTCCAAATCTGTCACTTTCTGTAATAACTTCACCATTTCACTACCTAAAGTGACTTTAGTCTCCTTCAGCTCTTCCCGTGTTTCCTTAAGCTGGAGCTCCAAATCATCAACTTTTTGAACATACCTGTGAAGCAAGCTAGACATATTCATTAGCATAGTAGGATCCTCAGCTCCACCAGCAGGAATACCTATGGTTTGATGAGCTTCATTGGACCTAGGAGGAGACACAATAAAATCATCACCAAAAGTAGTGTCATCCTCAAAAGGTTGTCTAGGTGGACTATGTAGCTGATCACTAGTAGGAGTAGGATTAACCTCAGCTCTCAGAGTTTGGTCTGTGAGGTAGAGAACAATAAGCTCCTCAAGACTAACATGCCTTGGTGAAGGTGGGATTAGGTGAGGTGAAGGTGGATGTTGTGTGTGTCATCGGGGGCAATAATGCAGATGCATCAGCAGCAACATTGACACCAAGCAACATGGTGGTAGTAAGGTCTATGTTCTCCAGGTAAAACCAGTTTTCATTGTTGCAAATAACTTGGCTGTTAGCTTAGTAGTTGACCCGAGAGGTTTCAATGCTCAGTATCATTTGTAAAAACCTAGGATACATAAAAAATTTATGTTTGGTATCCTACATTTTAAGCATTTCCTCAAAAATATATTTTGAAAAATTATATTGTCTCCTATGAGCCAAACAAATAATGGCATTTGCAATAGAACTAGAGAACTGATCCCACCCACCAGTTTGGGACTGAACACTGAAGCAGGGTATGAACCAAAAACCTCCACTTAGGACAAAACTTATTTTTATACCAAATTATTTTCCCATCAAAGGGATACCCTAAGCTGGTTAGTCCAGAGATGAGCTCCTTTCTATCATTCTCAATGAGACCATCTGCATCATCAAGTTGTAACTGAGTCCTAATAAGGGACTCAGTGATTATATACTCTCTACCATCTATAGTGCCACAATCTCCTTGGTGGAACCAGTAGGAGATCGCTCATGAGCAGTGGCCCAAAATTGCCTAACAAGAAAGTCATACACAACAGATGGAGAGTGTGTAAGAGCATACCGATTTTAGACCTTAAGAAAAATCAATCATCTCATCATAAAGTGCTTCCTTTGATATGTTCCAAAATGCAGTCTTGTTGTGATCCATTGTATTGGCGATGCCATTGAGAAGAAGATTGAAGATGAGCGAGATTCAAATTAAGAGGGAATTGGGGTAAGGGTTTCTTCTGATTGACTATTTAAAAGAGTTTCCCAAAATAGTCGTTTAAATTGAAACAAAATCTTTGACCAATTTTGACTTAAAATAACCCCGAAAATAAATCCCCAAATTATATCAAAATCAACACAATGAAAAGTCAAACAGCTGAAACCAAGCAGTCAATCGGAGGAAACCAATTAACTTTTGTCCGTAGTAACAAATCAAAACTATCTGCAGAATCCACGGCATCAGAGGAATCCAGTACAATATCGTGGCAATGAGAAGAGAATAAAATCAAATCTTTGACCTATAACATGTCGCTGTCTCCATCAGAACTTTTAGCGATCCAAATTCCAACCATCAATATTTACCATATCTTTTACTTACCAAAGATTCCAAAACTCTTATAAAACCAACCCCTTGACATAATCATATACACACAACTCATACCCCTAAGCAAAACCAAAACATGAGCACTTCTCCCAATCACCCAATTGAACTATCTTCATCATATAGTGAGCCAAACTGGTTGAACTACTTTCCTCCTGGAGCTTCCAACAGCATAACCTACATCTCTAGAGAGCCTCCCACCGATCACCATTCTACACACCACATCAGAAGAAGATCTCCCCACCCTCCTCCCAGAATGAAGTTGAGGTTTCTAGTGCCAAGCTCAAAGATATGAATGAGCTCGGATGATGAGGTGAATGATCCAACCTACTGCCTAGAAACACCGAGGTCCATGACAGTTACTCTCTTGTTGCTACCACCCAGTGCTCCAATTCCAGACCCCCACCCTCCACATCCAATCCCAACAGGAGAAACAGTGATGGGTCTTGCTGCATGACCAGTGGGGAATGGATGGATAGGAGGGAAGAGAGCATCATAGGATGCCACAGTGGGGACACAAAGGCCATGAGGAGGCCTTGAAGAGAGAAGCTTTGGTTTGAAGATGGGTGAAAGCTATGAAGAGATGTTGAGTCTTAGTCTTGTTAGTCATGTTCAGTGTCGTAATGGTATCTGCATCTGAGAATGCAGTTTGTTGAATGAATAAAAGCTTGTTTCTCTAGTCTTAGACATCCGATCCCCATGATAGTGTGTTTGAAACTTTAGCTGCAAGATGGTTAGAAGAACACAAAGTATACAAACGAATATATACACAAATATACATCAATAAGACCTCCCCTTAAACCAGAATCCTCCCTTAGGCACAATCCTCCCCTCAAACACAACAATCAGGGGTTGATCATGCCAATATTGACAATCAAATATTGAAATATGGGGCCATCAAAAGCTTTTGTTAACAAATCAGCAACATTTTCATCTGTATGAACTTTAACCACTTGAATAAGGTGTTTTTCATTAGCATCTCTGATAAAGTGGTGTCTAATTTCTATGTGCTTGGTTCTTTGATGAAAAACAGGATTTTTGACAATACAAATTGTACTTTGGTTATCTATAAAGATTTTAGTATTCATAAAATTGAACCCATAATCCAATAATTGGTTTTGAATCCAAAGTACCTGACCACAACAACTAGCGGCAGCAACATATTCACTTAGGTAGAATGCCACTATATATGGTCTTTGCATTGCCGAAATCAATCTTCTTCCCAAAGAACTGCAACCCCGGTAGTAGACTTGCGATCAAAATTAGCACCAACATAGTCACTATCACTATAAGCTTCCAACTCAAATGGAGATTCTCTAGGATACCAAAGACCGAATTTTGGTTGGCCCTTTAGATACTTGAAAATCTTTTTGATAGCAGTCAAATGGGAAGTCAAAGGTGTGACTTGATGCCTAGAACAAGCATTGACTGCAAACATGATGTCAGGCCTAGAGGCAGTCAAATACATGAGAGACCCAATCATTGATCTGTAGAGATGCACATTAACAGCAGGATCTGTCATTGTTTGACTTAGGAGCCTCATATGGTGTAGTAGCAGTCCTAACAAGTTCCATATCAAACTTCTTGAGGATATCATGCACATACTTCTCTTGATGATTGAAAATGCCATCTGATTCTTTGCACTTGTAAGCCCGAAAGAAAGTAAGTTCACCCATGGCACTCATCTCAAACTCACTTTTCATCAAATCTTCAAATTCTCGCAGGGCTTCTTTGGTGAACCAAAGATAATATCATCCACATATACTTGCACAAGAATGATATCCTTGGTGCTCTTCTTGATAAAGAGAGTCGTGTCAATAGCACCTCTTCTATACCATGTTTGTAAGGAATGAAGGCCTAGCATACCAAGCCCTAGGTGCCTGATGTAATCCATATAGTGCCTTAACCACCTTGTATACCATATCTGGATGATGAGGGTCCACAAATCCTTTAGGCTGAGTGACATACACTTCTACCTCAATCTCACCGTACAAAAATGCACTCTTCACATCCGTCGATGACCATGAACCCATAGGAGGAAGGCCAAAAGTTTTATGGCTTCTACTCTTGCAACAGGAGCAAAAACCTCATCATAATCAATACCCTCCTCTTGTTTGATACGAACAACCAAGAGCCTTGTTCCATACCACAATACCCCATCCTTTTACATTGAGAATCCACTTAGTTCCAATAGCATATTTACCATGAGGCAAATCAACCAGTTCCCATACATTTTGATTCAGAAATTGTTGCATTTCCTCTTGCATAGTAGCTACCCAATCCTCATCACCTAGTGCCTGTGAAATACTGGTAGGTTCAACCTGAGATAAGAAACAAGCAAATAGACAATGTTGATAGTCTATATGATTGGTCATGTGTTGAACCCTTATGTAGCTGAGAAAAGCAGATTCACCAAATGATGTCTTCTACCGCTTCTAGTTTGAACAGTGGAAGTAGGATCCACCAATAATAAGGTTGTGGATGAACTGTGTTAATCCTCTTTGTGACATTAGGACTAACATCCACAGATGTAGCCAGATTATTAAGTGTTGCTCCAAAGTCATCATCATAAGAAGAAGAGTCAAAGATGCCTTCTTGACTGGTGATGAATGCCATCAATTAGAGGTAGAGTGTTGTGAATTTTCTAAGTCATGGAGGTGGCAAATCTGGTGGGAGTCTCACGTGTATGTCGTAGCAAGCGTTTCCATTATCAGCATGAGCAGTTACATTACCAGGGGAAACAGATACATTGCCAGCGGCATCAAAGTTCCTGCGGCCTCATCGTTGCTGTTTAAAAGATCCACTGTTTCCTTGGAGAATTCATAACCAAACTTTTCAGCATCTTCAGTAGCTGCATGTTCTTGGCGTTGGAGCTTTACAAGTTCTTCTGCAAACCCCATATCACTAGAAGGCACATCATGAGCATTTCTTGGTACCTGAAAAGTGGTTAGAGGAAAAGGGAACAAGTATAACTTGTTCATCAGTTTCTGAATCGACTCATCATCGAAGAACCCGCAATGTAAGTGGAAACCTCTGGTGTTTTTGAAATGTTAGATTTATAACGAGTATAACCCAAATGGTCAGTTAGATAATCTAAATCAAAGTACCATTCTTGACACGCACCTTGAACATTGAGCTTGTCCTCCATAAATCAGATTGAGTCTCTTCAACCCTCTTTGTGGAGAGATTATATACTCTGTAAGCTTTACTATGAGCTGAATAGCCTACAACATATCCTTCATCAGCTTTCCTATCAAACTTGCCCAACCGGATCACTAGTATTGAGGATGGTGACATGACAACCAAAAGGCTTAAGATGACTAATGGTAGGAATCTTGCCAGAGAGAAGTTCATAAGGTGTCCCATTTGTGATTGAGACCATTCAAGACATAACAAGATTGCTAAGCGCCAGTCAAAAACATGGTAGGCAGCTTTGAATCAGCAAGCATGGATCTTGTTGCTTCAATGAGGGTCCTGTTTTTCCTTTCAGCAACTCCATTTTGTTGTGGAGTCCTGGCAGTGCTATAGTCCCTTTTAATCCCCTTTGTAGCACAGTGTTCTATCAATTTAGCATTCTTAAACTATGTCCCATTATCACACCTAATTGCTTTAACCTTCTTGTTGATTCTCCACCGGGGCAATAAAGTCTTGAAGAAGCTGGAATGTTTCATCTTTAGTTCCCAAGAAGAATGCCCAACTATATCGACTATAATCATCAGTCACCACCAAACAATAGTATTTATGATCAATGCTTCTGATAGATGTAGGACCAAAAAGATCCATATGTAGAAGTTGCAAAGGCTCGAGATAGTGTGATAATGGCCTTATATGAAGCCTTGTGTTGCTTTCCCTTGTTGCAGACCACACAGTTGTGCTCATTGGTAAAGACTTTGGAAGGCAGACCATTAACTAATCCAAGTTTAGCAAGCTTGTTGATGGTTTTGTAGTTCACATGAGCCATCCTTCTATGCCATTTATTAGATTCATCCAAGGATGCTTTTGGCACCAAACAAGCTAAAATCTCAATGCTGGACATCATTGAGATTGAATGTGTAAAGATTGTGTTTCCTTGGTACCTTCAGAACAACTTGACTGTCATCAGGTAGTTGGAAATCTTTAGAAAGAACCGACATTCATATCGATTGAAAGCACAAAGTTTTTCTTGTCACAGATTTGGGACACAGAAAATAGATAGAAATTTCTCAATGCCTCCACATAATACACATTCTCAAAGTTCAGTTGAGCAGTTCTAATAGTACCCTTCCTGATTTTCCATCTCCTCCTCCAAAGGTAACAGTACCTCCTTGAATACCAACAAAATCATGAAGCTTGTCTTTATTCCTGTCACACTCCTAGAACAACCACTATCTATAAAACCTAAATCTTTATTGGAAAGAGGATCATCCTACAAAAAGAATTACAACAACATTAGTTTACATGGAGACCCAAGTCATCACTGACTTGGGCCTGCCTTGTGGATCTTAGTTGATAAACCTGGATTGATGAGATCCACTATTGTTCTTGACCTTTGCATGTAAGTTGGTCTTTTGGGTTCCAAGAACAACCTAGTGAGGGCTTAACAGCAGGTGTCCCTCCATGCCCCCTTGATGTAAAAGTTAGTGTTAACAGACCTATAATCATTTTGAAAATAAGTGCTTGTAGGTCTGTTCAAAGGTCTATTAACATTTCTTCTCCAATGAAAGATGGCTGTCGGCACAAGCGGGTTACCAGACAGCTGTTCTACCAGTGAATTGATTCTTTTGGTCCTCATATATGTTCCAATGGGAATAAATGAAGGTATGTTGGCCGCATCAGTCCATACATTTTTATATCTCTGTTGATTAGTGCACATATTCATCTTTTTCTCATAATAATCACAATCTTTGATAAGATGAAAAACACTCCCACAAACAAAACATGGTTTCTTCTTAAATTGCTTGTTCAAAACAGGAACAGTCTTATCACAAACAAAATTATTCAAACCACAACCAAAATCGGATTGTTTTTAACAAAATCAACAGAACAAAATGTTTCTAGAAAAGTCGTCTTTGAAAAAGTTTCTTTAACAACTCTTGGGCTTGAGGAACTTGTAAAGGATTAGAGGCGACTTTAAGAACTCTTCATTTGAATCTGGCATATTCTTTAGATTGAGTCTCAAAAGTCCTGGAAGAACAAGAGACAAATGTGTTAGACTCACTGCGAGTATCGATAAGTCATTAGACTTTTGACCATAAGACATATGTGATTCATCAAGTGATGTCGGATTTGGTAATATGATACCATTAATAGAAGAAGGAACATTATGCATTTTACCTTGTTTTATATATTCAACAGGTTTTCTATATTTATCTTCTTCTTCATCAGTGACAGGATTAAAAACATTGTAATCATTTGGGTCATACACCTCATCACGGACCAATATAGTCCTTGGCTCCTAACCCCATTTTAGTTTTAACAGACATAGAGCTATTTACTAGTTTATGTAAGTTTTTAGCCTGTTCTTGCCATTGATTGTGCCTAGCCACCTCTGAGTCTAACCTAGCTTGTAGACCCTCCTTCTCAGCAACAACTTTAACAAATTCTTTCTTATTAAATTTTAACTCATTTGAGGTGTTATCAAAATCTCTTTGCAAAACATTTATTTTCTCCTCAAGAGCCATTTGGTTTTGATCATACCAGGCCTTTTGTTTTTCTAAAGCTTTAACTGTTTTCTTATAGGCTTGAACTTATATAAACAACTCATTATATTTATCATTAACATCATCAAACTCACACTTAAGAGCATCATATTGAGTATTACAACCAAATATACAATTTGTATACACAGTGATGCCCATCATTCGCATTTCTCCATGGAGTGTCAACAACCAGTCCAACTTGAGACTCTTCATCCTCACCATCATTCACATGATCATCCGAGTCCTCTCTTCTTGATGATAGTAATTGGTATCAGAGCCTCGGGGCTCTCGATCTAGGGTTTATAAGGTTTTCCTCTAATTAAGGTTTATACCTTAATTTATCTATCGCAGCAGATGGATTTTTGTTAGATCTAACAAACGCAAGGTCAGAAGTTACAGCATTCTTTTTGGTCTATTATTTTTATTTTGTTAGACCAGTAATGCTAGACTTATGCCCTATAGACCTACAAGTTCTTATTTTCAGTCATATACACCTTATGTATCTCATATGAATATGGCACATGGTGGAGTAAGAGTGGCTACTGTTGTTAAGCCCTCAACAGGTTCTTCTTGGAAAACTCAAAGGAAAAGTTCATTCTGGGTACCCAAGAACAATAGTCTTTGTCAGGTGCATTGATTGAGGGGAGGCTTATTGTTGTATTTTTGTATTCTAACCATTTTGCAATTGTTGGATCCTCATCACCTTAAGGGGAGGCTTAGTGTTTCTGATGACACTACAAATTTCTTTGGTTTCTGCTGCTGCTTGATGATATTTTCTACATGTTTTGTATTTTTTTTCTTTCTTTATTTTCTATTTTTAGTTGTTAAAAAAAATCGTATTATTTCTTTTGTTTAGTGATTATAAAAATATAAAAAAAAACAAAAAGAAAAAAACTCAAACCTGTCTGTGTTCAGTTTCTACTATTTCTTGCATGCAGGTTTTGGTGGTGGTTAATTACCACCCATCTAATGGTTTTCATCTCACCATGTCTTGTTGACACAAGAGTTGACTAGCCCACAAGATTATGGCTTGTGGTAAAGGCTGCAGAAATCCATAAATGGTTATCAGCTCACCATGATGATGACGGCATTCCATCAAAGAGTTGGCTAGTCCAAAAGCAAACGATTTTTGGTAAAGACATCTCAATTCCGTTGATAGCTATAATGGTTTGCTCAAAACCATAGGGTTTTCATTCCCCATTCACTTCATTGTGAGTTGAAATGATCATCAATTCACCATGGTTCTGCCCTATTGGGTGACCAAAGGTTGGCTAGTCTGACAAGGCTACAAGTAAAGACATGTCAAATCCGTTTATGGATGTGATGATTTGCCTAAAATCATTAGGGTTCTCCAACACACCATTGATTCACGTTCTAAGTGTTGGACTGGTGCTGGTTCACCAAGGTGATGTCATGATTCCACCAAAGGACTAGCTAGCCCAAGAGTGAGTAGCTACTTGGTAAAGGCTCATCAAATCTACTTATGATCTGATGATTCTGTTCTTTGCTCAAAGATAGGAGTTGTTGTGGAATATTGTTCTTCAGAGATGGTTTCTAGTTGCTGTCAATATATAGAGTCTTGGTTCTTTTGCTGTTACTTTATTTTGCTACAGATGTTAAAGTATCAATCCTCATGCTTTGGAAGTTACTCATCTAACTGGAAACTTGAAGTTAACCAAGTCAAATTCAAGTTTAGGGGAGGATTGTTGGGAATTCTAGATGTTCCTACTGATGAAGTTCTCTTGACAGGTTCCTACTGAAGCTATAGATGGTTTCTACTGATGACATGGTTCCTGCTAATATTGTATTCCTATATATAGTTAATCAGTATTAGTTTGTTAGGATTGGCATGAGCTATTTTAGGTAGTTATATGCATTTATTTTATATTTATTTAGGGTTTCTTGTGTATAAAGGGGCGGTGGCTTTTGTATTAGAATACACTTGAAAACACTCCAGGAAAAACATCTTTAGAGAGAGTAATAGAGATCCATAGAGGATCATTGTGTTATCAGAAAAACCTTGTTGGTAACTTTGATTGTGTCAATTATTATTCCACTGTGCATTCAATCAATCAATTTTATTCATACCCTAGTTGAGTCCTGATCTGGGTTTCAACACTTGAGCTTGCTCGACTTCAAAGGTGGTGATCTTGCCTTTAAGAGGAACCTAGAAGATCACACAAAAACAAAACTACAAACATAGATCTCTTGGATCTGAGGTTAGTGAGTTTTTAACTCAAGGAGAAAGTGTGTTAGAAAGGGATGAAAAACAATGAGGAAATGGCTCACTATTTATAGAAGAAAAACTCTACTGTTCCCCGGATCCCACGGATCCCTTCCACAAGGGATCCGTCTAGCGTTAAGCTAGGGATCCGTCTAGCGTTAAGCTAGGGATCCGTGGGACGCTCCCTTTTACCCATGGGTATTTTGGTTATGGGTCATGGGTCATGGGTTGATCCATGGATCTTTAGCTAGATACAATGTATCTTTTGAGTGCAATGCACTTGGTCATTTTGGGTATGGGTTGATCCATGGGTTATGGATATTATCCATGTATGATATAAACATGATGTCATGCAATGGGTTATGGGTCAAGCTCCATGGGTCATGGGCTTTGGGTTGTACCCAACTACATTCAATGTATTTGCCCAATGGGTTATGATACTTAAGTTTCTACCCATTTATATTATCCAATATACTACATACTAGTTATGTGTATATTTTACCCAAATATGTAAACACTAGTTGTTGTACATATGTAATCATAAAATCACTTATACTTGTTTTAGTGTTTTATGTGAAAATGTGAATATGTTAGAAACTATTAGTTCAAACCATTTACGTATTTTATTTGTTTCGTTAAAATGATTTTACGTTTGTTATCGACAAAACATTAGAAGATCGTAAAATATAAATAAACGTTTTTACGGCTTATTTGTATTAACACTTACTACTTCAAGAATACTAATAGTGTTTGGTTGGGTTAGATTTAACTAATACATGTTATAATTGTGAATGGTCTATTATACCCTCGATGTACAACCAGAAAAGTTACATTGACTCTGGCAATCATGGTCAAGGGACTTGTTTAGACTATAAAAACACTGTTTTGGACTACCGGCGATGAAAATGCTAAGTTTTGGTTCACCGTGATGCGTGTGTACAAGATTAGGAACCAATGGTGTATTTTACTCTTTTTTAATTTTATTTTATTTATTTATTTATTTATAATTTTATTTATATTAAAAAATTATAAATCTAAAATTACGGAATAGAAAAATATAAAGTTTAAGAAATCAAAAGCTTAAAACTGACAAAAAATACGAAACAAAGACTGATAAAAAATCTGGGGTACCTATAGTCGATCCCCAGTGGACTGCCGAGCTACAAGTCCTACGAATGCTATATATTTCTAACTGTTAATACACATAATGTCAAAAATGTCATTTGCATTTTTCGATCCCTATACGTTTTGATAATCACAAAATATAAAGACACGTTACGTAAAACTATAAGTTTTTAATCGAGAAAATTCGTTTCAGTTACGTTTTGACTACAACATCACTTAAAGTATGTACAAACACAATACCAACTTAGTTAAGTGATCAAAGAATTTATTTTTCCTCAAAACTCATATTTTTATGTGACAAAATAGATTTGAATTTCAAAATCTCCAACAACTATTTTTATGTGACAAAACGTGATGTTAGATCTTGTGGGATCGTGTTTTGGTGTGTAAATTGGTTCTAGTTAGGATTAGGACTCGACATTTTTCTTAGTGTCGTTAATTGGTGTAAGCGTTGGTGTACTGTTTTCTCCGCCTGAAGGAAGTTTGTTGACATAGTGATTGTGAACTCTCGAGTGTGATACTCGAAGAGTGGAGTAGGGTGAAGAGTGAGCTTCATGCCGAACCACTATAAATCTCTATGACTTGGTTTGGTTGGCTCTATCGCTTTATCTTCTTTGCATCCATATATTATTTATTGCATGCATATCTATCGTATTCACATATATAGTTGATTGATATCACATAACCTCAAATCAAATAATTTTCAAAAAAATAACTAAAAGTTTTGAAAGTAAACGTAATTTAACCTGACACGGGTCAAAATGTCACATTATGGTGTCATACAAAACATATAAGCATGGCGGAAGTCTTATTAAATGAAATACCAAGTCATATAAACGTATGACTTCAAAAGGAAATACATAATCCAACATGTCTAAAAGAAATGAAATGTCAAAACAAATATTCTTCAACCATATCGGTATATTTGAGAAAATATGTGACTATTTAATAGCCAAAACCCTATTATTTTTTTGCAAAACACATCTTTTGTCCGGCTTACAACATTATTTTGTCTCAAATAGCTTAATTTTGTTTTTTAAATGGTTTAGGAACCGTTTTAACAGAAACTCAAATAAAAAATAATCCCATATATATCTTTATACAAAACAATTTTTTCTTATGATATTTTTTATAAGATTTAGAGAAGTTTTTATTAAATTATATGAAAATCTAAATAGTATATCTTGTTATCTAAACCATGAGCTATGTCAGAGGGACTTCTCACCCCCATTGTATCAAACTTACTCGCAACACATATACGTTTACATTATCAGACAACTGTAATTGAGTAGATTGTATGAAAGTTATAAGCAATTGTAAAGTAAAGTATATTGAAAACTTGAAAATCACCCATTACTATAAGTAAAAAAGCAAAGTAAACATGCCATTTTTGTGATATTATTCTTTTCTTTACATAATATAAGTAATCAATATTCAATCAATCAACCATCCCCACAATTTCATTATCACTTCACAATGTATTAAACTCAACAACAATTGCAATTCTTGGGAACAATGGGCATATTCACTCAATCCTTGAGAACTATATTAAGCTCCTAAAAAGTCTTCGTTGTGGTGACAATCACTTTGATTGTCCCGCTTGCATTAATATTCAAAGTCCACTTGGATATGTCTCATGGATATTTTAGTAATATAAAACTACCCTCGTTTGACTTTAGTATCAACACTTTTCAAAAAAATGCTATGCAAAACCCAACCACCACATTTGGATACAGTATATCATCTTCAGTATTACAACAGTCATCACCATTACCTTCCTCTCCCTGCTTTCAACCTCTGTAATTGTTCACACGATTGCGTCTCTTTTCTTTGGTCGTGTCATAAATTTCACAACAGCAATCAAAGTCGTACCGGGTGTGGAAACGAGTCATAATCACCCTTCTTACAATGTTCCTAGCAATATACATGCTCAAAATATTTTTGAATTCGTGGGTTCTATACCACCAAAATATCCATGTGAACTTTGAATATATTCGCAACCGAGAAAATCAAAGTGAGTGTTACCTTGACGAAGAGTTTCGTAGAGGTGAATATTGTCTTGAAGGTTTGGTTTTCGGTTTTTTACGGTACTGTTTTTGGTTTTTACAGTTTTTGGATATCCGAAATTTGAGTTGATGGTTTTATGTTATGCTCATTATTTCAGCTATGTTCTATAAATTCGGATATCAAAAATTTCGGATAACAGTTATATATCTGAATATTCATATATTTATATTTTTCAAAAAACTTTAAACTCGCATTTCATAAAACTCAACCTTTTAATAAATTTTTGATCAATTTTTCGGATATCCGAATACGGATATTTTTTGAACATCCAAAACTTAAATTCAAGAAATCTTAAAATGTAAGTTGAATATTTTGTTTTAAAATAATAAGATTAATAACATGTATATAAAGATGAGATGTGCAAACATATATGAAATAAAAGAAAACTAAATTTACTATAGTGTTAGCTAAACAAACACATGTTACGAATTTCTGATCTCTTAGTTTTTGTACTTTGGTGATTACTTGTATCAAAACTAATACGTATATATATTTTTATTAGTTTTATGAATATTAGAATGTGGCAGTTCGGTTTTTTCGGTTTCGGTTTTCATATAACACCATTAACTGAACCAAAACTTTTGGACTTTTGTAGAAAACAAAACGCCATCGATTTTAGATTTGGTTCCGTTTTTTTGGTTTTTGGGGGTTTGGTTTGTTTTCCGTTTTGTTGCTCTCCCCTGCTTAAGGTGACTCATTACCCAATGACTATTAGCAGTACGTTAGTTGTAAAATATTTACAGTACAGAAGCGTAAATACATTATCTTCTTGAAGTATTAGCAGTACGTTAGTTGTAAAATATTTACTGGACAGAGGTGTAAATACAATAACACCTCCGTATATCTCATCTTCTCAAAGTGATTTTTTTTTCTTTTTTTTTTTTCTTGTTTTTTCTTTCTGAAAATATCATACTCTTTACTAAGCACATTATTACAACCAAATAGCGGCCGACATAACCACCCAAGAATCGAACATGGAGATCACGAAACAAGAGTTTATGTGTTACCAATTTTTGGTAAACAAAAGTTTTTTGTGAACCTTGGGAAAAGTGATTAGTTGATTACTATTGCTTTTTCATTTCTCAGACACAAATTTACTAATTTGTTTACATTTCATGTGTTACGTACTAATGGTAGTCTCATAAACTTAGGAAGTTCTCCTTTTAAACAAGTAAACAACAATTTATTTAAGGCGAAATGATCATGCATTATCTAAATTAATCCAAAAAGACCCTAGATTATTCTTGCAGTACGGACGTGTTAAACATTATCTTCTTCAATTGCGTGATATTGGGCTTAAACATTTATTATTCAAACCAGCCTGCTTATTTATAAGGTTCATGGGCCGTTATAATTACTGGGCTTATGTCTAACTTCTAGTAATACAAGACAACGAATCATATTATTCATTCTGAGTTCTGACATTATTATTTCAATTCAACATAGTAGCTTACATGATTTTTTGTTATGTAAACTGCAACGAGTATCTTTATAAACACTTGTTTGAGAGTTGGATATTGCTTCTGCTTGGTCGTTGAGTGTGATCATTGAGTTTGAATTTTTATTCTTGTCGTTATACATTGTAGATCACTTTTGGTGCTAGCATTTTTTATAACTTCAACCACCTCATGACTTCACCATTTTCCTCTATTGCAAATTAAGTGCAAATCACAACCTTATAAGCATAGAATTCCATAGCTATAAAAATAATTATTGCATGTGCTCTACTTAAGCAAATACTCCGTAAGTCCTTTAATAATAGATAATTAGATACCATACCATATTTAATTATCAGAAATTATTTTGCTTTATTATATGCTTGTGCCCTTTTGTGTGTACACCACATGAGAGAATCTTTGCATGTTAAAATAGCCTGACCGCAAAATTGTGTGTGCACCACATGACATGGTTGGTTGAGTAAAATGTAACATTGTCCTTGTTTCACACATGTATACACTCTTCTTTAATCAAGGTTTTAGGAAGACCAATAATCTATTGCACATAAAGAATATAACTGTTGTATTGGTCGAAATTACCACCTCTGGATATAGTAAAATATATCAAAGCATGCGTGTCCTTTAAATCAAGTGTATGTTTAATTGTTGTAGTTGTAATTATAATGTGTAAAATAACGTAAAATAATATACTTATTTAAGTAAAAGGTTAATGACATGTAATAGCATTGCTTTTCATATTTGTTCCATTATCATATACGAACCTAAAAAATTACCATAATAAAATCAACTCTTTCTTCGTTAGTTTTTTGGCGTATAATATTAATCTTAATTTATTTCATTATCATGCGTTTTGACTAACGACGTTTATAATTAACTCAAAAATATGTTTTCTTACATTTTCATACGTTTTTATCCGTTTTTTAACGTTTTCATACGTTTTTATCCGTTTTTATACATTTTCGTCCGTTTTCTTACGTTTTCATACGTTTTGTTCTTTTTTAAACGTTCTCGTCCATTTTATCGTTTTCGCGTTTATATATGTTTTTATTATACGTTTTTCTCATCTTTACATACGTTTTTTTGGTTTTTAAAGCGTTTTCGTCCGTTTTATATGTTTTCAAGTGTTTTATACCCTTCGTCCGTTTTTATACGTTTTTCTTATCTTTTCATACGTTTTTGTTTGTTTTTAAACGTTTTCGTCTGTTTTTATATGTATTCAAGCGTTTTTATATGCTTTCGTCCATATTAAAACATATGAAATTGTGTAAGCAGTAAAATCGACGTATAAACGTATAATAAAACATATGGCTATAAACGGTTGAAACTGATGCAAAAACGTAAAAAACATATAAAATGGATGAAAGTGCATATAAAACAGGGACTGATAAATAAATAGACGAAAACATTTGAAAACGAACAAAACGTATGAAAACGTAAGAAAACAGGCGAAAACGCATAAAAATGGGTAGAAACGTATGAAAACGTAAGAAAAACATATTTTTGAGTTAATTACAAATGGTGCAAACAAAAACGTAAAGAAAACGGGCGAAAACGTATAAAAACGAATAGAAACGTAAAAAAACATATTTTCTAGTTAATTAAAAACGATCGTTAGTTAAAAGGACTAAGGGTGCAAACAAAAACGTATAATAATGAAACAAAATTTGAAAGTTAGAAGGGTATTGTGGTATTTTTTTTAAAAGTATCACGATAGTAAAACAGATAATCGTTGTTATTAATGCTTTAAAATAAAATACTATTCAAATTAATAATAGCATTAATAAGGGCATATTAATTACTGTATCCTCACAACAAGTTTATCATACTATCTATCTTCTTTATAATCTGAAGGCACCATTCTTAATTTTAAAATGTACAAGAAATTAAGCATGGTTTACAACACTTTAATGCACCTAATTTTCAGAATTACAACAAAGTAAGCATATTGTACAACAAAATAAAGCGTGATGTCATTTTAAGACCAAAATTCTATCAAACAATATTAATGCTATTAAAAACACCCATTCACCAAAAATTACAACCATTTAAGCACAATGTATAATAGCTGCAACCAATTTTTAGATTTACAACAAATTAAGCATAGTGTACAACAAAATAAGCATGATGTAATTTTCAGACTTACAAAATTAATGCTATTAAAGTGGTCAATGTTATTAATAACTATAATGACTACTACTTACAAGAAAAAAAACATAGTGTACAACACTTTAATGCACATAATTTTGGACGTACAAGACAAAAGCAGATATGTAAAAAACACAACATTAATGTTATTTAATGTAGTCAATTATTTAACTGGTCAATAAATACAATTAATACAGCTATTAAAACACCCTTACATAAGAAATACAAATTATCCAGCATATTGTACAACCAAATTAAACACAATTCTTACATTAAATTTCACTACTACAAATAATAAAGCATATTATACAAATATTCAAGCCCAAACGGGCAACGGGCCAAATGGACTTGACCCCGAACAGGCGCGGACCAAACGGGCTCGAGCATTGCGGCAGAGAACCTGCCAACGCTTGAGTTCGACCGAAACAGCAGCTGCGGCTATCTGAAATTTTTGATATCCGTAAATTTATTGTTAAAAGAAAATAATAAACTAAAATACATTATTCATCGAAAAATTTTATTTCAGGATACCCGCCGCTGCAACGCGCGGGTACCCTGCTAGTCTTATCGTAATGCATAAAGGCTTTTTAAAATTAGAAATACTTAAAATTCAGCTTTGCTTATTATAGTATGATTCAATAGCTTGCACATAATTAAAACACCATTAATATGGTCAAGATATTTAATATAGTCAATTAATTAACTGGTCAATAGTTACACTTAATGCATTTATTAAAAACACCCATAACAACTCAATCACAATTATTAAATGTTATTAATACAAATAATAAAGCACATCATACAAATATTCAAGTCCGTACGGGCAACGTGTCAAACGGGCTCGAGCCCGAACGAGTACGGGATAAACAAAATTCTTGATATCCGTAAATTTATTGAAAAAAAAAAAAGAAAAAACATAATAAACTAAAAAACATGAATTATCGGGAAATTTTATTTCAGGGTACCCGTCATTACAACGCGCGAGTACACTGCTAGTATTTTGAATGCCTCATCATGTAACATTGAAAAAAGAGCAGTTCGAAAAGATGGATTAATATATGGGTTGTGTTATATAGACCCTCCCTACTAGGGAGAGTTTGTACTTTTATTCCTTTTATTTTATTTCAGTACAACATGGTTTTTTCTTAGTTTATGTTCCGTATTTCTGACAGTTTTAAGCGCTTAACTTATTAAACTTTATATTTTATGTACCGCACTTTTGGGTTTATAGAAACTCCAAAATACATCCCTGTGGTTTACCCCGTTTCGCACCATACATCCCTCTCGCAAAAGTTTCAACAGATACATCACTTCGTTAGTAAAAGTTAACCTATATACATCCTGATTAAATAAGGACTAATGGTGCAAATTATTTCTCGTTATCTCTAACGAGATAGATAATGTTTACAGATTAGTCCTCTAGGTTAACAGTATTTGCACCGTTAATCCTTTTTACATTTTCTTCATTTTATGTTTTGTCCATTTTTTACGTTTTAGGTCCGTTTTTAAGTTTTCTTTGTTTTTACGTTTTCGTCCTTGTTTTTACGTTTTCGCCCGTTTTTTTTACTTTTTCGTCCATTTTTTAAGTCTTTGTCCGTTTTATACGTTTTCGCCTGTTTTTTTACGTTTTCGTATGTATTTTTACGTTTTTCGTCTTTTTTTTTCACGTTTTCATAAGTTTTTATCCATTTCTCACACATTTATTGGTTTTCGTCTATTATTCTACGTTTTCGTCCATTTTTTCTTATGTTTTTGTCCGTTTTCATCCATTTTATACATATAATATGTATGAAAACGGATAAAAATGTATGAAAATGGATAAAAACGTATGAAAATGGATAAAAATGTTTCTGTATCAATTTTAAATAACGATTTTGACCAATTTCTAGTCGAAAACCGCTTAAGTTTTGGTAGTAAACAGCCCTTGTTTTGAATTTTCAGGTTAAAATCTCGCGAGTCTTGATGTAAATCATCATTTTGGACAACTGTTCTGTTTTACACTTTTGATGATTCGGAACAGAAATGGGTCAAAATCGTGATTTAAAATCGATATAAACATTTTATCCATTTTCATATGTTTTATCCATTAAATTCATACGTTATCCGCTTATACATATTATATGTATAAAAATGATGAAACGTGCGAAAAAACGTAGAATACTATAACAACGAATAAAGTGTATGAAAACGGATAAAAACGTATGAACGGCTTTCGTAAAAAACGAGACTAACGTAAAATGGCGCTTTTTTAAAAACGTGATGAAAACGTAAAAAAAAAATCTGAAAAAAGCGAAATTTAATCGAAAAACGGCGAAAACGTAAAAAACAGTGGCACGTAAAAATCGGCTAAAACGTGAAAAACAACGAAACGTAAAAGGTTAAAAATAATTTAAAAGGACTAGCGTAACGGTGCAAATACCGTTAACCCATAGGACTAACGGTGTAAACCTTATTTATCTCGTTAGGAGATAACCGGAGAAATAATTCGTGCACCGTTAGTCCTTATTTTAAGCGAGGATGTATATAGGTTACCTATACTTAAGAGGATGATATGAAACTTTTGAGAGAGGGATGTATAAGTGCAAACGTGGTAACGACAAGTCACTCGTTAATGATATTTTGAAGTTTACTCTAGTTTTTTTAATATAAACAAAATTTTTTAAAAAAAAAAGCAAAAAAAAATAAAAAAAACGCAAAAACGTGAGGGGTCCCCTTTGTAAAAATAAAAGGATCTCAATAACTTGTCCCTTAATCTATTTGTGATTTACCAAACGAGCAAAAAATTAGCAACACTCGCTGATTACCTTTTTAAAACGCTTATAAATGCTCTTTATCTATTGATAGTTTGAGACCTAACTCATTGAATTATTAGAAGAAATTAAGGATGACCTAATAAAAAATATTGGTTTTTAAATAATGGAAGAAAAAAAGGATTTATTTTATTATAAGTGAAAAATGATGAAAAAGGAGTATGCACCAAGAAGTTGGGAAGCTGGTCGTGTTTGGCTTTATTCGATTTGTAAGTTTTTTAATTCGATGAAAATGAAGGCTGGTGTATTCCGCGTCACTCGTCTTTATTATTCATTTCAAAATAATATATTTATCATCGTCACTTACATTTTATATCATTTAATTAGATGATGGTAGGACCATAATCCACATCACACCCATGTGTCAATGTTATTTTATGCATTACAATCCAAAGATTCTCTCTAATTACATAATAAAGTCGACATTTTTTGTCAGGGTCGAGAAGTTCTGATACATATCATACAGTTCATACTATCATAACTTCTTATAAAATTGTACTAGTAATATATCTAGGTTTTATAAATAAATAAAAAAAGTGTGAATTGGCGGAAACAACTTAATTTCAAGTGTCTTTCGTCACTAAGGCGTTGGTCGATCTCATAAAGAATAATACTCCGTATGCTTCTTACGAATGATGAGACCTTAAATTTGGAGTAGTCAGGAGTCGAGAATCGAACCCTTGACTTTTTATCCACAAAATCTCTCTAGTGAGCCTATGAATTTTTCAAAAGTGGATACCAACTGAGCGAAAACTTTTTGGTTAATTTATGTAGGTTTTAAATTAAAGTTACAGACTGAAATTTATTTATAGTTAAATTGTGAATTTTGTTTTTATATATGTCGCAAGAAATTAAATAAAAACTTACAATTCCATGTGTTAGGTCCCAAGAAATTGATAGTAAGTTTCTACATGGGGCTAAATCAAAAACCTATAAACTAATCCAACAAAAACCAACAACAATAGGAAACCCATCCGGAGCTTAACAAGAATCCGGTAAAGTGATCAACAAACAAAAGAGAATGAAATGTTTTTTTCAACCAATACAAAAACACACTTCTTTAAAAAAAGAAAAAAAACCCACTCTTTCAACATCCACCATTAACAACAATGGTGAAACAAAAACAACTACCCACTGGAACAATAACAAGGTAACAACACCCAACAATTAAAGGAGCCCAGAAAGCTCCTAAGTCCTAACTTGCAATAATTTTCTCTTTAAATTTTTTTAAACAAATTTAATTATTTATTTATTTTACTTTTTCAAGAAAGGAACTGTTGGAGAGGGTTTATTGCCATTTCAGGCTTTTTGTGCTTGCAATTCGTCCAGTGGTGCACACGGCCAAACCCTGGCTAAAAGTGGAGACAGCACGGTGGGACGGGGAAGTAATGGGGATCACAGCAGTGGCACTGCACCACCCTCCATTACATCCAACCTAGGAACACGTAAATATTTTCTGGATCCACAAATGATACAATCCGTTATTATAATGTGGTTTTGATCTATTTAAATCGAAGTGGTTTTAAGATCATATTTAAATAACCAAGCCAGGCGCGATATAAGATCTTTATATTTAAGAGTGCGTCAACTTCAAAGAATGATACTTACAACGGTTTTATTCATTATTTGTTATGCGATGCAGTGTATCACTTGTCTGATCGTAATAAATAAAATGACGGTGAATAATTATGTGGTGTTTAATCCCATGAAACAAAGACTGTTGCACACTTACATCACACACCTGTATGAAAGTCTATAATCTGTTTAAAATTCTTTTGTGATAGATAGAACTTTGACATGATATGCAATTAACCTTTTTTTTTTTTTTGAAAGGTGAAATTTCATAAAGGTCTTACCGTGTCGTGATTCGACAGGAGAGTGTAATACGTTATCTAGCAGGTCATGTAGAAGACTGCCAGCCGGAAATCTTATTTAAATAGATGGAAACCTACTAATAATCCCGAGATGCGACAATTAATTAAATTAGCATTGCCGAATTGACGCAGGGTTCTGGGGCAGCCCTTCATTAAAGGGCTATTTGAAGGAAAATCCTCATTGAACCCCTTGGGTTTGAACTTCAAAGACCTCATAAAGGCCTTTGGGACTTGAGGTGTAACTGTTGGTTGGTTCAATTAACATAACCAATAATAACATAATTTATAGAATAACTAAAATCGTCCTGTGGTTTGTACGTTTAAGCAATCGTCGCCTGAAAGTTCAGACATATACATCACCCTGTTAGTAAACGTTTGACTATATACGTGCAAGGACGAACGGTGCAAAAATTGGGTCGTTAACTTGGACACGTAGCAGTTAAGTGAGGGTAAGTTGGTCATTTTATCTCCAGCTACTTCACTCTTTTATCACTTTCAGTCACCCTCATCCTTCTAAACCCAGTTCAGCTTTACATAAACCACGGATCAAATTAACAAATCAACAGTCCAAGAATCAAATGTCACAATAACAATGACACCATCCACTTGAGCCACATAAAAGTTTACAACCACATTAAAATGATGGAACTACCATCCAGTGTGATTTTTTATTAAAAAAAAATCCTCAACTCCATTGTTCATTGCTAAAACACACCCAAATCAAAAATCCCAAATCAAAAGCACAATCAAAAACAATAATCCCAAATAAAAAACACACATCAAAAACCCAAATCAAAAAACACAAATCGGTTTTCCTTATGACTTGAGAAACACAAGACCAAGCAAGAAAAATCACATAAGCCTAGAGTCTCAATTAAGCTTGAATTAATAAACCAAATAAGCCGACAGCTTATTAAACAAGCAAAAGAAAGGAAAATAGATAAATCTCAACACCCCTTCAGGGTTTTCAATCGAAAGCAGTCAGGGTTTAACGGATCCATGACAAACTGAAACAAGCACCCCCTTAAATCCTTATTTACCAAACGAAATCAATGAAAAACATTTTTGGATTCATCTTTTAATCCACGAAACATAACAAATCATTTTAGAATTTGTTTTATGTTTGGTTTTTAAATAAGGATAGATAGGCATGAACCAAGGTCAAGATTGACCATACCAAACAACTGAGGAGCAAGAAGGGAAAGGAGGTGGCGGCGATGATGGTGGTGAAGACGGCTGGCAGTTAACTCGAACCAAACAAGACCCTTTATTTCCATCTAAAGCCGAACCAGACCCTTGATTTCTCAATCTATCGTCTCTCTTGACTCAAGTGGGAGAATTGGTGGATGGTGATGATGGCTGTGTGGCGGTATGGTTGTTGCTGCTGTTTTCGTTCGCCAGAGAGAGAGGAGGGGGCGGCATGTAGAGAGAGATAGGGTAGTGAGTAGCAGGGAAGAATTAAAGGGGAGATAAAATGTGGCTCAACTTAGCTTGATCCCGTGTCGGGATTAACGGCCGGTGCCTCGTCGCTGTGGATGTATATAGTCGTTCTTAACGGGGTGATGTATATGTCGAACTTTGAGGGATGTATGGTGCAACAGGACAATATGAGGATGTATTTTGGAGTTTACTCTAATTTATATTCTTAACGAGTAATAACTAGGCATAGTTTTGTAGAGATAAAGCAGTTTATGTGGTTGTGGACCCGGTTACGAATGCGGCGAGTGGTTCCCATGCCATCGGCAGCATTTGTTTAATATCTAAATGCTGGATACACTGCATCTCAAACTTCTTTTATTACAACTAGATTTATTTTATTCATTTCACACATGAATAAAAAAGAAAAGCAACACAGTCTCTTCTCCTAATTATTTGAGACATCAAAGAGATCGAAACCACATGCACAATTCTTTTAAAAATTTATGTAAATTATAGAAACATTGCCATCTTTTATAAGGAGTACACTTATTATTGTTTGAGTGAAATAGCTCCTTAGCTAGGTATTCATACTTTTTCATGTAGATCATATTTCTTTCGTGTGTCAAGTTTATTTGTATTGTAATCCAATAGGATTTTCTTCTGTCACATAAAATTAACTAAACTTCTCATTTCATCGATGTGTCTACGTGGTGATTGATTTTTATGGGATGTGTCGATAAAAGCCATCATTGTGCGTCAACGAGATGAATTTTAATGCATTATAATGATCTCAATCCAATATAATTAACATAGTACTAGAAGTTAAAACTATTTTATCTTCCATGTTTACTTTATAAAAAGGCAGACGTTTGAAGAATAACATGAATGTAGCAACTAGCAAGATAAATTTAATATGTTATTCATCAGAATATGTGATGTGAGCATTTTAACCCATACGCCACAATAAAATAAGAAAGTGAAAACGACTGCTAATATATTTGAGGTTCTTTTTCTATATTGGAAAGCAAATATATTTTTATATGTTTGTGTGTGTATATATACACGGCTCTTACGACCCACCAATAGCCGTCTACTCTCAATTAATAAATAAAGTTTGGCCCCTAACAATATGAACCGAAAACAAAAACAAAAAACAATCATGCACATTGTTGATTGTTGATCGTTGATATCTAATCTAAAACAGTAATACTACAAACGACGGCAAACTTTAGAGCACATATCTATACTCAAATAGAATTGTTTTCTATGCCAAGATAACTTCCAATCAAATCTTTATCTTGTTTTTGTATAAAATGAACAAAGATGTATATGCTATATTATAATAAGGGTTTTGTTAAAAACAATCCTATGGGTTGTATATAAACCTTCTAGAAATATATAATTAGCATTTAATAAACATTTAATGAACTTTAAATATTCCATAGTTAACATCACTTACCTTGTTTATAATTATTAAAAGTATATAATTATGGACAATTTGACTTCATTGATTGTTATTTTCATAAGTTTGGAAAGCTTATATACAACCCATAGGGTTGTTTTTAACAAAACCCTTATAATAATTGTATTATCATATAATGTCTGTGAGATGAAATGAATGTGAGTCGTCACTATCATCTTTAAGATTGTGGTTAAACCAGTACCCTAGAAAAAATTAAACTACCCGATAACAACCCTTGACCGCCATTTTTTTATCATGCTCGGTTTTTCTACCATCTGGTACACAACCTTGCCGTAATAAATTCGGCCTACTACTACAAAATATCTTCATAAAAATAACTTTAAATAATTAAATACACACAACACACAACAACAAACACTCAACCCTCATCTCCAATAGGTTGTGACATCAACCCATCCCCTTCACCTCCTCCCATAAATACTCTAACAATCACCGTACCCGCAGAACCTCCTCCAACCTAATAGGTTGAGGCATTATGGAGAGGTAGCCTATTTCAAGCATTGCATTTAAAGGAGTTGATTTTGTTTGAAATGACATCATACATTTTGGGTGTCCCATTGGAATAGTGAATTGAAATATATGTATATCACGCGTTCTAAAAGATATTGTTACCAGTATCTTTTAGAGTGCTTGGTGTGGTAATGACGAATAACACGTTATTTGTTTGTCATCTAAGTATCATCTCATCCTTTTTTTTAATAATAAACCAATAAGTAAAACACACTCTCAACAAAAAAACCAATAACATTTTGTAGGTCTCACATATACCAATAAAAAAAATACGTTCGACTACAGCCAAGACACACACATACAAAAAAAGAGAAAAAGAAAAAAATAAATAAACGGTGTTTGTTATTGTTTTGGATAAATTGCCAATGGCTAACGAACAACTAAACACACGATGCAGAACAACGTGTTATTCGTACATTATTGGTGCATTTGACAGACGAAAAACGTCCCATACTGCGCACTCTTAGCTATGCAATATCATTTTTACTATAAGTTTTACCATTTATGAAAATTATTTCACGTAATGTAATTGTTAGAGCTACAAAGATTAATATGGAAAATGATTAGGATGCCTAAAAATGTGATTAAGTATGTGCCTAAATAGATGTGACAATAAGTTATTAGTTTATAAAGTAGCGGGTTCCTCTGCTGTCACTAGCAGCAGGGACGGATGCATGTAGAGAATAGGGGGGGCAATTGCCCCCCATGTTTTCTTCAAAAACCATATTTTGTAAGGTTAATTTGTGAACTTGAATCTCGGTGCCCTCCACCCAAAGCTAGTTGAAGAAAAAGAAGAAAGAAATGGGTTGGTGAGGACAGAGATGAAGTTGCGGCGCCGGCGACTGAAAGTTGCGACGGTATGTTGAAGAGGAACTTATTAGGAGGAAGAAGATGAAGAAACAGTGTATATGCTGTACTTTGTCTTCAAAAAACTGGTCTTGTGAGTTGTACTTTGTGCAACTCTTTTTATCCTACCTTTTCTTTAGCCCTTGTTTCAAAGACAAAAGTTTTATTTTTCTTTTATTTTTACTTTAGTTGTATTATATTTTTAAAGTGTAGAACGTCATTTGTTATTTTATCTAAATAGTTGCCTAGTTGGTTAGCATATCTACCTTATTTATGGCTACATTCAAACAAATTACATAATACGGAGTACTTTTTAATCTTGAACTTCCTAATATAATGAATGAATGCTAGGATCTGAAATAAAAAAATAAATATACTAAATTTCGACTTTTATAACATTTACTGCTAAACGTTCTAGAAAATAACAAAATATATGGTTGATCCGACCCGACTCATCTACCAGTTGACATTATCGTTTTTGCCGCATATTTTTGTTATTGTAAAAAAAAAAAAAATGCCATTTTTACGGTTTAGTTCACATGGTAGCGGGGATGTTGACATATAAGTTAGCTTCAGGTTAAGCATCATGCGATTAATCTTCCGATTAATAATGCTAACATATATTTATATCATATGAGATAAATATTTTGATAATGTTTGCATATAACCTATTAAATAACACAAATAATCTTTACCCATAAATGGCTTATCAAACTAAAGTTGAAAAGATATTATAGCTAGCTACCACTCGATCATCTCGTGGGTTCAAAATCTTTGTTTGATTTTGTTGGATAGAGAATAAATGCTCATTTATTGATAATTGAATAAAAAATGGTTTTAGCTATTTTTGAAACAATGAAACACTCATTTAGAAAGTTGGCGAAACTCTCTTCACCTCTCAATTATTTGTAACTTTCTTAGCAAGTTGTCATTCATTTTTCGTTTTTATAATCTTAGTAATTTAGCCGTTTATGCATAATTTAATCTTATGAAACAGTTCCACCAAATCCATTAGCAAACCCCCAACTAAATTAATTAAACGGTTGGCTATAAAAAAATCACTAAAGTTTCTTGAGAAATTTGTCTAGGATTCTTAAAGTTTAAAAGTTGTTATTGATTCTTTGTTTGTGAAAGTTGTATCAGATCGAGCTTTGTAAAACGTGGCATTTATGTTACAACATATCAAAAAGTAAGCGTAAAAATTTAGAAATTATAGGCGTGTTTTCTTTTTAGCGTTGAGTGCTTGAATAATGACTTTTAAAGCTTTGGAAAACAATTCCATAATGACGTTTTTATAATAGCATTAATAAACCAAGTCCAGATCACTAGCCGATATGCAATCGTCACCGTCAACCTTGTTAAACAACGACGGAAGAACTTAACCCACTATCAACGCTCACCACCATCTTTCTCAAATCAATATGTATTCTAAGCTATGTGCTAACATACAATCTTAGATTAATGTAGATTAGGTGCTTGGCCACCACGATTATCTGTAATGTAAACAAGTCGGTCAGCATCGGTCGATGGCGTTATTGTTGCCGGTGAATTGGCTGGAAACTTTCAATCTTTGTCGGAAATAAAAGCATGCACAATTTTAATCAATTATATTTGATGTTTTTTATCATTAGAGAATGATTTTATGAAAGTCTGTCACAGAATCTTACGATAATCTCAGGAAATCTTAAGCTTGCGAAAAACGTCAGATTAATAACTTAACCCATTATCAACGTGACCACCATCTTTCCAAATCAAATTTTTATTACCTTGCAAACATAGACTTAACTAAAGATGACATTGATGGCAACAATATGACAAACAACATGACACAAAATGATAAACTCCAAACATCTTGCACCATACAATTATTACATTACAAGTAATGATACGCAAGATTTGGATATAAAGTACAATAATTCATCTTGTATAGTTACAAGATAAATGTGACATTTTTCACTTTTTCAAACAATTAGATATTGATTAACATATGATAAGTTAAGTTTACAACTATCTAATCAAACAAAGATAGTAAAAATGTATTTAACTTCAATAACATGAACTCTACCCAACATCAAACTATAACTGCAAATTACTACAAAACATAAATACAAAGAAATAACAAAAATCGTGATATATATTTTCATTAAATTGTAAATGTTAAAAGTTAAATGAATATGCGAGAACGTTCTCTGATAATATTGTTATAAGTTCAAGTCTCGTCTAAAAAACTTAGAAAAAGGAAGAATTTATTCAAAATTTCCAGTTACAAAACTCACAATCGATATAGCTACATTAGACAAAACTGAAAACAAAACATGAAAATCACCAGCCAACTTTCATTTTCCCCTCCTTACAAAATCAGGGAAATCCTGTGCCAGTTACCTACCAAAAAAAAAAAAAAAAAAAAAAAAAAAAAAAACCTAATAATCTCGAGCAAAAAATAGTAGTAAGTCATTATTTAAAAATCTGTTAAAAAAAAAGTCATTATTTAAAAAGATTCAACAAATGCACATCTCTTCCTTCCTCGCTATAATCCAAATCCAAACACGTAGTCGTAACCGAAGACTCTTCCGAATTTTCATTTAGATCGAGATCAGCGGCTCGTCTGCGTTTCACTACTCTCGACCGCGGGTATTTGACCGAGTCTTGTACGTTTGCTAGACTGTTTTGCGACGAGTTATTTAGTTTTGGCATCACTGCTGGTGATCCGTCCATGAGTTCGGGTATTGGACGTAAGGTCCCGCCTCGTAGGACTGTATCGACCGATGCCTGGCACACGTGCCAGTTGCCGGTCCATAATAGTCCTACGGCTCCGTTCACTGGGTTCACTGTTCGACCCGCTGCTTCGAATAGCAGTGATTGAAATAGAGCTGTAGATGTATAAAGTAAAAACATTAGCCTGGTTTTAAAAAGCGCATATATTACAAACCCTAGCTTTTTAACGCGCTAATTAGCTGTATATCATTATTATTGTATATAAATAAATACGACGGGTTATTGTAAGTGTAAGAGTGGCCTTGCTAACACGATCCACTGAGATTCAGACTTACATGGACGTTGATTAAGAGGAACCGCGGAGATGAAGGACATAAGACCGGCTCGACCAAAGAATTTAGCGAGAAAAACAGTGGCATGACCTTGAGCTTCAGGAGTATCGATCCACTGCAAACAAGGACGTAAAATACAGGTATCACTGCACCCTTTTCTCAGGACTCTGCAACCGTTGCAACTCATGGTGTTTGGTTTTATAAAAGCGGAGAAATGAAACCGCAAAGAAAAGATGGGGAAAATTGAAGGGAGAATGAGGGGTTTTGTAAAGGGTGGTGATTGGGTTAAGGGTTGTTAACTATGGTTGAGTTAATGAGAGTTAGTGGATTCCAAAGTATTGGGTGAGAGCGGCTCCGTGTTTTCGCAAATTTACCACATATTCTTTCTATGATTCTCATCTTTATTTTTAGTGGATAATATTAATATAGTGTGATGCTTTTTCACTTTAGTTAATATTTTGGTTTTTGAAGAGAAGAAATTCTTACTTTCTTTTTTTGTTCATGTATTTGGAATATGTTCTATTGTTTGTTATCATGACTAACTTTTTTTAAAGTATGATTAGCAATATGAGCAAGACATGTAACATATTCGATCGGTTGAAATCATGTAAAGAAATTATTACTCGTAACATATGTCAAAAATGCTATATGTATCGGGTGGAGAGACCAAATACCATCGGTTGTGGTGATTGCGTACCAATAAATCCAAATATAACCGGATCTCACGACTATTGATAACATGCATACCAGTAAATTTAGATTGAAGTTGTAAATGACATATAGGACTATCATAACTTAAAACTCAAGGCGCCCTTTGGAAAAAGATTTAGAATTGGAACTTTTTAAATAAAGAGACGTATCTGAATGCATTAAACTATCGATAACTTGCCAAGTTGCAAAGAAGAAACACACAAGTTGCACTTGTCACTCACACATTCGTAGCCATAAAGTCAAAGAAATTGCGTGGATCTTATTCGAGGACTCCACCCACCTCTGGGCTCCAATATATTTCTTCTCGAGACAATTAATATGTTTTTTTATGTACAAAATTTAATAGATTTATTACATGCATTTCAATAAGGTGATAACATAGGACCATAGGTGGGATACTGGGATTAAGATCTTTTCATTTCTATGTTAACATCGAAGGTAAATGTTATGGGATTTGGCATGGGAGGATGAGCATGTTTGTGTCATTTATATTTTTCATAGTAGCACTCTATTTTGTTACTGATATTTACTATATACAATTCTGTGGAGGTGAAGAAAAGCGTCGACTGAATCGCGTCGTCGGGTCGAGAATCATGTCTGAAGCGAACAATCTCAAGCGCATTGGGACTCGGTTTGTGTTCCGTTTAGTGGGATACGGGCTTGTCGGATCAGGTCGGGATGGGCAAAAAACAAACAAAACAACAAAACAAAAACCGATCAAAGCGGCATCCGTCCGTCTGTCCCGACTATCCTAACAGAACGCGAAGCTTAATCGGTCGGACTTCGGTTTGTGTTTTCCGCTTGTCGGGATTCGGGTCGGGGCGGGTCGGGAGCGGCCCGATGCTCAGCCCTACTTTCTAGACCTAAAAGAATAATTGACAATAGTTGCAATTAGTGAACTTCAAATATTAATCTTAAATCTTGACGAGTTAATTGATTTTCTTTGTGTTTTTATTTTGTTCCATCGTATTATTTAGTGTTACATACTAAATAAAGTATACAATAAAGTGTTCATTAATAGTTGTAGTTGTTTACTTGTTTGTGTACATATGGATGCATGTACTTATGCCTACAATAACCATGCTTTTATTTTATGCATGTCTAGTTGCTCCTTTCTTGACGAGGCCCAACAAATTACAAATATGTCTTGCTTTCATGCTTAGTTTGAAATGACATATGTAAGGGTTTTTCTAACATGTGCCCCGGGACACATGTTAAGCACACCAAAAGGACCGCGGGACTCGCGAAAAAAAACGTCCGAACCCACAAAAAATACACTTTTCAAATAAAATATGTGGGTTCAGACGTCCTTTTTCGTAAGTCCCGCGGTTTTTTTGGTGTGATTAACATGTGCCCCGGGGCACATATTAGAAAAACCATGTATAAATAACCTTTCTTGTTAATACCAATTCAAAACCTAGTGACAACTTGTGTTTATTTGTGTTGAATATGTAAGGTGTGATTGGGGAAACGTGGCATCCTTATCCATCATTTGGTACCCAGCCGAATTCCAACCAAAAGGCACTCAAAACCTACTCAAGTAGTCAAGTGTCCCTACCATGGTGTCATCAAACCCAACCTGACCCGAGTCAGACTGTAACCTGAACTCAAATAAGCTTAGTCGGGTCTGATTATTCGGGCAATAAAAGTATGTGAGTTATTCGAGTATGCCCGAGTAACTTGGGTTCAGATCGACCCGATAGATCCGAATAGGGGGTTTTCTTTATGTATTTTTAAAATAAATTGTCTAAATTATTTATTTAAATAAGTTCGAATAAGCAATTTTATTACATTTTACTCATATTTTGGTTGATCCAAACCTGCATAGACCCGACCCGAATTGATCCGAACTCGACTAACCCGAATTTAGATAGGGTCAGATTCGGATATGGTATTTTTAGTCTTGACTGGCAACTTTATCGATCCGAAGTAACTTAACTCTAACCCGATTAACACCCCTTACTCGCCCATGTTTTTTCTTATTTGTTCTATTGTTTATAAAATTTTCTCGTCCGATTTAAACTTGAGAAGTAATATTGTAAAAAATAAAATGAGTCATTTATTGTGAGACTCGAAACGATCTCAATCATTGTTTATGTGCATCTTGGAACTGATGTTATAAAACGTACTTTATACTCGAGTTGTTTGTTTATCTGGACACATGATAGTACCTAATTCTTTTGCTAAACTCGCCAACCCAATTCTTTTCCAATTTGGTCAAGGCCAACAACTACTACACTTTGTCAACTTATTAATTTAAGCAAAGTTTATGTAGATGAAAGTGGTCGTGCATTGAAAACTTTGCTGTTACAAAAGTATTAGCCATTCGAAAATATGTCATGATAAAAATGTGTAAATTATTTAAGCCATTGAAAGAAAGTAAGTGGTAGAAAGAACCTATTTCTCCTTTTGCTTAATTCAACTGGGACCTGGGCACCTATTCATAAGTCACGAGCAAAATTATCTTATTTTTTGAAGAATTGTTTTTCTAGTATTTCTTTTGAGAAAGATCAGTTTTGGCTTTTGTTAAAAGACTGTCGATACTCCCTCCGTCCCAAAATTATTGTCCTCTTTTGATTTTTTCGGTCTTTACTTTTCAACTTTGACCTTAAGTACTTTTCTTTATATTACATATACTTGTACAAAATATATGCTAAATAGTATTAACGGAATAATTTTTAATATATTTTCATTTGGTATAATTTTTATCAAAAATTGTATAGCACAAATAAAAATATTTATAGTCAAAGTTGAGAAAGAAAGACCGAAAAAGTCAATAGAGGACAATAAATTTGGGACGGAGGTAGTATTTAACTAGTTACCGTGGATAATTAGTTATACTCCGTACTTAACAAGCTACCACGCATATCCTAGAAGCATAGCCCAATATCTTTTGAAGCCCAAAGCATATTTAAATCTAGTGTTGTAAAAGGCTGATTAATCGCCGCTTATGCGTTAATCAGCCACCAACTATTTTGATTTGTGTAAATCAGTCAATCGTGGTCAACGACGGTCAACAGTACTCAAACTTGTCAGAAACCTTCAAATCTTGTCGAAAATACCTAAAACTCTCAATAAACTTGTTTTAATAACTTATAGTCGCTGTTTATATCTATCACAAGTTGTTTTTAAAAGAAAATTTTGTCGGAAATATCCAACTCGTGAAAATCTGCAAACTTGTCGAAATGTCAATCGATTAATCAGATTAATTTCAGGCCAAAGATTACAGCTTATAAAAAATTGACCGACCTACTACGAATTCGTAATGAGTACCTTCAACAATGTTAACAATGACATGTGGAAGGTTTTTGTATAAGTTTTGTTTGCATGGAACTCGACAAAAAAATAAAGAAAAGGGAAAATAAGATGATAATATTACACGTCAATGCATAGACTATAAGCTCGAATATTTTGTTTATATGAGGAGAAAAGAAGCGTAGAAATCTAGCAAATATCTAGAGATTCCGATTTGTGGGTCCTTGTCACTAATTCTCAGGAATACCCTACCATTTTTGTAAGGGCGTGCTTGGTGAAGGGTTTAAGGGGGTGGGGAATGGGTAAGATATTCAAAAGGGCCCACATCACAAATAATTTAGTGCTTGGTTGGGGAGGGGTAAGGTATTGATTACCCCGTAATGGGTAATGAACCATTATAAAATAAATTGGGGGGTAAGGGATTGATTACTAAATACTTCATTCTTTGAATTCTTTCGCTTCTTTCATTTTCCTTTTCCTTTTCCCCTTTCCTTTCCCCACTTTGAACCAAGCGGACCCTAAGTCTTGCTTTCATAAGATTTATAAACAAGATTTTGGGTCATACGTGTCGATTTTTCATTGTAAATTTCCACACTAATCCTTCTAACAGCTTTTAAAAATTCGGCACGACTTTTTCTAGGGACATCTTTGCATTTTTTTATTTTTTTTTTCTCTTTTTTGATAAACAGGAACTTTCATTGATTATATAGGTACATTACATCATGGTTCACCCATAGATTGACTGAGAGCGGCACACAGCCGTCATACACTTCATCTACAATGTCATACAATGCTTTTCTAGCTAATTCATCGGCCGACTTTGTTCCCATCACGTCGCACAAAGGACCAAGAGCATGAAGCAAAAGAGTAACATAATCGTCGTATGTGAAGGAAGAGACCTCTAATCTGCAACAAGTCCTTATTATGTAGAAATGCGTCGACGAGGATACTCGAGTCTGTCTCCAAGATAACCTTTGTGAATCCCTTAGCAATAGCCCAAAGAATAGCCTTTGCTTCGACCTCAATAACCGATGTTGCGTAGGCTACATGTTTATTTCCTGCTACTAAAACTGATCCGTTGTGGCACCTCATGACAAAACCAAGTCCTGCAACGCCGTTTTCTCTTGATATCCCACCATCAGCATTAATTTTTATCACTCCGTTAGATGGAGGGGACCAACGTACCTGACATGGAGCATTGGGCATAACCATGTGCGCTTACGGGTCCACATTGCTCGAGTAAAGTCATCCAATATCCTACGTTTGACAGTTTTATTTCATTTGGGCTGCTATATGTTTCCCCGTGATGACTTTAAATTTCTTGCACACCATATTCTCCACATGACCATCAACATCAGATTAAAGTTTCATTTCGTTTCCATTTCCTGTCCTTAACCATATTTATTATCTCCTTCATCGATATTTAGCTAGCGTGGTCAATAAGATCAATCATTTCATGCTAGCCCATACATCACGAGCGATTGCATAGAAAAAGTGCTTGTTTTATGTCTTCACGAGTGGCTGTACAATGAGCACAACTAAGGATCACGGTGCCAAACCTTTAGTCATCAGATTTCTTACGGTAGGTAGTAGATTCATACAAGCCCTCCATGCAAAAATCTTGACCTTACCAGGAATATTTGCCAACCATATACACTTTAATGATCTCCTTTCATGCATTGATAACGAGTCTTGGAACTCTTCTGTCGTTTGAGTAGCAATCAATATCTTAGATTTGCACGTGAATACTCCATTTGATGAAGCATCCCAATAGAGAGAGTCATGTTCAAGTGTATTTATATGTGTACAAGCTATCTTCCTTGCGATCTGATGTGGGAATAATTGTAACAGTAGAGTATGGTTCCATGAACTTGTATCACCATCCAAAAGATTATTAACGACATGATACTCACAATTTTCAGGGCGAGATAACGCCTAAAATGAACATGTTTTTAGTAGCGTTATTGTTGGTTTTGTGCATGATAATCGGCTATATTTACTCATAACTGTTGCAAAAGTGCAAAAGATGCGTATTGTGTATGTATATGTAGCCAGGTTTCACGAATGATGAAGAAATGAAGTTTTTATGCACATTTGGAAGATTCAGGAGGAAGGAAGTCGAAAGGAGAAGCTTTTGGACTCAATGATTGGGAGCACACAATAATTTCTAAGTATCTACAGCAAGGAGAGATCAAGTTTTGCCTTGGAAATCATCAGCGAGAGCAAAGAATGGGGCGTATAACAAGAAAGTCAACAAAAGTCAAATCACAACAATCCAGTGGTCGGTCGTACACCGTGAAGCGTAACCGATCGGCTGGGCAAATGTCAAACGGCAACCCGATCCGGTTGCTAAGCCTACGATCGGTTTCGGTTGCCAGTATGAACCTATCCGTTCAGGGGCTGCATTACACAAAGTTGCATTTATTGTTGCCTTAACTCCCGATAATCATTGGAGGCCGATCATTTCTTGATATTAACATGTTGGGAGCGTTTTTGGCCGATTGGTGAGCAAGTTTCTTTGGCTATATATTGAACCTAGTCTTAGTTTACTAGGTGTGACACAACCAAAAGTGTAATAGTTTACACCAAAGCTATTACCAACCATTTTTATTCATCCCAAAGTTTAGTTCTTAACTGTAAACGTCCAGAGAGCAAGGAGAGAACAATTCTCATCCATAGTTTTGGTAATTTGGGTTATCACGGTGAATCTAGATGATTGGGCGCGGTTGCTTGACAAAGCACGAATTCTAGTTCTTGTAATCGCAAAAGTTTAGGTATTCTATGAACTTTGTTATGGATTTCTATTCTCTTTAGTTATTGGAATTACTTTGTTATTTCCTGTGTTTTGTTATTATTATCATGGAGTAGTTTTGGGATATACTTGTGTGTTGTGATGTAGATAATCATACTATTTCTCATATGTGATGCATGTATATATGATCTTGTTTAAATGAGTTTGTTGGAAAAATACTAGACTTGGTTTGATTTGTGGGAAAAACATGTTTTAAGAAAAAGGACCGAAAGGATTTCTCTTGTGTTTTATTCCAAAAAGGTGAGTGATAAACTAGTATGGGGATATGGTGATTGACAACCACTATGTTTACTTATTAAAACAAGACTAGAAACATTTTCATCACGAAAGGGTCGAAAGATTCGTAAGAACAAGTTTAATAAGAACATGTTGCAAACAAATGGATTTTCTAAAGGATAATCATTAGGATAAGGACCGAAAGGATTACCTATATGTTTTTGTTCTTAGAATGATTTTTACAAACATATACCATGGTTGGAGATCATTTGCTTATGATTTGTGCATCACATCAAGAGTTTACACAAGCCTTCATGAACACTATTTATGATTGACTATAGACTACACACAAGTATATACATTTCTTATTATTTAATTTCACTATAACATCACAAATTGAGGAAGCCTTGACAAAGCTTTCTTGTTACAATCTTTTCAAGAAAACAATTTCAAACACAAAATCCCTTGGGACAATCTCGACTTACCCCAACTTTGCTATCGTGACGAGTATACTTGCTGCGTATGTTTTAATAAATTAGGCGGTTAAATCGTGTTTATAAATTTTAAAACTTGCACCAGCGTAAGACATCAAGTTTTTGGCGCCGCTGCGTGGGATTTTATTTCAATTTTGATTTTCTGTAAAATTGGTAGTTTTGGAATTGAGTTTGGTGAAAAGTAAAAAAAAGTTTTTGGTTAAAAGCTAACCGATTCGGTTGCTCCTGCAACCGGATCCGGTTGGTGCCACGAAATTATTTTTTGTATTTTGATTTCATAGTTTAAGTTTATTTAGAGATTTGTGTTATAGTTCCTAGATTAATTCTTGTCATTTTAGATTTTTTAAATATCTTTTGGTTTTATATCTTTTGGTTTTAATGTTTTCTTAGATTTTTAATTTTTCTTTATTTTTGTTATTCTTAGTTTATTAATTTTAGATTAATTCTTGTTTTAATTCTAATGATTAGATAATTAAATTTTCAGTTTTTATGGTTTAGTGATCTTTATGAGTAATTTAATGGAGTAGTTAATATAGTTTTAGTTTAATGGCTTAATTATTAAGTAATTAATTATAAGGTAATGAGGAGTCTTAATTAATTGAGAGTTTTAGTACACTTAATAGTTTTTAATTTTAATTAATATTCAGTTTTTTTTTTTTTTTTTTTTTATATGTTGAGGTTATTTGGTTAATGCATTTTGATTATGAGTTTTAGTTGAGTTTTAGTTTTAGTTTATAAGTATGATGATTTGAGTTTTGAGATTGGATGATTGTTGAAATTTCCAAATGGTAGATGAATGTTGTGTGCATCTTTAACAGGATTTTTGAGTAAAAAATTGTTGCTTGGAAGGTAAAATGCTTAAGTAATGTGAAAAAATGCAAAATTTGGCAAAATGCCAACGAAGCGGTTGTGTCCCATGACTGATCTGGTTGCATACAAGTATATATACTAACAAAATTCACTTTTCAGAAAACACACACCACACAACTAATTCTCCAGCTGGGTTTTGCAAAATTCGTCCAAGAGAAGCTAATTGAAGGTTGTTTAAGTTGTAGAAGATCATTGTTGGGATATGAAAATGCTGAAGACATGAAAGTACTGAAGATATGAAAGTACTGTAAGCTACAAAGTACTAGGAAACGTCAAAGAGTCAAAGTACTGCTAAAGACAAAGTCAAATCTTGCACCTAAAGTCAAAGTAATTGCAAGAACAAAAGAACTGTTATTAGTTTATGGAAAGTATTGTATTCTATGTTTAGATTACTTGTCGTACAAGGCTATCAATTGTAAACCAACTAGGATATCCTTGAGCCTATAAAGGACTCTAGAATGGCATTAGATGTGCGGTCTATGAGTTTTAGAGTTTACCAATTCACAAGTTAATTAGTGTTTTAGAAAGAAGTTCGATTATCTTAGAGTTGTATTAGAGTATCGCATAATAAGCGATTTAGAGTTTATAATAAAAGGTTATTCTTCTTAGCTTTGTTAAGTAAATTCCGCGTACTTGATAAAGATTGCTCGGTGTTTCTTTGTTAATAACTTAGGATTTATCCGAGGTTATTAAACCTTAACAAGCTAATTAAGATAGTTTGATTAAAGTATATCGATCCAACAAGTGGTATCAGAGCTTGTGTGGAAACTCTGACTAGGAAGAAAGCCTATTTCAACAATATTCAAGATGTCGATTGAATTTGCATCAACTCCTATCACAAAGGTATGTTCTAAGTGTCATGATTTTTATCAAAAACTACTTAATGCTTATGTTTATGAAAGAGATAATTGTGTTAAGGCTAGGGTGAGGTAGCAGGTTATCAAATAACCTTAGAATCTATGGAAGCCAAAATCTTAGCACATGCAAAATAATGAAGTAGCTTGAAATTTGAAAATATGCACAACAAGATTACAGTTAAAGCTTAGTGAATGGAAATTAAAGCTGTAAAATTCTTTGAAATTGAGAAATTAACTAAGGAAAGAGATGATTTTTTAGCTAAGTTTGCTGCTTGGGGTGAAGGCCTGGGCTGCACATGTTTCTTATGTTCAAAAATAGCAGAAGAGCTACCTTAAAACTGGATTAGGTTTTGGAATGGATTTTAGTAAGATAGAAGAAAACCAATCTAGTAATCGGGATGAAGGTGAGTATGAGGATATAACCACTAGTGATGAAGAACTCATTAATTATGTAGATACATCTAGTAATGATGGATCAATAAGTGACTCACTCTGAATATAAGAAGCTAATGATTATCATGTTTGTTTCCACATCCAGTCTGGCATTCATCAAACCCCTTGAGGCTGATGTTTCTCGTTTTGGAGTAGGCAGTCTAGAGTTTAGGAAAAAGCTAGTTGCTCGATCTAAGTCACGAAAAACCAAAAGAACACGGTTGAAAGCGATGTTTCAAAATTCAGCAGTACCTTTAAATTAAAAGTCTGCTGCTCACAAGCATACCTCTTCAACCTTTTCAAAGCAGTGCTTCTAAACCTTTTGGGATAATTTTGGTCAAAACAGGTTTAATCACTCACCAAGAAGGCAAAATAACTTTGGGCATAGACATAGAAGATGTCACTTTGACAGTATGGGTCGAAGCGTGTTTTGTGTGTTTTAGTTCTACTCATCTAATTAAAGACTGTGAACATCATCTCGAATACCTTAGAAAATTTCCAAAGAATAGGACTGCCACCTTGAGAAACCTAGAGAGCACAAACCAGTTTGGAATAATTCAAATAAGGGACAATCAGAGAAATTTCTCACCGGATCATAGATACCAGCAGGAAAACCTTTTTCAAAACCTTCAGTATTCTCATGGGTACTTTCCAAAGTCTGTTAACTCTGTCCCAGTACTTTCTCAAAGTACTGCTCGGTTACAAAACAAGATGTACTTGATCACATACTTGGTATAGAAATTCTAGGAGATCTCACTATCAACCTAGCGGTGAGTATTACAATGCCATAGGAGATTTAGATCAGAGGAACCAAGTGTTAAAACCGAATGGGTTAAGAGGAAAGTCTTTGAGAGGACATACATTACTTTCAACCAAAAGTGAATCAGATGTTTTGTGTGATGAAAAAGAGATTGTGTTGAAAAACGGAAAGTTTTGAAAATCCACATGCTAAAGATCAAAAGATAATTCCGGATCATCATTTGAAAGATAGTGGAAATTACATACTCAAAGAATTTGAGTTTGTAACTCCAGAAGGGAACACAGTCAGTAATGGCTTGGGTTCCTAAAAGTTTCTAACTCTTTCTTTATGTGCGGGGCAACCCGAGAAGAGAGCTTAAGATCATCTTATTGTGGATAGTGGTTGCTCTGGAAGTATGACGAGGGAGACAAAGAGATCTGTCGATTTTAGAAAGATTAGTGGAGGAAGAGTTGCATTTGGGAATGATCCCATGGAGGAAAGATTCTTGGAAAAGGGACTATCAAAGCGGGGCTTATAGATTTTGAGAATGTTAGATATGTAAAGGAGTTAAAGTTCAATCTATTGTCAATATCACAAATCTGTGATAAAAGCATCTGTGTTATTCTTGACGACAGAATGTCTTATCCTTTCCTCGACTTTAAAGCTATTGATGATGAATTAGTAGTTCTTAGAGTACCAAAGACAAATGATGTGTATAGTTTAGACATGAAGAGTCTACATTCCTATGGAAGAGCCACATGTTTGGTCGCTAAAGCAACATTTGAGAGAGCAGCATCAATGGCATAGAAGATTGGGCCATGTTAACTTCAAGAATATCAATAAAATGGTCAAAGGCAATCTAGTTAGAGGTTTACCTTCAAAGACTTACAAGAATGATCAATCATGCTTGGCATGCAAGAAGGGTAAACAACACAAAACTTCCTGCAAGAAGCTTGAGGAGAGAATAATTAGAGAACCTTTGGAGCTGTTACATATGGATTTGTTTGGACTGTTTACGTGGCAAGTTTAAACAAGAAAAAGTACTTGCTTAGTTGTAGCAGATATTATTAGATTCAGTTGGGTATTTTTCTTGGGTTTTAAAGATGATACTTTTGATGCTATCCAGACATTGATTATAGCCCTTGAAAACCAATTGAGACTCAAGGTAATAACTATGATAGAAGATCAACCACGGGAGGATGCCAATATCTTGGAAGAAGATTAGTCTCCTGGCAATGCAAGAAACAAACAATTGCGGCAACATCCTCTTGAAGGCGAATATGTAGCTGCTGCAAGCTGTTGTGGACAAGTTTTTGTGGATGCAAAATCAGCTCTTGGACTATGGATTCAACTTCAAGAATACTCCTATTAACATTGACAATGAGAGTACTATTTGTATTGTGAAGAATCCGGTTTATCATTCCAGACCAAGCACATCAGATTAGGCATCACTTTATAAGAGATTGTTAAGAGCACCGGCTTATTAATGTGATTAAGGTTCACCGACGGATGATAATATAGTGACTTACTCACCAAAGGTTTTGATGTTTCTAGATTCACTCACTTGGTGGTGAGTATTGGCATGATTAACTCTTGAGGCTACATTTAAAGGGGAGGACTATTTAGTATTTGTATAGCCCTATGTAATGCTTGAGGGGAGGATTGTTATGTATACTTAGTTATCTTGAAGAAATTGGAAAGTATCTTTTTTTCGTTAAAGTCTGCTTGGAAAGTCTCGCTTGGAAGTGCTTGCTTGGGAAGTCTTGCTTACATGGAATCTTGTTTGTCTTATTAAAGTACTGTTCCAACGGTTATCTTGAGGGGTAATTTAATGCTAACGGTAACAATGTTATTTTAGGTTGTGATTTTTCAAATCTCACCTATAAATACCTACTTTTCGATTTTCCCTCTCATATTGATACATTAGAATCTTTTCCATCTTTCTCTCATCATATTCATATTCTTTGAGTCAAATTCTTTTGTGCTTACATAATCAACAATGGCGCATCGTCCTACTGTTTCTAAGCATATAATATGGTCGCACTAAATTGGATAAGGTGCGCGAATATGCTCTTTCATGATATAATTGATTATCTTCTTGGTTAAGCCTATCAGTTATGCTCTTTTAGTGGGCCGGATATAATTGAGCCACGGATTCAAAGAATTTCGGCTAATGCTAGAGATAACATGGAGAATGACGAATATTATATTAGATCAGCGATTCTTTGGAAGAACTATTAAGATTCTGAAGACTCCATCGAGAAGATTTATTGTTCAATGATGCAGATGGGGCTTTAAGGTTTGATAAGCAGTTGATATGGGATACTTTTCGACATATTGGCTATGAAGGATCTTTGAATGAACAAACGTTTAGAAAACAATTATTTTGTCCGCATTGGAAGTTTTTGGTTCATGTGTTACTCCATTGCATAAGTGCTAAGAGTACCTCTTGGGGCGGGTTTTGGGTCAAATATAGCATCTGCTATGGTTGGGTTAGCTTCTGAGATAGAGTTTTTAACTTCTCAAGGCTATCTTTGGATGGAATGCTCTCACATATTTCGCATGGATCTACTTGGTGATGTACCCAAGGTTTATCACGAGGTTTTCTTAAATAAGCAACTTTTGATGTCCAAAACTACACTTTATTGCTGTTATTGTTCAACAATCCAAGATTTTTACTTTTATGGCAAAAGAAGTGTTTTATTGAGGGGACGGATATCCTTTAACAACTTCCATGATGGATGTTGTTGGATGTATTAGCGATCTGAAGTGATGATCTTCAGAAGATCTAGCATCTGCAGTCTCGCATCTGCAGGTGCGGCTTCTGCAATTCTTGCTTCTCCACGGGCTACATCAAATGAAGGTCTTGCATCTCACAAGGTGCGGCTTCTCCTAATCGAACTTCAAGAAGATGTTGCGGTTTCACCTTCTCCATCTCCACAAGGGTGCTGTTCTGTTTCTCACCGAGGATCATCCACTATTCAAGGAGAGGATTCACATACCATACCTCCTGATGAAATCACATTGGATAATTATGTTTTGACAAAGGAGTTGGTCAAGTTGAAAAAGACTACAGAGGTCCAAGCCAAACAGATAAAGAAATTAAAGCTGAAGTTTCGAAGGCTTAAGACTTTGTGTGGCCATTAGTTCAACAATTTGAATGCAGGTTAAATCTAAGAAAGCAAAAGCGGTCTAGGAAAAACAAAGCCCACCAGGTTCATCAACAATCTTGTCACATTGGGGAGGAATTTAGAAAAGATAATTTGAAAGAAGATGTTGAGAAGAAGAAACAACACAGAAAGTACTAATGAACAAGAGGAACAAGTTCAAGGTCTGAACAACAAAGTCTTCTGAACAAGTTAAGGTCTTGAACAACAAAGTCTTGAACAACAAGTCTCTGCTTTCAACAGGACAAGTACTTTTACACAAGAAGTGATAACTCCAAGAGTTTTGAATTTTAAAGAAGAAAGCTGTCCTTCTACAACTGTTATACAAGAAGAGGAGGAAGCTATTCTCGAACCAATTCATTACGCAAGTGATGATGAGTTCATTGCTACAATTTTTCAAAAATTATCACAACCTAGAGGTGGTGTTACTATTAGAGAAGTGCAAGAAGATGAACAACAAAGAACTTCTCAACTGCAATTGATCCTAAGGATAAAGGGAAAGGTGTTTTAGTAGAAGTAAAGAAGAAGAAACTTTCTTTGGCAGAAATTAGAGAAATTGAAGTTGCTAGGAATGAAGCTGCTGCTAGAAAACTTCAAGAAGAGTTAAATGCTAAGATATAGGCGACTCAGAAATTTGAAGAAGCTCAAAGTAGAGAAGCGGCTAAAAAGTTGCTAGAGCAATTGATATGGCTGAAACTGATGAACCATTACATCACCTACTCTGTTATGTATATATGCCTAGAAGACCTAATTTAGCTAAGGAGCAGAATGCTATGATGGCATATTTAAAGGTGAGGGTATAAAGGATTGCAGAAGTTGAACTATGTTGACATGAAAAGACTCTATGATCTTTGGAACAGAAGCTTATAAAAGAGTGTTGTACAATATCAAAGGATTTTAGAGAAGAAGCTTTTTGGTGAAGCTGAAGGAAGAAGAGGCTTAAAAAAAAAAAGAAAACTAAGTTGAGATGAGACAGTTTTCAAAGAAAGAAAGAGTTAAATTAAGATCTGAGTCTAAAGATGCATTAAGAAATTATCTCAGAGTGGTAGATTTTGATTATTTAAAAGAATCTGACATGAAGAATGAACATATCTCAGATTAGTGCTTTTGATATTGTCAAATCCAAAGAAGGAGATTATATGATTTTTCATAAGGAAGATGAAAGCTTCAAAGTTTTTAATAGGTTATGTGATTTGTTACATATTATAGTAGATATGGATTTATTCTATCTATATAATGTGGTAAAAGCTTATTGGAGAATATTCCATCAGAAGATATTGTCTGGTTTTGCTTGGAGATCTTATACACCATGGTGGGAAACAAAGAAAAGCTTGATGATATATGGAAAAATCAGAAAAGCTGGGAAATTGTTTTTGGAGATTTTTTGAAGAATCTGGAGTTCATGTTTTGGAGCTAGAGAATGGAAAAATGATACACATGTTTGTAAACAGAAGATATCCTCTCACAGTTGAGCTCATGAGAAGAATGCTAGGGCATGGATTGGAAGTAGAAGAGGATAATGAAACTGCTTGCATGGTTATCAATTTATTTATCAACTGGACTACCATTGCTGAAGAAGATGAGTAAACTGGTATGAATTTTATTGAATAATTTATTTTGATAAATCAGCTACTTTTTCAAAGTACTGCTGATCAAACAGTACTTTCAATCAAAAAATACTGCTTGCAGTTTTTTAAAACCAGTTAAATAATTTTTCTTTGAAACCTTTTGCTAAGTACCAAATTTTTTGAAACAAAGGTTAAATAAATGGATTTTGAGATGGCAACATCTAATAGGTAATCCATCCACCATGGTTACAAAAGGAT
>OU343218.1:217057778-217100200 GCA_910596185.1 Chrysanthemum makinoi | reverse complement strand
AAGTTTTATTTTTCTTTTATTTTTACTTTAGTTGTATTATATTTTTAAAGTGTAGAACGTCATTTGTTATTTTATCTAAATAGTTGCCTAGTTGGTTAGCATATCTACCTTATTTATGGGTACATTCAAACAAATTACATAATACTTTTTAATCTTGAACTTCCTAATATAATGAATGAATGCTAGGATCTGAAATAAAAAAATAAATATACTAAATTTCGACTTTTATAACATTTACTGCTAAACGTTCTAGAAAATAACAAAATATATGGTTGATCCGACCCGACTCATCTACCAGTTGACATTATCGTTTTTGCCGCATATTTTTGTTATTGTAAAAAAAAAAAAAAAAAGCCCCCTACCTTCTTATTTTCTGGTTCCGTCACTGACTAGCAGGATGTTGACATATAAGTTAGCTACAAGTTAAGCATGCCAATTAATGCTCGATTAATAATGCTAACATATATTTATATCATATGAGATAAATATTTTGATAATGTTTGCATATAACCTATTAAATAACACAAATAATCTTTACCCATAAATGGCTTATCAAACTAAAGTTGAAAAGATATTATAGCTAGCTACCACTCGATCATCTCGTGGGTTCAAAATCTTTGTTTGATTTTGTTGGATAGAGAATAAATGCTCATTTATTGATAATTGAATAAAAAATGGTTTTAGCTATTTTTGAAACAATGAAACACTCATTTAGAAAGTTATGAAACTCTCTTCACCTCTCAATTATTTGTAACTTTCTTAGCAAGTTGTCATTCATTTTCGTTTTATAATCTTAGTAATTTAGCCGTTTATGCATAATTTAATCTTTATTATGTTACAACATTAAAGATATTATGAAAAGATTAAAGTTTCCACAAAAAGCGACACAAATAACTTATAAAAATATATTTTGCATGGGCCCCAAGATTTCATAGATTTTTTTCTTTTCTTATCACGCCCTACCAAGACAAGATTAAAACCCTTTAATCTTACGTAATTTAAATCCATTAAAGAAAACCCCCAACTAAATTAATTAAAGGGTTATTATTAAAAAATCATTTAAAATTGTTAGAATTTTCGTCTAAGTTACTAAAGCTTTTTAAAAGCTGTTATTCACGCTACTCAACTTCAAGTTGCCATCCGCAAGCATCGAACTTCAGACATTTACATTTACGTTACTTAACATATCAAAAGTAAACGAAATTCCCAAATTATGACGCTGCTTTTAACGCCGAAGAATCTCGAATGACAACTTTAAAGTTCTTTAGCCAATTTCTAGCATAAAATTTCCGCAAACTTTAAAATGTGACGCTAGATAATAACCCATTAATTAAACCAAGTCCAGATCACTAGCCGATATGCAATCGTCACCGTCAACCTTGTTAAACAACGACGGAAGAACTTAACCCACTATCAACGCTCACCACCATCTTTCTCAAATCAAATATGTATTACTAAACATAGACTTAATTAAAGATGACATTGATGGCAACAATATGACAAACAACATGACACAAAATGATAAACTCCAAACATCTTGCACCATACAATTATTACATTACAAGTAATGATACGCAAGATTTGGATATAAAGTACAATAATTCATCTTGTATAGTTACAAGATAAATGTGACATTTTTTACTTTTTCAAACAATTAGATATTGATTAACATATGATAAGTTAAGTTTACAACTATCTAATCAAACAAAGATAGTAAAAATGTATTTAACTTCAATAACATGAACTCTACCCAACATCAAACTATAACTGCAAATTACTACAAAACATAAATACAAAGAAATAACAAAAATCGTGATATATATTTTCATTAAATTGTAAATGTTAAAAGTTAAATGAATATGCGAGAACGTTCTCTGATAATATTGTTATAAGTTCAAGTCTCGCCTAAAAAACTTAGAAAAAGGAAGAATTTATTCAAAATTTCCAGTTACAAAACTCACAATCGATGTAGCTACATTAGACAAAACTGAAAACAAAACATGAAAATCACCAGCCAACTTTCATTTTCCCCTCCTTACAAAATCAGGGAAATCCTGTGCCAGTTACCTACCTAAAAAAAAAAAAAAAAAACAAAAACAAAAAAAACAAAAAACAAAAAACCCTAATAATCTCGAGCTAAAAATAGTAGTAAGTCATTATTTAAAAAGATTCAACAAATGCACATCTCTTCCTTCCTCGCTATAATCCAAACACGTAGTCGTAACCGAAGACTCTTCCGAATTTTCATTTAGATCGAGATCAGCGGCTCGTCTGCGTTTCACTACTCTCGACCGCCGGTATTTGACCGAGTCTTGTACGTTTGCTAGACTGTTTTGCGACGAGTTATTTAGTTTTGGCATCACTGCTGGTGATCCGTCCATGAGTTCGGGTATTGGACGTAAGGTCCCGCCTCGTAGGACTGTATCGACCGATGCCTGGCACACGTGCCAGTTGCCTGTCCATAATAGTCCTACGGCTCCGTTCACTGGGTTCACTGTTCGACCCGCTGCTTCGAATAGCAGTGATTGAAATAGAGCTGTAGATGTATAAAGTAAAAACATTAGCCTATTAGTTTAAAAAAAAGGCATATATTACAAACCCTAGCTTTTTAACGCGCTAATTAGCTGTATATCATTATTATTGTATATAAATAAATACGAGACGGGTTATTGTAAGTGTAAGAGTGGCCTTGCTGACACGATCCACTGAGATTCAGACTTACATGGACGTTGATTAAGAGGAACCGCGGAGATGAAGGACATAAGACCGGCTCGACCAAAGAATTTAGCGAGAAAAACAGTGGCATGACCTTGAGCTTCAGGAGTATCGATCCACTGCAAACAAGGACGTAAAATACAGGTATCACTGCACCCTTTTCTCAGGACTCTGCAACCGTTGCAACTCATGGTGTTTGGTTTTATAAAAGCGGAGAAATGAAACCGCAAAGAAAAGATGGGGAAAATTGAAGGGAGAATGAGGGGTTTTGTAAAGGGTGGTGATTGGGTTAAGGGTTGTTAACTATGGTTGAGTTAATGAGAGTTAGTGGATTCCAAAGTATTGGGTGAGAGCGGCTCCGTGTTTTCGCAAATTTACCACATATTCTTTCTATGATTCTCATCTTTATTTTTAGTGGATAATATTAATATAGTGTGATGCTTTTTCACTTTAGTTAATATTTTGGTTTTTGAAGAGAAGAAATTCTTACTTTCTTTTTTTATTCATGTATTTGGAATATGTTCTATTGTTTGTTATCATGACTAACTTTTTTTAAAGTATGATTAGCAATATGAGCAAGACATGTAACATATTCGATCGGTAGAAATCATGTAAAGAAATTATTACTCGTAACATATGTCAACAATGCTATATGTATCGGGTGGAGAGACCAAATACCATCGGTTGTGGTGATCGCGTACCAATAAATCCAAATATAACCGGATCTCACGACTATTGATAACATGCATACCAGTAAATTTAGATTGAAGTTGTAAATGACATATAGGACTATCATAACTTAAAACTCAAGGCGCCCTTTGGAAAAAGATTTAGAATTGGAACTTTTTAAATAAGAGATACGTATCTGAATGCATTAAACTATCGATAACTTGCCAAGTTGCAAAGAAGAAACACACAAGTTGCACTTGTCACTCACACATTCGTAGCCATAAAGTCAAAGAAATTGCGTGGATCTTATTCGAGGACTCCACCCACCTCTGGGCTCCAATATATTTCTTCTCGAGACAATTAATACGTTTTTTTATGTACAAAATTTAATAGATTTATTACATGCATTTCAATAAGGTGATAACATAGGACCATAGGTGGGATACTGGGATTAAGATCTTTTCATTTCTATGTTAACATCGAAGGTAAATGTTATGGGATTTGGCATGGGAGGATGAGCATGTTTGTGTCATTTATATTTTTCATAGTAGCACTCTATTTTGTTACAGTATTTACTATGTACACTTTCTAGTAGGAGTGAGCAAAACCGATCGACTTTCGAATCCCGTCCCGATCCCGGGTCCCGAATCATGTCCCGAAACCGAACCGATCTCAAACGGGTCGGCTCGGTGTTTTCCTTTTAGTCGGGATTCGCTTGTTTTATCGCCTGATGCACTACTACAAATTAGCTAATGCAACTAAAATTTGCAATACAGATTCCGCTGCAAATTTGCAACCGTGAATGCAAATCTAATTACATTGTCAATAGCAACGACAACAAAGTGCTGCAAAATCTAAACTAATTTATTTAACATTTATTTTATTTTTTCATATAAACGCAAATATATTGCACCAAAAGCAAACCGAGACGTATTTAAGTCTATAAATATCGATAGAATTGCACTTGTTGCAAATCAAATTATGCACAAACAAACAAAACAATCTAAAAATATTTTGTTTTCCATTGCAATTTCTGGTGATATTTTATAATTTGAACTAATACAAAATAAGACAAAAATTAAATCTAAAAAAATGATCACTTATTTTATAGTTGCAATTCGTTGCAAAATATGAATTTGAAAGGAATAGTAACGAAAGACATAATTTAAATGTAACATCTCGCCACAGATCACAATATTATCCGCTTGCCGCGCTCACCGCTTGCGGGTTCCCTCATGTAAAAGATTTCCCGATTGCATCACTTATACCAAATACTACTACATAAGACGCTTTAACCGCAAGCCTAAGAACTCCGCCTCGAGAGACCACTACGATGTATCATTTAAGGCGAATTTATCAGCATTTAACCCAACATCTCTCCAGCCACATCCACGCCGATACGCCTCAGGTGTTACATTAAATATAAAAGAAATTATCATTTCTTTTCAATGTGCCCATACAAATTTCAAAAATTTTGCATTGCAACAAAAAAAGACTACACTTTTTAAGGCCGACCTCTTTTACACCCTTAGGTTATATTAAGATTATAAGTTAGTAACATCCTCTAAAAAAGATGACATCAATGAGTGTTATCGAAAGGCTCCCTTTTCAAACAGATAACAATAATGAACCACTTTAGACCACCCAACATCATTGTTTCTGGTCAAATAATCTTAATACAATGCTTACCGAGATGTCATATAGTTTACCTTGATGTCTCGCCATGGGGAATTCTATTGCTTTGTTCTAGTATAATGTTCACTAGTTTACTTTAACTCATTTATGTTCAAGTTGTTCACTTTTAGCTCGCTTTATGTTAATTGATTTGATAACTTAAGACATATAATCTCACTTTTTAATAAACCAATATGTACAAACCGATCATCTTGTCAAGTTTTTGTATTAGTTTGTTTCTTTAGCTGTCAAAACCAAATACCCCATTAAATGGGTATTCATCAGAGAACCTTTTGTGACCGCAGGTAACCATGGGATGAGAGGAGATCCACAGCATTACACAATATTACCCACCTACATAAGGCCTAGAATGCTTAAGGTGTTCGCTGCTAAGGCCTAGAAGATGAACCAACAGATGGTGTGTCCACAATCCCATTTCATGATTATTCCAAAGATGCTCCGAGTTTAGCAAGAACATTAATTGCATTTAGTGCATAATAGTATCACTTTTTTTTCATGATCAACAACCAACGATGAGTGGGATGGTAGTAGGGATATAATAAACCAATGTTCAATGAACAATTCCATGAATCATGCTGAAATGCTCGTATCCTTCACCTTATCCTTATCATGCCTCCACCCTCCTACAAAGTCCATAAAACCCTTCGCTTAGTATACCAAAACTAGGATGGAACGGTCAGCTGAGCCCAAGCCTAGAGCTCTGCTTGGTTCAAGCCTTATTTTAAGCTCGAGCTCAACTCTTCGCTCTGGTATGTTATATAGGCTCTGACACCCGCCAAGCTCAGATGGTTTATAGGATTTGACAATGAAAAATAAGCTTGGCTTGACCTCGCTTGTAATATATATATTTTGAGCTTATTAATAAGCTCACAATAACCTTGCCTATAATACAAATGCATAACGTTTTATATATGTTCAATACTTAAAATATCCTAGTATCGTTTAGGCTCGTGAGCCTAATCGAGTTTTGTATGTAAAGCTCGCTCATTAATATATAAGCCGCAACTTAGGCTCGAGCTCATTTAAAGTTTCTACTCATTCGAGCATTTTACCGATCCAATCCTCAGATAAGACAAATGCCACTTTAATTTTGTCATAAGAGACTAATTATTTTTGTAGAAACATGGTCTATGATAATTAAATTTATCATTAAATTGTGGTAAAGATTTTATGTCGTGTAGTTAGTTTTGTAATTAGATTTCATATAATTTTTCTAAAATTTAACACCTCGCATATTCATTCTCCCGCCGGAAATTTTCGCCAAAACCAAAATCTAATTTTCAATGTCCCTCCATCTTTTTGGCACTTCCCAAATCTAATTTTCATTATCATACTATTTTTTTGAACGAATTTCATTATTCTACTCACTCACCCCTTTTCATCTCATTTTACCATCTTTTCTCTACTCCATCACCAACCACAAACCCACGCCATTCGCCATCATCGCTCTCGATTCAAGTCCATTAATCCACGGATCAGGTACTTTATTGTATTATATCTTCAATTTTATAACCAATTTGACATATTCATGTGTCAATTTATTATTTTGGTGATTTTCGAATTTAGGGTTTATGTGACCTAAATCTATATAAACATGTTACATCGCTCTCATCGCAATTGATTCTCATTACATGTCGATCTTATGTATTAAAGTTTCAGTACATGATTAACTTCCTATATTACATGTATTTGTTACAAGAGTTGTGATAGCTTGTTTGCTAAAGGTCTAAAAGGAATTAGTTTGCATCATTTCGGAATAAACGGAATAATGTTATAACTGATTTTGACTTTTTTTGTTATGATTTTGACTCTTTATCTAGTTTTGTTTGTTACTTTTAAGTTATGTGTAAAGACTCATACGTGTATGGTATATTAAATCATGTTGTCATTTAAGTTATTGTGTTGAATTTGAAGTATCTTGATTTAGTTATATAGATATTTGATTATTATGTGTTACATTGAGCTTTAGGTTATTCCTCATGAGAATGGTGATATTGAACTTATATATGAGGAATATGAGTCCTGCTCTAGTATTTACTACTTAGTAGTTAGTATTTCCTTGTGAGTTAGCTTATAATGTTGTATCGATTATTTGTTTCATACCGTAATACATGGATCTTTTGGATTGCTATTAGAAAATGACAGTGTGATCATCAGTTTGTAGTGGTTTGCAAGTGTCAACTTAACTATAGATATTCTATTAATTTTGTTAGATATAAACATTTGTTTAGAATCTCACTCTTATTTCATATATAGATTACTATGTCAAACGGATATGTACTTTGTAGTCCTGTGCCTTTACATAGCAAAGGCGAATAGTGGAAAATGTGATTGGAGGATCATCACAATCGATTCGATGGTATAGAGGGAAATCAAAGTGACGAGGATCACATACAAATGAGGGTCAAATATCTGTAATCAATTGTCTACACATGGTGATCATCTAATGATTGATTTATATGCGCATAAGTAATTTATTTTCTATTAATACAATTTATGTTATGTTTAGAAAAAAAATTGCTAATGATATTTATTGTGTTGGTTTTTCTCTATTTTCCGTGGTTGAGACTCAGACCGCCATTGGCAGCCAATACGTAAATTCTTCACTTTTGGTTTATTGAATCGTACAGACATGGCACTCTTCCGTGGGGAGAGAGAAGGACCAAATGTGGTTTTGTTTTATGTATGTTCAACAATATTTTCTCTCATAAATCCAAACACTCTTTGTACTTATAAATATTTTACGATTGCTTATGAAGAAGTGTTTTATGTGCAACTATTGTATCAAGGGGATCCAAAAGAAGGACCTAACTTATACACAATGGTAAGTTTAGAACTTCTATGCTCATATCAAGCCTAAATGAATTGGAAGTAAAGTTAATTACTTTTGTGGATAAAAAAGTACATTATCTGTTGAAATGGGTTAGAACAGATTATTGTATCGCATCATTTTTGAATACGTTGAGTAGGGTATTTATGCATTAAAATGAGTTACAACGGGTTTAAATATGTTGATTACATGATTTGTAGGTTGAAGTATTGCAAAAGTCTTTTCAAGAGTCAAGCAACCGAGAACACGATAAAGAGATTTTGAGGAAGCTAAAGAAAAGAACATAGTACAATATGAAGAAGTTTGAAAACTTCGGCCTCATGCGCTGACAATGAAGGAAGAAATGGTGAACGAAAATGCAAATATTTCTAAGATGTTTGCAATAATATACGCCAGCTGTTCTCCCATTCCCTCCCTAGTAAACAATATGTAGCGTTTGGTAACGATTTTGATACACTCTCCTAACTCTATATCTTGTAACAATGAGTTGGATAAGATGCTTTTGATAACATTTATGATATTTTGGGTATTCAGATGATTAATATTTTTGATTTAATTTGCGTATTTAGAGATATTTGGGTTTTAAATTATTGTGTATTATGTCAGGGATCACCAATTTTGTAATAAGAAATTTTGGTTACAAAATTTATGTTGCGCACACAACCGCAGAAATTTTGGTTGTTGCATAATTACCATTGCAAACCCGTGAGCGATTATAGTCGCTGCAAATTATGTGTTGATGCAAAAAATATCGCTTGCAAAATTGTGGGAAAAGATTTTCGTTGCAAAGAGAATTTGTAGTTCCAACGAATTATCTTCCATTGCAAAACCGGTTGCAAAAGTTTTCACTGTTATAGAATTCGATGCAAATTAAATTTGCATGGAGCCTTTTGCAATAATTAAATTTGTTGCATTCCAAGCAGTTGAAATTTCAGGCTCCACGGATTTGCAGATCATATTCGACTACAGCATTAGGCCGCTTTGCAGTTGAGTGATGGGTCGAAACCTAAAACCAAAAAAACAACAAACAAACCCGATCAACCGACCGATCTCGCTTCCCGCTTGTCGGGATTCGAACTTGTCTGATTGGTCGGCTGGCGGCCGGGCCTGACGCTCAACCCTACTTTCTAGACCTAAAAGAATAATTGACAATAGTTGCAATTAGTGAACTTCAAATATTAATCTTAAATCTTGACGAGTTAATTGATTTTCTTTGTGTTTTTATTTTGTTCCATCGTATTATTTAGTGTTACATACTAAATAAACTATACAATAAAGCGTTCATTAATAGTTGGAGTTGTTTACTTGTTTGTGTACATATGGATGCATGTACTTATGCCTACAATAACCATGCTTTTATTTTATGCATGTCTAGTTGCTCCTTTCTTGACGAGGCCCAACAAATTACAAATATGTCTTGCTTTCATGCTTAGTTTGAAATGACAGATGTAAGGGTTTCAAATAAAATATGCGGCTCAGCACGCCCTTTTCGTGAGAAATTCCGCATTTAACTTTCTTACAATATATCCCCAGCATATTATTGTAAAACCCATGTATAAATAACCTTTCTTGTTAATACCAATTCAAAACCTAGTGACAACTTGTGTTTATTTGTGTTGAATATGTAAGGTGTGATTGGGGAAACGTGGCATCCTTATCCATCATTTGGTACCCAGCCGAATTCCAACCAAAAGGCACTCAAAACCTACTCAAGTAGTCAAGTGTCCCTACCATGGTGTCATCAAACCCAACCTGACCCGGGTCAGACTGTAAACTAACTCAAATAAAGTTTTAGTGGGTCTGATTATTCGGGCAATAAAAGTATGTGAGTTATTCGGCCACTCTAAAGATCCTCGCTCGTTCGACGACCGATAGATCCTAATAGGGTTTTCTTTATGTATTTTTAAACTAAATTTTGTCTAAATTATTTATTTAAATAAGTTCGAATAAGCAATTTTATTACATTTTACTCATATTTGGGTTGATCCAAACCTGCATAGACCCGACCCGAATTGATCCGAACTCGACTAACCCGAATTTAGATAGGGTCAGATTCGGATATGGTATTTTTAGTCTTGACCCAACTTTATCCCGATCCGAATTAACCCAAACTAGACCCGATTAACACCCCTTACTCGCCCATGTTTTTTCTTATTTGTTCTATTGTTTATAAAATTTTCTCGTCCGATTTAAACTTAGAGAAGTAATATTGTGAAAAATAAAATGAGTCATTTATTGTGAGACTCGAAACGATCTCAATCATTGTTTATGTGCATCTTGGAACTGATGTTATAAAACGTACTTTATACTCGAGTTGTTTGTTTATCTGGACACATGATAGTACCTAATTCTTTTGCTAAACTCGCCAACCCAATTCCTTTCCAATTTGGTCAAGGCCAACTACTACTACACTTTGTGGAAACTTGACTAAAATTTCTTATCCCAACCACTTTAACTTATTAATTTAAGCAAAGTTTATGTAGATGAAAGTGGTCGTGCATTGAAAACTTTGCTGTTACAAAAGTATTAGCCATTCGAAAATATGTCATGATAAAAATGTGTAAATTATTTAAGCCATTGAAAGAAAGTAAGTGGTAGAAAGAACCTATTTCTCCTTTTGCTTAATTCAACTGGGACCTGGGCACCTATTCATAAGTCACGAGCAAAATTATCTTATTTTTTGAAGAATTGTTTTTCTAGTATTTCTTTTGAGAAAGATCAGTTTTGGCTTTTGTTAAAAGACTGTTGATATTTAACTAGTTACCGTGGATAATTAGTTATACTCCGTTATAACAAGCTACCACGCATATCCTAGAAGCATAGCCCAATATCTTTTGAAGCCCAAAGCATATTTAAATCTAGTGTTGTAAAGGCTGATTAATCAGCATTTATCGTTAATCAATATATTTGTTTTGATTTGTGTAAATCCCGGTCGTAAACGAGTCGGCACCGGTCAACGATCACTCAAACTGTCGGAAGCGGCGAATCTTATGAAAATACTAAAACTCTCTGATAAAACTTTTTAATAACTTATAATCATTTTTATATCCCCATCATGAATTGTTTTTAAAGAAAATTTTTAGCCGAAATATCTAAAACTCATTTGAAAATCACAAAGCTTGTCGAAATGTCAATGACGATTAATTCTGGAATTAATTTACGCTTTAAGCGATTACAAGCTATAAAAAAAATTGACCGACCTACTACCAATTCGTAATGAGTACCTTCAACAATTCGTAATGAGTACCTTCAACAATGTTAACAATGACATGTGGAAGGTTTTTGTATAAGTTTTGTTTGCATGGAACTCGACAAAAAAATAAAGAAAAGGGAAAATAAAGATGATAATATTACACGTCAATGCATAGACTATAAGCTCGACTATTTTGTTTATATGAGGAGAAAAGAAGCGTAGAAATCTAGCAAAAATATCTAGAGATTCCGATTTGTGGGACCTTGTCACTAATTCTCAGGAATACCCTACCAATTTTGTAAGTCTTGCTTTCATAAGATTTAGAGTTAACTACATTTTTGTCTTTTTGGCCATTTGTCACTTGGATTACTTTTGGTCAGTTTGTTTTAAAAGTTAGATTTTGAGACACAAAATGTAGTTTAGTTCATTTTTGGTCGTTTTCTATGAGGTTAGTTCAGTTAAATTAAGTCGTTTAGCAACGTTAGTCCTTTATAGCGATTAGTTTAGCGTTAGTCAGCTTTATCACCAGAATATCTTTTTCTTGACATTTGCAACGTTAGTCACAGTTAGTTAGTCGTTTAAAAAATTAAAAAAATTAGGAACAAAAATTTAGAAAAAAAATTATAATTTTTTTTACAAAAATCACTCGAAAAAAATTTGAAATATATTACAAAATCTTCTTTTTCCGAAAAAATTTAAAGAAACTTTTTAAAAATAACTTTTTTCGAAAAAATTTCAAATATATTCTAAAAAAACTTTTTTTCGAAAAAAATTCTAAAATATATTCTAAAAAAAACTTTTTTTTTTTCCGAAAAATTTTAAAAGATATTCTAATTTTTTTTAAATGTATATACATTGAAAAACGTTTTAAATGTATACATTGAAAAAAATTTCAAATATATTACAAAAAGAAAACTTTTTTTCGAAAAATTCTAAAAAGAAACTTTTTAAAGAAACTTTTTTCGAAAAAATTTCAAGAAATATATTCTAAAAAAACTTTTTTCGAAAAAATTCAAAAATATATTCTAAAAAAAACTTTTTTCGAAAAAATTTGAAATATATTAAAAACTTTTTTAAAAAATGTATATACATTGAAAAAGCGTTTTTTAAAAGTAATATATACATTGAAAATTTGAAATATATTCTAGAAAAATGTATATACATTTAAAAAAGTTTTTCAATGTATATACATTTTAAAAAAGCGTTTTTCAATGTATATACATTTAAAATTAGAATATATTTTGAAATTTTTTGGAAAAAAGTTCTTTAGAATATATATTTAAATTTTAGGAAAAAGTTTTTTAGAATATATTCGAGGGTATTTTCGAAAAATTGAGGAAAAAAAAAGTTATTTTTGAAAAAGTTTCTTTTTAGAATTTTTTCGAGGAAAAAAGTTTTCTTTTAGAATATATTTTAGAATTTTTGAATTTTATTTTAGAAAAAAATTATAATTTTTTTCTAAATTTTTGATTTTTTAGAATTTTTTTAAAGGACTAACTAAGGCGAAAGGACTAGCGTTGCAAGTATTGCAAAAGATCTTTGGTATAAAGGACTTAGCCAAGCGGCGTTAAGAGACAACGTTCTGAAACGACAACTCTTGAACTAACTTTGTTAGAAAAATGAATGGAACCAACATACATTTTGAACTAAAATCGCAACTTTGAACAAATTGACAAAAGTGGAATCAGTACAACATGACAAACAAAATATGAGATTAACTAAGATTTATAAACAAGATTTTGGGTCATACGTGTCGATTTCTCATTGTAAATTTCCACACTAATCCTTCTAACGACTTCTAAAAAAGGAATGCGTACTTTTTCTAGGGACATCTTTGCATTTTTTTATTTTTTTTTTCTCTTTTTTGATAAACAGGAACTTTCATTGATTATATAGGTACATTACATCATGGTTCACCCATAGATTGTTGAGGCGGCACACGGTATTGTACACTTCATCTACAATGTCATCAATGCTTTTCTAAGCTAATTCATGAGCCACTTTGTTCCCATCCGTTAGCACAAAGGACCAAGAGCATGAAGCAAAAGAGTAACATAATAAATCGTATGTGAAGGAAGAGAGACCTCTAATTGACAAGTCCTTATTATGTAGAAATCGTCGTGAGGATACTCAGTAAATACTCCAAGATAACCTTTGTGAATCCCTTGTAATAGCCACCAGATAGCCCAAAGAATAGCCTTTGCTTGACCTCGATAACCAGATGTTGCGTTAGGTACACATGTTTATTTCTTCTTAAAAAGCGATCCGTTGTAGCGCGCCGTAAAAACCAAGTCCCGCGCCCGTTTTTCTCTTGATATCCCACCATCGGCGTAATTTTTATCACTCCGTTAGATGGAGGGACCAACGTACGACATGGAGCATTGGGCATAACCGTAATAAACCCACAGGTCGCATTTGCTCGAGTAAAGTCATCCAATATCCTACACGTTGACAGTTTTATTTCATTTGGCCCTATATGTTTCCCCGTGAGCTTTAAATTTCTTGCACACCATATTCTCCATGACCATCAACATGATTTAAGTTTCATTTCCTGTCATAGCCATATTTATTATCTCCTCAATCGATATTTACAGTAGTCAATAAGATCAATCACATTCATGCTAGCCCATACATCACGAGCCCATTGCATAGAAAAGTCGCGTGTTTTATGTCTTCTGAGGCCACAATGAACACAACTAAGGGATCACGTGCTTGACACCTTTAGTCATCGGATTTCTTACATTAGGTAGTAGATTCATACAAACCACCATTCACGAAAATCTTGACCCACTGGAATATTTGCCAACCCGGATACACTTTAATGTGATCTCCTTTCATGCATTGATACTTGATCTTGGAACTCTTACATGCGTTTGAGTAGCAATCCAATATGCCGATTTGCTGCGTAAATACTCCATTTTGATGGCATCCAATAGAGAGAGTCATGTTCAAGTGTATTTATATGTGTACAAGCTATCTTCCTTGCGTCGATGTAGGAATAATTGTAACGGTAGAGTATGGTTCCATGAACTTGTATCACCATCAAAAGATTATTAGTTGACATGATACTCACAATTTTGAGAATAAGCGCTAAAATGACATGTTTTAGTAGCGTTATTGTTGGTTTTGTGCATGATAATGGCTATATTTACTCATAAGCTATTTGCAAAGTGCAAAGATCGTATTGTGTATGTATATGTACCTGGTTATCACGAATGATGAAGAAATGAAGTTTTTATGCACATTTGGAAGATTCAGGGAAGGAAGTCGAGCAAGGAAGCTTTTGGACTCAATTATTGGAGATCACAATGATTTCTAAGTATCTCTGACAAGGAGATCAAGTTTTTCCTTGGAAATCATCGAGCAAAGAGATAAATTATAACAAGAAAGTCAACAAAAGTCAAATCAACAACAATCCAGTAGATTGGTTGGTAACCCGTAACGATCGAATTTGGAGCCAAATAGTCAAGCGGCAACCAATCATTGGAGGGAGAGCTGCGTTTACAGTTGCATTTATTGTTGCCTTAACTCCCATAATCATTAGGTAGGTCATTTTTGATATTAACTTGTTGGGAGCGTTTTTGTTTTTGGCAAGTTTCTTTGGCTATATATTGAACCTAGTCTTAGTTTACTAGGTGTGACACAACCAAAAGTGTAATAGTTTACACCAAAACTATTACCAACCATTTTATTCATCCCAAAAATTTAGTTCTTAACAAGAAAGCGTCCGAGGGCAAGGAGAGAACAATTCTCATCCATATCTTGGTAATTTGGAGTTATCACGGTGAATCTAGGTGATGATTGGTAGCGTGGTTGCTTCAAACCACGAATTCTAGTTCTTATGTCATAAAGTTTGGGTATTCTATGAACTTTGTTATGGATTTCTATTCTCTTTGGATTATGGAATTACTTTGTTATTTCTTGTGTTTTGTTATTATTATCATGGAGTAGTTTTGGGATATACTTGTGTGTTGGGATGTAGATAATCATACTAGTGTTCTCATATGTGATGCATGTATATATGATCTTGTTTAAATGAGTTTGTTGGAAAAATACTAGTCTTGGTTTTGATTTGGCGGTAAAACATGTTTTAAGAAAAATGACCGAAAGGATTTCTCTTGTGTTTTATTCCAAAAAGTTGAGTGATAAACTAGTATGGGGATATGGTGATTGACAACCACTATGTTTACTTATTAAAACAAGACTAGAAACATTTTCATCACGAAAGGGTCGAAAGATCCGTAAGAACAAGTTTAATAAGAACATGTTGCAAACAAATGGATTTTCTAAAGGATAATCATTAGGATAAGGAGAAAAGGATTACCTATATGCTTTTGTTCTTAGAATGATTTTTACAAACATATACCATGGTTGGAGATCATTTGCTTATGATTTGTGCATCACATCAAGAGTTTACACAAAGCCTTCATGAACACTACTTATGATTGACTATAGATTACACACAAGTATATATATTTCTTATTATTGAATTTCACTATAACATCACAAATTGAGGAAGCCTTGACAAAGCTTTCTTGTTGCAATCTTTTCAAGAAAACAATTTCAAACACAAAATCCTTGGGGCGATCTCGACTTACCCAACTTTGCTATCATGAGCAGTATACTTGCTGCGTTATGTGTTAATAGAATTAGGCGGTTAAATCGTGTTTATAAATTTTTAAAACTTGCACCGCGTAACACATCAAGTTTTTAGCATTGCGGGTATTTTATTTCAATTTTGATTTTTACGTAAAATTGGTAGTTTTGGAATTGAATTTGGTGAAAAGTAAAAAAGTTTTTGGTTAAAGCTAAAAGCCGATTTGGTTGTTCCACCTTAGCCACAGGATCAGGATTGAATTATACCGAATTATTTTTTGTATTTTGATTTCATAGTTCAAGTTTATTTAGTGATTTGTGTTATAGTTCCTAGATTAATTCTTGTCATTTTAGATTTTTTATATAGATTATATCTTTTGGTTTTAATGTTTTCTTAGATTTTTAATTTTTCTTTATTTTTGTTATTCTTAGTTTATTAATTTTAGATTAATTCTTGTTTTAATTCTAATGATTAGATAATTAAATTTTTGAGTTTTATGGTTTAGTGATCTTTATGAGTAATTTAATGGAGTAGTTAATATAGTTTTAGTTTAATGGCTTAATTATTAAGTAATTAATTATAAGGTAATGAGGAGTCTTAATTAATTAATAGTTTTAGTACACTTAATAGTTTTTAATTTTAATTAATATTCAGTTTTTTTTTGAGGTTATTTGGTTAATGCATTTTGATTATGAGTTTTAGTTTTAGTTTATAAGTATGATGATTTGAGTTTTGAGATTGGATGATTGTTGAAATTTCAAAATGGTGGATGAATGTTGTGTGCATCTTTAACAGGATTTTTGAGTAAAAAATTGTTGCTTGAAAGGTAAAATGCTTAAGTAATGTGAAAAAATGCAAAATTTGGCAAAATGCAAACCGAAACGGTTGTGTCCATGACTGATCCGGTTGCATACAAGTATATATACCAAAAATTCACTTTTCCAGAAAAACACACACACACACTAATTCTCCAGCTGGGTTTTGCAAAATTCGTTCAAGAGAAGCTAATTGAAGGTTGTTTAAGTTGTAGAAGATCATCATGGCACCCAAACAAGTAAGCATCTACATTCAATTAACTCAATTGAGGTTTAATTAGAGCATTTGATTCGAATTGCATATTAGGTCACTAATTTGGGGGGTTTTGATATAATTCGAATTAAGTTGTAATATTTTAGGATTAAGTGGGTAATTGATATAGGAATGCATTGCATTGAGAATTGTAGTGATTGATTCAACATGGAATGAGTATTAGATGATTGAATTTTCGGATTTAATTAGGTTATGCCATTGAATCAAGTTAAGTTGCAATTGGTGATTCCTAGTGGTAGATGATGTGTTTTTGTGAGTAATAGATGCCACATTGTTGATTAGAACCCGATGATTGAGAGTATAGGTCTTATTTGTTGAAGTTCTAAGATGATGAATGTGTGATGATTTGAGGTTTGGAAAGCGAATTTAGAGTAATCCAAGGATGTAGAAATCATTGATGATGTTAGAATGCAGTCTAGGAGTGGATTGGACTTAGAAAATTCGAGTGGGTAATGGATTAGAAGGAAAAAGCCTTAGGATTGCATAACCGATCCGGTTCTTAAGCATAGCAGAGCCGGTTGGATTTGGTCAAAGGGAGTAACGATTAAATTTGCTCTATGACCAGAATCCGTTCGGTGCAATGTTGGATATTTTTGAAATTTTGAAGTGGACCTTAGAGGGTTCCATGGACCTTCCTGTTTGTTCTAACACTCTTATATTGTCTTATATTTATGATTTCTACAGAGAATTGTTGTAGGTAGCTCAAGCTCGGGACCGGTTCCAATTAACCCGATTGTTACAAAGTTTGCCAAAGGAACGAGAGGAAGAAAGTCAAGTATAGCTTGAAGATGGAAGCAAACGCCAACTTAAAGTTCAAAGATCTCACCGAGAGGAAGCATGCTTTCCGGGAGCGGTTATGAAATTGCAAAATAGGACATGTTTGGTTCAGGGGTGATTGATTGGGATTTGTTTGCGGAGTATGAGTGTGAAGAGGTTGAGAAAAATGATCGGACATCTTATGTGTATCAGGAGGATGGGGATTAGATTCGATGATTTGTCATGGGAAAGAGCATTTGGCATCAATGAAGAGGTCTATCGAGAGTGGTGTATGGAGTTCTTTTCAACCATGTATTTTGAGAGTGAATGTTAGGAACTTGATGGAAAGTTTGTGTTTGGTTTAGGCTTTGTGGACTGGGATCATGCCTACACTTTGCGGATTTAGCTGTGGCTCTTGGCTTGTATGAACCACATGAGGTTAAGCATCGATTATTTGAAACTCATTTTTCGATGCTTCGGAGGTTTGAAAAAGACTTTCCTAGTTATTGCCCACCTATTGGAATGAGTGGGAGATCCTTCTTGCACTAGGAGGAATCTTTACGACCATCAGGAATCCATTAATGAGGATACTTCACAAATTGATAGTATTTGGGCGTTTCATAGGTATGGAAGCGAGGGACAAATGTCGAAACCGGACTTATGGGTTATGATGTTATTGGGAAGAAACTAAGGACGGTATGCGATTTAGCGGATAAGTAGAGAGTATTTGTCTAGGAGGGCCCAGGGAATCAAAAGCAATAGCAACATTTGTGGAGGACATTTCGTGACAAGGTTGGCAAGAATCTTGGGTATTACAATGATAGTAGAGTTGGCTAAGTGTGGAGAGCCAAAGTTTAGTGAGATGTGGAGTGCAAATGGTTTTGGAAATGCTTTGAATAGGAAATTGAAAACCTTGGGGTTATGGATTGAACCACAACAACAACAACAACCACTACAGCAGTGAGGAAATATACCAATGGGGAGCGTGCAAGCGGAGTGCGTCAAGTTGTTTTGATTCAGGTTAGGGAGAGTGGAACCAACATTTAGATGAGATTCAATGTAGGGATGTGTGGAGATACTCGATGATGTTGAGAAACAACTACATCAATGATTATTCAATGCCTATCTTTCAACACATGGCTCGAGAAGCCAATTACGAGTTACCACCCTACAATCCACCCAATGTTCCACCATATCCTTTCCCTACACTTCTTATCTGGACCTATCCATATCCATATCACGGATCGCACCATTTCGATCCGATGCCCGCGTATGGTGGATTACCCGGTTGGTGGAGTAAGCTATGATGTTGGAGGATCGTCATCGAGGTTGGAGGAAAGAAGAAGAGGAGAGTTAGATTCGAGATTGTGGGCGAAAACTATGTAGCGAGTGATGATGATGATGAAGAAGGTGGCGACATGAGCGAGGACGACGAGTGATCGTGGATCATTCGTGATTTGTGGTTTCAAAGACAATGGCTATGATGTGTTAAACAATATTATTTCTATCTCTTTAACTAATTCTTTAGGATGATTATCATACTTGGTTTTATTTTGTTTTTAGTAGCATTTGTTTTGTTTTGTTTTGTTTTGTGTATTGTGTATTGCGGTTTTGTTTTACGGGATGGATGTGTGGAGGCTTATTGATGGTCAAATATTTGGAGTTGGATAACTCACATGCTTTCTTATGACCCATATATAAGTATTGCATATTCTATCCCGTGGTATCTTTAACTATTTCTTTTTCCCATTTTCTTTACTTTGAAGTTCATTTTATTACATTGAGGACAATGCAAAACTTAAGTATGGGGAGGGAAGAAAATAGGAAAAATGATACGCATTTTTATTTTTTATTTTTTATTATTATTTTTTTCTTAGATAACTTTTGGATGCAAGTAATTAGAAGGAATTCGCCCTTTATGGTCTAGTTGTTTTCACACATTATTGATAAATATTAAAAACAACTTGGGTATCTCAATGGTAAAATAAGGTTTTTGAAAAATTTTGGATTTGAACCAAATTACGGAAGTAATTCATTTTGGATTCGATAGCATTTTTCTAGCGCGCATTATAGCCTTTTCCACTTAATTGTGAGGTTTCTTTTTGTATAAAACACATCTTTTGTTTTATATTTGCTATGAGTGTGCAGGTGATTATGTCGATTCTAGAACTTGTACTAGTTATGCATTACGGTTAAAATCACTCTCGAGTGATAAAAATATGTTCAAGTGATAAGAGGCATCGTAGGATTTAACCCAAATGGCCTTCCATTTTACATCTAATGTTATATTAGCTAACCACATTGGTTAGTTAACCACCCTTATATGGACCCATTTGTTAGTGCTCATCTTTAGCACTAGATACCCTTAGTTACACCCTTTGAGCCAATCTTTTCATTTGTTAAATCTAGAAAAATACAAAAAGATTTTACACTTTAAACTTTAGCCCTTGTCATGTCTATTGGTTTGTTGCTAGTTGTTTGGAATGTTGGATTGTTTTTGATGATTATGAATAAGCTACACTTTGTTTATAGTGTGTACCATTATCCAACGAAGAAGAATGAGACGTCTTTCTCATTTGTTTTTTTTTGTGGTGTATGCTTACACTAAGTGTGGGGGAACTTTGTTACATAAAAAAAAATAAAAATAAAAATAAAAAAAATGCCAATGAGCTATATGAAGAATATTGATTAGCCAATGAGCTAAATTGAGTTATACATATTTGGAGGAGATGATATTGGAAGAGGAGAAATAATCATTTATGGGATTGTGGTCTGTATGATGGCTAGCAACATGGAGGTTTAGACTTGACTTTATTTTCTTTTAACACCAATTTCATAAACCATCCCATGCCTTATCCATACCTTTTATAAACCCATAGCCTTACTTGATATAAGAATAAAAGCCTCTTTGATGAATTTATTTTCTTTGTTTTGATACTTGTACAAGCTTATGGTAAAAGCATTGATCATGACTAGGCATTGGGTGATTTACATATACCCACCAATATTTGAGTGTTGAGTGAATTCTTAAAATCATTAGGTAGGGTGTTCTAGTTATGTTATCTAAAGTATTTGGTTCATTTTTAAAGTTTTTCACATATTAAAAGCAAACCAATGATTATCTCTTTTGGGATGATTGTTACAATTTTTGGAACCACGGTGTCAAGACCATTGAAATAAATCTTTGCAAATGTTAGACCTACTCGAGGGCGAGTAGAACTTAAGTGTGGGGGAATTTGATAACGCCTAAAATGAACATGTTTTTAGTAGCGTTATTGTTGGTTTTATGCATGATAATCGGCTATATTTACTCATAAGCATTTGCAAAGTGCAAAGATCGCATTATTGTGTATGTATATGTAGCCGGGTATCCTGAATGATGAAGAAATGAATTTTATGCACATTTGGAAGATTCAGGGAAGGAGTCGAGCAAAGGAAGCTTTTGGACTCAATGATTGGGAGCCAATGATTTCTAAGTATCTCTGACAAGGAGATCAAGTTTTGCCTTGGAAATCATCTGCGAGGCAAAGAATGAGGCATTATAGCAAGAAAGTCAACAAAAGTCAAATCGATAACAATCCGGCCGGTCGATGCGTGGCTAGTAACCGATCCGAATTTGGGCAAATAATCAAGCGGCAACCCGATCGGTTGCCGTACCTTCCGATCGGTTGCGGGGGCTACGATTACACAAAGTTGCATTTATTATTGCCTTAACTCCCCGTAATCATTGGAGGCCGATCATTTCTTGATATTAACTTGTTGGGAGACGTTTTTGGCGGTTAGCAAGTTTCTTTGGCTATATATTGAACCTAGTCTTAGTTTACTAGGTGTGACACAACCAAAAGTGTAATAGTTTACACCAAAACTATTACCAACCATTTTATTCATCCCAAAGTTTAGTTCTTCTTGTAAAACTTCCGGGAGCAAGAAGAACAATTCTCATCCATAGTTTTGGTAATTTGGAGTTATCACGGTGAATCTAGGTGATTGGAGCGTGGTTGCTTCAAGCCACGAATTCTAGTTCTTATGTCGCAAAAGTTTAGGTATGAACTTTGTTATGGATTTCTATTCTCTTGAGTTATTGGAATTACTTTGTTATTTCTTGTGTTTTGTTATTATTATCATGGAGTAGTTTTGGGATATACTTGTGTGTTGGGATGTAGATAATCATACTAGTGTTCTCATATGTGATGCATGTATATATGATCTTGTTTAAATGAGTTTGTTGGAAAAATACTAGTCTTGGTTTGATTTGTGGTAAAACATGTTTTAAAAAAGGACGAAAGGATTTCTCTTGTGTTTTATTCCAAAAAGGTGAGTGATAAACTAGTATGGGGATATGGTGATTGACAACCACTATGTTTACTTATTAAAACAAGACTAGAAACATTTTCATCACTAAAGGGTGAAAGATTAAGTAAGAACAAGTTTAATGAGAACATGTTGCAAACAAATGGATTTTCTAAAGGATAATCATTAGGATAAGGACCGAAAGGATTACCTATATTTTTTTGTTCTTAGAATGATTTTTACAAACATATACCATGGTTGGAGATCATTTGCTTATGATTTGTGCATCACATCAAGAGTTTACACAAGCTTTCATGAACACTATTTATGATTGACTATAGACTACACACAAGTATATATATTTCTTATTATTGAATTTCACTATAACATCACAAATTGAGGAAGCCTTGACAAAGCTTTCTTGTTGCAATCTTTTCAAGAAAATAATTTCAAACACAAAATCCCTTGGGACGATCTCGACTTACCCAACTTTGCTATCGCGAACGAGTATACTTGCTCGTATGTGTTAATAGAATTAGACGGTTAAATCGTGTTTATAAATTTTTAAAACTTGCACCACGCGTAACACATCAGGGCGGTAATCCAATGTTCTAAAACCCTCTAACCAATAGTCTTCCCATATTCTTACTTTCATCTGCGTAACAATTACTTTTAGAATTTTTATTCAACTCATTACTATTCACTCCCCAAAATTTTTATTTCACACACATTCTCGTAAGATAAATTATTTTAGTAATGACACGAGAGTTGGACAATCGTTAGATCATTTTATAGAGATTATTAAGAAACACATTAAGTAAAGTTTGCTTTTTTTTTGAATGAGCACCATTTAGTCATCATAGCGCTGCTTGAAAACTTGTCTTTGACAATTTTTCCGCATCGGATAAATTTTTAGATCACTCATGATTAATTTGAGAATTTTTAAGATTTATTTTTTATGTTACCAAATAAGCCCAGTATGATCTGAGGAAACTAAACTTACGTTTTAAAGCGATTCTACTTACATCAGGACTTAGCGATTCACTTGCTTACGTATTTCCTAAGATGAATAGAAACTTTTATATTTTTGGAAAAGTCAAACATATTTCCCTCCTCCTTTGACCATAAAGAAATTAACCTTATGCGTTCTACATTTTTAGAAATCGCGTAATTTTTAAACTTCACAAATAAGCATTAAGTTATCCCGTATAATGAAAACCACATTTTTACATCTCATATCACTTTTAGACTAATTTTAGTCTACTCTAAATAAATTCACGGTCGTTTCCACGAAATTTACGTTATTTTCGATAAGCTGCGAATTACAGCGTTTTGACCATTATTTCCGGCTTTAAGCGGCGTTTTTGCTCCCAATAAGACTTATCACCCATTTTATATTTTTACATGGAGTATAATGATGAGTTTCATCATTCCTTCAAGTTTCATATTTTTACGATACCCGGTTTTACCTTTTATGCAAGCGGTTAGCATTTAACCAAAACTTCACTCAAGTAATCAAGATAATACAAAAACTATCCACCTAAGTCATCTTATCTCTATATGAACGAAATTAGGGAGGGGAGTCATCACCTTGGTGTCAAAATCCTAAGCATACTTCCTTTAGATCATTTACATGTGTAAATTTAACCATGGTTAGTTTTTAACCCAATATATAGTTAACCAAAATCTCTAGCCTATAAATACCAAGCTAAAACCTTCATATTTTCTTGCACCACCCCTTCTTAACATCTAAAGTCCTAAACCTAAGGCATTTCTTATAGATCTTGTAAGAACATTCATGTGTTCTTGAAGAAAAACTAGCGTTTGATCTTCATTCTTGGAAGTTTTCAAGAAGAGTAGTTATAATCTTCAAATATCTTCAAGTCTCAAAAGGCGTCGTTATAATTTTCTTTTCTTCTTGGTTTCTCAAGAAGGCGTTGTTATAATCTTCTAATAGATTAGGTTTTCAAAGATTGCAAAAGTCTAGTCAAGCTCAGATTAATATTTTATTTTTTTCCATAATACTCAAGCATTCTATTTTAAGGTAAGTATATATAACTCAAACTTATTTAAATACTATAAACTTTGTTAGTTTATTTATTGTATTTATAAACTCTTAATATAGCATATAATCAAATAATTAAAATACATGTTTTACGTGGTAGACTTTGCAACACTAGGGGAACCGTGTAGGGGGTTCATTTGGGTAAAGCTGATCGATGAGTTCTTGGATTTACGATTTAAAGTTGTCCTAGCTCCTCGAAGCGTTCTTGCATAACCTCTGAATTATGATGATCGCGAGCGGTGATACGAGATATACAAACTAAGCCCATTTCTATAAACAAACATACAAATACTACGTCATGATCAATATAATGGCATATATAGGCTCGTTCATGTTTTCTTAGGCATTATTCGGAACCTAAGAGTTGACATAATATTCTAGGTTATCACGTAGAGACTTCAGACTTATCCATCGACTCGATTTATCGTTGTGATATCATTTTTAAGGTGAGTTTCATAGCCCCTGCTTTTATACATTTTGAATTACTTTTGGGGGAGATACATGCTCAACTATTTTTATTTACTTTCACAAGTACTCTAAACTTTTAAAGATTACCGTGAGTTTGTAGCCCCACTTTTACTCGTTTACTTTATAAACTCTTTGGGGGAGATACATGCTCAACTATTTTCATTTACTTTCATAAGTACTCTAAACTTTTAAGGATTACCGTGAGTTCGTAGCCCCACTTTTACTCGCTTAATTGTTTTACAAACTCTTTGAGGGAGATACATGCTCAAACATTTACTTTATACTTTTTATAAATACTCAAAGCATTATACTTGATTGCATTATACTTGATTGCGTTATACTTGATTGCATTATACTTGATTACGTTATACTTGATTGCGTTATACTTGATTGTGTTATACTTAAGATGATGATAAGTCTCCCAACATACGGGCGGTCCCTCGTTCACATGATAAGTCGATGATAAGTCTCCCAACATACGGGCCGTCCCTCGTTCACATGATAAGTCGGTGATAAGTCTCCCAACATACACAGGCGTCCCCGTTCACATGATAAGTGATGATAAGTCTCCCAACATTACGGGCGGTCCCTCGTTCACATGATAATTATGATAAGTGTCCTAACATACACGGGCGATCCCTCGTTGCATGAAAGTCTCCCAATATAGGCAGACAACACTAAGTGCAATAATGTGAACTATTATGTCTATATGCGTGCTTAACTATAAAATGTACTATATTTTTAGGTGGGTTTAAACACACAGGTTGCAAGTTTTGTATGGAGGAACTTGAAACGGAGTGGATTACAATGCCTTTCTTTGTGTGAACATTCTTTAAAGCCTTTAAATGTTAAACAAACTCTATGAACTCACCAACCGTTGTGTTGACTCTTTTTAGCATGTTTATCTCAGGTCTTAAGGCGATAGCTAGAGTTTGAAGCATAGAGTCGCACGGCATGTATTGAAGACTTTATACATTCATTATTTACCATTGAAACATTTTGTAAACATTTATATATTATACTTTGGGACCTCATTGTTTTATGCTCGATTTCATTCAGAGATGGTAACTTTTCAAGCGTCTCATTTAGAGGTCGTTTCTATAACTTATCTTGTATGTATTATGAGTAGCACCGAATGACACAATCTTCCATTTCGCGGTATTTTGGGGTGTTCTGAATACCATTGCCAATATTCCATCGTTGTCCTTTTGAATTATGTCGTGGGTATAAACTTCTCCATACAAAACTTCGATTGGTTATCCATCCTTGCATCTAGAAGCGAATCTCTTGGATAATACCTGGCTTTGAGGATTCTTGCTGGAAGTGAATCTTCCATTGTAATTAGTCTCCACCCTTGCTTTGCGAGAATAGCCTTGTTAAACGCACCCATGGGACATCTTTGCACTTTGCTAATACGTAAGTTTGTGGATTTGTTGCCATTTAAGTCAATTTCTGTCCTTTGTCAATTGTCATTTTCAGTATTTGATACTTAAATTAGTTGTCTAAAAGTCACATTATACTTGGTTTATATCCAACCTTATGTAGTTATGTGTATTGAATTGTTGATCAATAGATAAGATACACTGTGTTTCTTAGTTTTAAAACAAAGGAAAAGAAAAAAAAAATAGAAATGGAAATGGAAAAGAAAAAAAAAAGTAAAAGAAGTGTTGATTAATATGTTCCTGATATAAATAAAAAGAAAATAAAAGTAATCATAACTCATGTTCTTGAGTCGGAATAAAAGGGATAATAACTTGTTTAAATTACATATATTAGTTTGTTATTGTCAAAACCTTTAAAAGAGACATATTAGTCTTTAGGAGGTGTTTGTTTAATTATATGTGGGCTTATGAGCTTATTTAGTTTTGGCTTATATTTCATAAGCCTCAATTTTCTGGCTTATTTTGATGTTTATCAGCTAATATAAGCTTATTATGACATAATAAGCTTATATAAGCCCAAAGGTTACAAAATAAGCTAGAAAATCGGGGATTATGAAATATAAGCCGATAAGCTCGTAAACTCACATATAAGCTTAAACAAACACTCCCTTAGACAAAATATATTAATGTTCCTTTTCCAATTTCTTTCGAAAATGGGGTGAAGATTTTCTAAGAAAGGCTCCTATAATTTACCTCTTCAATTCCCCATTCTTTCTTAAAAATGAACTCAAGAACACAAAAAACATTCCCTTTTCTTTCTTTTCCATTGAAATTTTAACTCAAGAACACAATGCTAACAATTTCATTGTTCAACGAGTATCGTGAAAAAATACACTATATTAATGATCAAACCATAAAACTTTAATTATTATGATTAAGAAATTGATAAAGTTGTCCTTGATCATTAATTAAACTAGTTAGTGATTACTTAGTGTCGGGAACTTTTTTTTGGTTGGTTGCTTGAGAGCTTTCGTCAATGTCGTAAAGTTTTAAATTTACTCTGGATAATGTCTTTGGGTGGTTGATCATACTCACATCTGTGATAGAGCTAGCCCTCCAACTGATGCCAAGTTTGATGTAAAATTCATGGCATTTTGATTGTTTTTTATATCTTTTCAACATTAGTCGAATGTATATATATATACTTTTTCGCAAAATAACAAATGATTTGACATAGCATCTCTGTAAGAAAATTTTTTCTATGGTTAGATGGTCCATCTCCATCATCTGATCAATGCTCCTTGTTTTTTCACGCTACGAATTGATGGATTATGACTTAGGAGATAATGGCAGACAAAAGTTTCCATATTGAAAATGAAAGCAAAAGAAAAACATTGGAAACCAGACTGGACCATTTATCATGAAACGGCTCAACATGGTCCAAGAATGGTGGTGCCAATAGATGTGATCAAGAAATCAAGGCAACAGAAGCTACATCTTCATAACCATTAGCACCCATCACTTTCGTGTTAGGAGGTTAGTGACGCTTAAGGCGGTGATTTTATGGTGGTTTAATATTACACTAGAGTACTTCTTGAAGACATCGGATCTGTAGAGAACAGTGCATTTGCGAGTCTTTTTCATGTGTACTACTCTTATCATGTTTTGTATTCACTTAATGTGCAGCATAAACGGAAATAGTCATTCTTTTGTTTGTTCTTCTATTCATATCTTATATCTAAATATATTGAGTTTTGCTACAGGTTGTAAAAAAGATGGGGTTAGCAGTTTGGGTAAGGGGTGGTCAAAATGGGTCAATTTGGGTTGGACCTTCCCACAAACACTTTTTCGTGTTTTCTTTCTTTTAAAGTTTTCAAACACTTTTTTTAAATTCAATAGTATGAATATCAGGTGACATTCAAAGTTAACACGGGTTGACAACGCATATCCATTTCAAATACTAAAGTTTCATTTAACCCGTTTGAGGCAAGTGTAACCCAAATCGACCCGTTTACCCTAAACTTGTCAAATTCATGACTATCGATATCTATTAGGCCCATAAACCCATTTCACAAAAATGAAGCTCAAATGGCGATTACTAATTCACCTGATTAGCCCATGATAAGAATCATTTTAGATACTCTACCCGAGGATCCTTAGGTATTCCAAAAGATTTAGTATTCCATATTTAATGCTGCCAAAACTAGTAGTATGTATATTACTTATTTCATTTCTAGTGAAAGCAAAATATTGGTTTTATAGTCGGTTCAAAGAAAGAAAATGGCCGCTTGTAACTAACAACCGCCTGTGTTAATTTTCAGCAATTAATCTGAAGCAGTGGCCATTAACCAAGATATCTTAGAAAAGGCATTGACTTAATATAAGTATAATCTAGTTTTGCGTGGTGGGCCCATAACCCACAGGTCCCAGGATCGTAACCTGGCTCTGATACCACTTGTCAGGACCGTTTAATACAATGATTTATGTGGTTTGGAGGTCTTGGTTGGTGGAAGAAGATGAAAGAATTCATCTCTTCTTAGTGAGAGAAACTAGAGAGAGGGAGGAGAAAACACAAGATTTTATTAAGAAACACACACAATACAAATAACCTAATGCTTCACCTCACCCCTCATGGAGTCATGAGGGGGTATTTATAAACTCTATCTTTGCCCTTTAAGCGATACTAGTCCCTAAGGGCAAAGGTGTACAACACATCATTCCATTAGCGTAAATGACGTTATCTTTAGAAGCGGGCTAACAATCTCCATCCAAGATAAGCGTCACACGTGAATGGTGACAATGAGACCTATAAATACAAAACAAAGTAAATTACAATAGTAATGAACAATGTTGACTTTCTTGAAGTCGCGAGAGTCTCGTAGTCTAGATCTTTGAGGCAAACTTGAAGTTCTCCCACTTCCGACCTCGGCAAATGATCTTCTTGTAGCTCTGAACTTCAATTTGTGGTCTAGCAGTTAGGTTATTACTCCCTCTAACTAGTGAGCCTTTTTTCTTTCTTTTCTGCTCCCTCACGGGCCAACAACACTCTTCCACACGTCTTTAATCTTGAACCTTGGCCGGAGAAAGTAAACTCTTGAGCACAATGGTTGTGCGTTAAGGAACATCATAACAACATAACTCACTTAGTATTGCATCCAAGTTGGTAAAACGCCCCGATGTACACCACCTTTACTTCTCCTTCTTGATCTTAAAGCAAAAATCCTTCGTAATCCAATCACGGAAGATGAAATACCAAATTCTCCCTCACGATGGTTCAGGCTATCGGAATCATCATATTGTTTAAATTACGTATTACCTTCTTGATGCAATATTAACATCATAGCTTGATCAAAATTAGGCGAGAATATATTTGCACAAATACTCTCATACTACTTCTCTCAAACCAACACATGTCCAGACCTCCTTTGAATTCACGGCTAAATAGTAATGACCACATATGGAGATAGCCAGTGCGACCTTGAAAAGGAAGTAAGCATCCCAACTTGTGACTTGCTACTTGTTCTAAATTTTTGACAATCCACAAGCTAGCGTGTGACAGAGCCAACGCGTAACTCCTTAAAGTGATGGTTACACATTTGTGAAGTATTTCTACAGCCAACTCCTTACGGTTATAGCTTGATTTTCAAGTTTCATAATGTGCTTGAGACAAGTTATCTTGAGACATGCATCCAACCAACCAGCGTCTCAGCGATAAAAAGAAGTCCGTGAGATATCACTTCAATTCATCAATATCTTAGGTACAAAACTCCGAAGTAGTCATTTTCACATCTTAGTTCAAGCCGTGAATATTGTATCCTCCGTGAAAATATTATCAATACCAACAATATACCAAAATACCATTTCATTGTCCAAATAGAATAAAACTTATGCATCCAAAAATTTTGTGAAGAAAAATTCGGATAACACACGTTAATTCATTGTATCCTATGCATCACATAAGTCCATTGTAGATCCATTTCATTCACTTCACCCAAGTACCATCGGTCTCACCATAGGCCCATGAAATGAATACTCACGTGAGACAAATCCATGTGAAGCCCACATCCAAAGTCACACAAGAATCGGTTGTGAAAAAGATATCAGATCCATTCTTAACTTAGGATATAAGTGTAACACATCTATGATTAACCTAAACCTAACATCACTCTCAAAAAATACTTAAGCCTACCACACATTCTCTCCAAGCGGATCGAAACAAATCAAGCGCATCTCATCTCCATCTCATCATCACACGAATCTCAATCAAAACAAATATCATCTCCAACAACATCGATAAGCGAATACATATCAATCTCATCACAAAAAATAAACTTAACCATACCCAGGCTGTTTTCTTCATGAGATGCTCGATTAGAGGAAATTAGAAGATGTAAATTTCTCAAGATCCTTCTTGGGTCTAAGGTAGGTTTGTTGTATGTTTTTAGATTATTGAGTTGAGTCTTTAACGAACAAAAGAAAAGATATAACAATAATTGTTAGAACCTTTTCTTTATATTAGGATAGTAGCGAGAAGTTGGATGTCGATGAAGATTAGCCTTCAATACTAAAAAAGAAGCAAACTGAGATCTCGTTATATTTATCATTTAGGTTCTTGGACGAGTCATGAGAAGTGTGGAGATGGTATCAAAGGAGATGTGGTAGGATAGATTTGGTTTTGTGGATGTTGGAGTTGGATTAATTTCGGATCTGTTATTTTTTTGTTTTTTTTTTGTTTTTTTCTTTTGGTCGAATCTGATTTGGTGTGGGTACTGAAGTCGACATGGTATACTTGGTAATTGGTATTTCGTTTGTGGTCATTATGCTATTTTACGGCGTATGGTATTCTTTTCGGTTCTTATACGCGTAACTTCGGTCCAACTCTTATCGCGTAACTACTTTCAAAAACCTTAAAGCGTGGGTCAGGGCTTCGCAGCGTAGCAGGTGGCTTATCGTAAGCGAGGGTCTTACGCATAAAGCTTATCGCGTAAAAACCTTACAGCGTAACTTCCGCATTCTGGCGTAACTTGCTCGTAGATGGATCCTTCTCGTAAGTTTAGGGTTTGACCAGCGACCACTTTTCAAATTGAAAAATCCGACCATCTTCATAAAATACCCAGAAAAACATAAACCTGCTTCTGTTTTTGCCAGTTTGACCACGAAGATGACGGTTTGACCACATATGTTTCATGTTATATGGTACAAAAAAGTCATAAAAATGAGAAAAACTGTTTGTACCAAAGGATTGACACAAGACAGTTGTGTTAACAATAAAAGACCAGGACTTTTTGACCAAAACAAGGATACCAAACATGAATAAACTGTTTTCCACAATATACGGAAAAAAAATTTCCGACCCACAAAAATAGCACAAAGACAGTAACAAAACATGTATAAAAACCAACATAAATCAACACAAGATAACCATGGCTCTATACCAATTGTTAGGACCGATTAATATAAGATTTATGTGGTTTGGAGGTCTTGGTTAGTGGAAGAAGATGAAAGAATTCATCTCTTCTTAGTGAGAGAAACTAGAGAGAGGGAGGAGAAAACACAAGATTTTATTAAGAAACACACACAATACAAATAACCTAATGCTTCACCTCACCCCTCATGGAGAGTCATGAGGGGTATTTATAAGCTCTATCTTTGCCACATAAATGATACTAGTCCCTAAGGGCAAAGTGTACAACGCATCTAGTCCAATTCACGTAAATGACGTTATCTTTAGAAAAAGCGAGGCTAACATAATATAGTTAGAAAAACGAGATACAAAACATCCAAGGACAAGTGATATCATATCATCAATGGGAGACTCGTGTGACCCGCAACAGTACAACACAAAGGACTCAAATAATTGACAACTTGTGGCATGCCTTGTGGTTGACTAGCTATGGTCTTTACTCTTTACTTCCACAACTGTCGATAGTATTTTCCCGACAATGCCATGTGAAAAAATGTAAAATCGACAAAATTCATAACCCACTTGCGATAACCAGGCATGAGGCAATAACACAACTTTATGGAAACTTACCCAAAACTCAGCGTTTTTGACTAGCAACTTTTTTGTGTTATTGATGGCTCAACGAAGTAATGCTCCTCCATGTGATGCAGTTTCCGTGATAGGTCCACATTGTATGGCTCCAAACGCATATGATGTTATTTTTGTTACGCATTCAAGGGGAGACCATTCGATTACAGATCATGACTATAATATCATGTTCAAGGTGAACCCAGTGAACAAAATGTTCCGTTTTCCAGCTTGTCTTACTTGATGGATGTGGCACAATCCTCATTACGCTCCGTGAAAATGTGATTTTTTAAGTCTTCTTTTCTTCTAATTTTTCTTGCTAAATTATACATAGAAGTACACTATAGTACGGTTTATAATTTTCCAGGTCAGGACTGTGCATAAGCGATGGAATGTATTTAAGGGCAAAAGTGAAAACATTTCTGATATCATACTTAGCATAAGAAAACCAAACATAATCCAATGTGGGACATGTGTTCTTGGCCGACAATAAGAGTAACGAGGAAGCTTGTGATTTTAATATCACAGGAAGCTGGTCAAAGAAAAATTGCGCTATTTACGATTCTTCCAGAATAATAGCACAAGTACATTTCATACATTCGACCTTGTTGATGTGTTATAATCTTGGATATTCCCGGTTATGTGAATTTACTCTAGAGTCTATGTATAAGGTAAAACATAATCAACGAGTTGACTTGTTATTGTAGATGCGCCCAATGCAGGCTACGGATAGGTTCCTTTGTAACTATTTTTCCGATCTTGCATTTGTGATCACACTTATTGCGATTATTGATAGTATGAAAACTTCCAATAATGATGATGATCATTGTCATGCTAGCAAAGTAATCGCTCAAGTGGGTAAGGTTGGTAAAGTTGTTGCAAAAGGTGTCGTTAGTATTGCTGCTCAAGTTATTGGTGCGAATACTTCAGATAATAACTAGTGGTTTACAATCATTAATAAGAGTGGATGTTGAGATTTGATCCCTAGTCGAGTGATGTAGAATTTTATAACCTTTCTTAACTCTAGAATAAAAGTTTTTGGCTCAGAATTGATGTTCGTATGTTAGCAAACCTTTGTTCATTACTGCAATCTATCTAGTGCAGATGGTTTTGGTACGTGCAATGTTATATTTTTTATGCTTTATCATTTGAGGCGGGTGCTGGTTTGAGATATAAGGAGACGTGTGTATTTGTGTTTAGCAGCATAGACTAGAGAGAATGATATTGCAAGATCAGTAGAAGGTTTTACAAGAAATATCTACAATGCAGCAAACGGTGTAATGTATATAACCATGGTTTTAGATACCGATGTACGAGTTATTTGGACTCTCTAGAAATGATATAGCAAGTGAGAGGTCCAAAAGTATATTTAATAGGTGTAACTTATTTGTTTAGAATATTTCTGATAAACTTGCAATGTGAGCACCGTTGCCGGCTGATCTACAACTTTGCATAGAGATAAAGATAGAGACTAATAGTTGTGTTCCTAACCTAAACAAACGAGCAAGATCTGGTTACTTGCTTACTAGTAAGTTTGTATCGAGAAAAATTTCATTACACCGTTTGTAACAGATTTTGTCAAGCTCATCAATATCAAATTTGTAGTTCCAACATTGGTATTTTCAACAATAACTAGAAGTTGTAAAATTTTAACGGTTTAGAGCGGTTCATACTCGAATCTTGGGTAGATATACCCTCCAATTGATTGCATGTCTGATGTAAGATTTATGCAATTTCCATATGATTTATTTAGCTTTTCCATATTAGCTTAATTAATATATAAATGTACTTTTCCGCACAAGAAAACAAACTATAAACAAAGTGTTGGAATTATATATCAAGACATTCAAATAAATAATCACAAAACATCAAAGTAATCATGCGGAAGCGTATAGGATTTATTAATGAACAATTAATTAACATAAAAGAATATGCGTACCTTTTCTTGATTCTAGCCGAACAAGAATCAAATCCACAAACTAGCAACGGATGAACCCTAATTTGATTTAGTTAGGATTATGTGAATTACCCCTTACCTTTTTGTAATTTAATCCAAGATAATAACAATAGTGTGTTATTACTATGTTCTTGTACACACGCTAAACGAATTAAAGTAATGCTAGTTTTTATAAAACAAATAACTTTGCTTGTGGAAAAAGAATGGATCGACACCAATGGTGTTTGGCCGATCGGTTTGGACAAAGAAACCACACAAAAACATTTTTAGGGTTTAGCTTATGAGCACAAGAGATGGAAAAATAAAACCCCTAGCCTTGTTTATATACCCAAGCAAACTTGGTGAACAAGTTGATTTTTCTTTCCTTTGTTTTGTCCCTATGGCCACGTCGGTTTGGAGTCCCCAAGGGATTCGGAACCTTCCCAACTTTTGCTTTGATCATTTTCCATAAACATTTAACGAGTTAGTCCATTACATTAATTACTTAGCGTCCGTTAGTTATTTCGTTTAATAAATAAATAAATATAACGTTTATATTTAATTATTAACTTTAAATTCTCATACGTAAAGTGTGCAATCCCATAGTCTCGAGTTCGATCCTAACTCACGTCTACTAATTTATATCCATAAAACCAACACTCCTTGGATATATCTTAATAGAGTGATCACATTCGGTTAGCGTCTAGCAACACTGCGATGCCTCTAGTACAACTCGAGCAAGGCTCCTGGAAAACCTTTTAATGATTTCTCATTATTATTATCCTTTTGTTTCTAATACCCTGTTAAATAAAGATATGGAATTAAGTCATTCTATAAAACTATTACTTTTCGTTGCAAGTGATTGACTAAGATTACCGAATCATCTAAACATATTTAGGGGAGATTTAGGTGTGGCCTAGAGCATCTTTGTCAACCCTACGAGGGGCCCAGCAGTATTAAACTCCAAATAAATTTGAAGGAACAAATTCTATCTTGACTACAAGAATAACCCACAAACTTTGTAACATTTCCGAAAACAACCCTTATGACTACCGTTCATTATAGCGTTAAGTTGCTTCCAAAATGCACTACATTCATGACACTTATCTGGTATCTCAAGTCTGAGGATATCTATTCATAATTTACTTATAACAATATCCACAAAGTAAATTATGTAGTTGGGATAAGTCCTATATTCAATTCATTGAATATCATCCGAAATTGGTATGTATTCTCATCAATATACTTTCAAGTATATTCTACCACATCTCTCAGATTTGTCTTAGTTTAATGATACTCCCATATCATTAATCGACAACGGACATTTAGAATAACTTAGTTACTCATGGATTAAACATGCAAATATAGGACAACAATATTATAAATGAAAATAAACATAATCCAAACTTTATTTCATTAAAATAATAAATGTTTTACAATATCCTTTATCCAAATACTAATCATAGTTATGCATGAAACTTTTAGCTAAACGAAGTCCAATTTCATTGGCAAGTCCTACAAGCTTGTCTTTAGCTAAAGCCTTAGTGAAGCGGATCGGCTAAGTTATCATCATGTGAACTTTCATAGATTTATTTCACCTTCCTAGACTTGTTCCCGAACATAGTGATACTTCGTAGAAAATGTCCGTGCCCTTCATGACTCCAAGTTCATTGGCAAATATGATTGCGGCAGAATTGTCACAATACATATCAATAGGTGATTCAATTGAAGGCATAACACCAAGCCATGAAATGAATTTCCTAATCCAAACAGCCTCCATTGCGACTTCCGGAAACGCTATGTATTCGCTTACGCCTGCAACATCGCATGTCATACTCTTCTTGCTCTTCCATCAAGCTGCTCCTCCATTGATGACAAAGACATAACCCGTCACGAGACTTCGTATCATCTTTATCACTTGCCAGGGGCGCATCACGTGAACCGTAACACCAAGTTACGTATGCGGATTTCCTCCATACACTAAAAACGTATCTTTCGTATTCCTAAGATACTTTAGAATATGTTTAACGACAATCCATGAAGTTCACCCGGATTATGTTGATATATTGGTCATGTTTTGGCGAACGCCACATCGGCCTTGGCATCTCACGGCATACATAATAGATCCTACAGTACGAAGCATAAGGAACTTTCTGCATGCGTGCCACATCAGCAGGTGTTGAAGCACACATATCGCTACATAAGCCATGCTTTACTTCCATCGGCAAATATCCTTTCTTGAAATTTTGCATATTGAATCTATTCAGTATTTTATCAATGTAAGCGCTTTGACTTAAACCAATTAACCGCTTTGACCTATCTCGGTAGATCTTGATTCCCGAATATATGCGGCTTCTCCTAAATCCTTCATGGAAAAACATTTCCCAAGATATGCCTTAACATTTTGCAAACTTCGAATGTCTTTTCCCATAATTAATATGTCATCGACATAAAGAATTAGGAAAATTACATTACTCCCACTAACTTTTTGATATACACATGGCTCATCAAGATTTTGAATAAATCCATACTTTTTGATTTCTTCATCAAATCTTTTATTCCATTGCCTTGATGCTTGCCGGTCCATAAATGGACCTTTGAAGTTTGCATACACGGTTTGGAAATTGTGGATTCACGAACCCCTCGGGTTGCTTCATATAGATGTCTTCATCTAAGCGACCATTTAAGAAGGCGGTTTTGACATCCATTTGCATATCTCATATTCATAGTATGCGCTATAGCTATGAGAATTCTAATAGCTCTAATGTCCTTCTGAGGAGAAAAGGTCTCCCGTAATCAATGCAATAAGTTTGAGTAAAACCTTGCGCAACTAGGCGAGCTTTATAGACGTGTACATTGCCATCCATGTCAGTCTTAATCTTATAGAGCCACTTACTTCCAACCACCGTGGCGTTTGGAGGTAAGTCAACCTCTACCCAGACTTCATTTTTCTCTCATGGATTGCATTTCCCATTCATTGCAGCACCGCCATTTTGCCTTGTCGGGACTTGCCATGGCAAATTTATAACTAGTAGGCTATCCAGATCTCTAACATAGTTTCCTCAACCTCGTTAAGGCATAGGCGTTCGAGTGCACGCGTATTCCTTACGGATCTCTGAATGGGAATCACTTCAACCCGGTGGAGGACCCGACTATCGAGTTCTCACGGAATGCGTTAGTGTTTTCATAAGGTAATGCATCTTCTTGATCATCTTCGGATCATAAACTCTCCCACTTTGAATTCTTGAGATCACGAGATCTCTCAAGAAAATCTCCATACCAAGCAACAATTACTTTATTTTCGGTTGGATAGTAAAAGTAGTAACCCATAGTTTCCTTAGGGTATCCTACGAAGATACACTTCTGATCTTTGTTGGAGTTTATCTCTGCGAGTCGTCTAATATCACGTCTATGACCCATACCTTTAAATAAGACAGGTTAGGAGCTTTACCATGCCATATTTCATATGGTGTCTTATCAACCTTCTTTGTGGGAACCATATTTAGAATCGAGCAGTGATTCCAAAGCATAATCCCAAAATGATAAAGGTAGAGTGGTAAGATTAAACATAGATCGTATCATGTCCAAAAATGTCGCGATTTCTTCTCTCGATACACCATTTTGTTGTGGAGTATATGGAGAAGTGAGATTCTGGACAATTCCATTCTCATCTAAGTAATCTTTAAACTCTTGGCTTAGATACTTTCCTCTCCTCTATCGGATCGAAGAGCTTTAATCTTCTTTCCCAATTCGGTTCTTGACTTTGAAAACCTTACATGTTTCAAACACCTCATGTTTATGCTTAAGTAAATAAACATAACCATACAATGCTGAAATCATCATAAAGGTTAAAAGTAGCTAGCACCTCTCTTTGACACATGTCTAAGTGGTCCACACACACAGATATGAATAAGACCAAGTAGATCGAAGCCCTCCCATATTGCTATGAAAAGGTTTCTTCGTCATCTTCCAGATATGCATGACTCACATTTATCAAATGATTCATCATTGATATTTTGCAAAAGCCCATCTTGTTGCAGCTTATGCATGTGAGCCTTGCCTATATGAGCAAGTCTACAATGCCAAAGATAAGAAGAATTCAAGTCTAACTTTATCTTCTTGTTAATGCTAAACATTGAATTATTATTATTGTTAGATTCATTTCCAATCACATCAATTTCAACCACACCATTCACAGTAATTGCTTTAAAATAAAATACACCATTTAAAGAAACATCAATTCCATTACGTGAAATAGTATGAGTAAAACCATCATCCAACAAAACTAAAAAGGAAACAACACCTCTAATTATAGAAGGTGCGTAATGACAATTGTTTAATAACAGATTACTAAGCCTGATACTAAACTAAACGTTCCTATGGCTTCTTGATTGCATGTAGCCATTTCCCGCGCAGGATATTGCTCCCATAGGCAAGCTTCCTTTCCACTCTAAACCCTGCGATGTATTACAAATGTGAATACCACGGCCGTATCATATACCGGGAATTATTATGATTTAGAGTAAATAATTCAATGACAAATAAATTACGAAGATCCGGCCCAAGGACCCTTCATACTTCTTTTTATTTGCTCGCAATTCATCAAGATAGAGAGCACAGTTTCTCTTCCAATGCCCAACGTTCTTCGGTGGTGGCATGCTTGATCCTTTAGGATTTTCCTTCCTAGGAGTAGGGTTCTTCTTGGTTGAGGTTGATAGGCCATCACCGTTGCCTTTGTCAACCTTTCCTTACCCTTCCCCCTTTTGTTGTTACGGCTGCGGTTTGGCTTATTAATCCTTCCACCTGAATAGCAAGTACAGGGGTAGGAACCTTTTGAGGCAACCCTTTCTCATAGTCAATTAGCAATGTGTGTAGGTCATGCGCTATGCTTCCCATGCGGTGCATATTGAAATTCGACAAAACCATTAAAATCCTTGTTAAGGGATCGATTAATGATTCACACCATGTCATCATCATAAGTTTTGCCAAGTGCTTTGAGTCGGGTCCATGTAACCTTTCATTTCCGGTACACTGAGCACACGGGTTTACCTCACCTTGCCTACATCATTATACGTCGGTCAAGTCATAAATCTAGACGGCGGTGGTTTCTCAAACATAGTCGAAGTTCATTGAGCATATTAAATGGGAAATAATGTTCAAACCGCTTTTGAAGAGCAGATTCCATTGTTCCCAACATAAGACAAGCCACATCATTATGACGCTTATACTCAAGTTGCAAAGCATCAATTTGAGCTTGAGTAGTATCAGGACCAGTTGGTTGTTGGGGCAAGGTTCATAAAGATATTTCAACCTGTCAGCAACTCTACGGACAATTCTCAAAGAGCGGTGCCAATCATTGAAATTCTTAGAGCTGGGTCAAATTTTCTCGATCAAAAAGCTTTTGAGCAGAACTTAGTGCAGTGTTAGTGTTATCGTTATTTTGAGCCATTTCTACAGAAAAAGTTCAAGTATTAGTATTTTCGATAATACAACTTTTCAAGAAAATAAAATATACCCAACGGTAATATAAACATATAACCATATAATTTTCTCGAAAACTAGGATCCAAATTATCATAGGTTCATTACATCAGGTTGATCTGCTAGCGAGCATATAATAAGGTAATCTGTCGAACATTAATTGGCAAACAATTTCCAACTCCTAGATCATTATGGGATTTATATTTTCCAACGCTATTGCAAATATAAACATGTTTCATCCCATCTTATGCCATTGAGTCAGGTCTCACTTACTACTCAATTTAAGTCGTCTAACTTAAAGAACTGCAAATATGTCCATGTAAGGTCTGACTTTACATAGAGATTTATCTCTCCATCACAATCTAGCCAAGTACTGTCATGACATAAATTGCAACTTCAAGTGTTCCTTTTAATTAGATGGCATATTCTTAATTTAAAAGGGTACTAGTTTTGATTTTATGTGGTCAAATCAAATATGTACAAAGATGTCATGCATTCATCTTGTAGCATAATTTTAATAAAAACTTTTTATTACCAATTCATAAAGATCAAATTATCAAAGTTTTGATTGAGGTATTGGGTTCACCAATCAAGGAATTTAGTGTTAATTATCATCCATTATATAGTACTTTTGCATAAGTGTAAACACTTAGTGTTTCGGATAATTACCACCGAAGTGGCGCATGGAATTAAAACTAATTCGCCCTTAAGATGAGCTTGCACATTTAATGGCTTACTAAGTAGCTCCACTCGAACTTACAGAGGGAGGACGGTAAGCTGAAAGCATAACCTAAGACATCCTTTCGGTGTGGTATGCGCACTTCTTTATTAACCTTTATAGTTCATTCAATGGGTGAGCCGTTACCAATTTGTACCAAAGTCACCTATCAATTAAACTATTGAAAACTTAACTCTTCCAAAACAAATCAAATTTCGCCATTGTTTAGTCCATATTATTTTTCTATTCAAAATTACCCTTTGCTTAAAAGTATGCACATAATAAACAAACAAGTAATACCAATAAAAAATAAACTACTAAAAACAATGCACACATAATAAACAATTTATACGTGTAAACAAGTAGCCACATGCAACTTATTCGATAAAACCCTATTAATAATCAATATCTAGGTTAAATTAATGTATATATTAACTAGGGCTTTCACTCAATGATAGAAAGTGAGCCACATACATCAATAATCGATTGTGTAAACCCATAATTAATAATATACCAAATTGCACATAATTGATTCATTAATTATACATAATTGGAGTCTTCCCCAATTCAAGATTTATCGTAATTAAATATGTCTCAACAATTAAACAATTATCAAAGCAACTTATCCATGACTAACATGCATGTATAATCATGGATATCATAACAATTATACATATAAGTCACAAGATCGCATATAAAAATTCCATGACACATAACAAATTATTCACGAATTAATCACGTAATCAATATTAATTCTAGGTTTTAATAAGGTTAGCAAACAATTTTCAAAACCCTAAAATTTATACATGTAATCGAACTAAAAATAGAGGCATGCCCATTAATTAAAAAAATCGAAAAACATAAATTAAACATAAACCCTAGATTAACATATCAAACAACATACAAGTATTTGTTTTATTACGCGTTTATGTAATTAATTACTCATTAAAACCAATGACTCGTGATGCCCTTTGTTAGAATTATATATCAAGACATTCAAATAAATAATCACAAAACATCAAAGTAATCATGCGGAGGCGTATAGGATTTATTAATGAACAATTAATTAACATAAAAGAATATGTGTACATTTTCTTGATTCTAGCCGAACAAGAATCAAATCCACAAACTAGCAACGGATGAACCCTAATTTGATTTAGTTAGGATTATGTGAATTACCCCTTACCCTTTTGTAATTCAATCCAAGATAATAACAATAGTGTGTTATTACTATGTTCTTGTACACCCGTACTAAACCGAATTAAAGTAATGCTAGTTTTTATAAAACAAATAACTTTGCTTGTGGAAAAAGAATGGATCGACACCAATGGTGTTTGGCCGATCGGTTTGGACAAAGAAAACACACACAAAACGTTTTTAGGGTTTAGAGCATGAAGCGAGATGGAAAAATAAAACCCCTAGCCTTTTTATATACGAAAGAAACTTGGTGAACAAGTTGGTTTTTCTCCTTTGTTTGTCCCTATGGCCGACGTCGGTTTAGAGTCCCCTAAAGGGATTAGGAACCTTCCCAACTTTTGCACTTTGATCCTTTTATAAACATTTACGGCCAATTAGTCCATTACATTAATTACTTAACGTCCGTTAGTTATTTAGTTTAATAAATAAATAAATATAACGTTTATATTTAATTATTAACTTTAAATTCTTATACGTAAAGTGTGCAATCCCATAGTCTGAGTTCGATCCTGCTTCGTATTTCTAATTTAACAAGGTATATGTAAACTACGTTCATGTATAGTTAGATGGTCCATCTCCATCATCACTCCTTGTCTTTCCACTATGAATTGACGGACGATGACTTAAAGAGATAACGACAAGCAATAGTTTCCCTATTGAAAAGGCAGAAAAATATCTAACTCTAAGATACTTTTCTTTCAAATAATTTTGGTTAAAAATACATTGGAAATCTTATCAGCATATGGCGCAGCATGGTCCAAGGATGGTGGTGCCAATAGATGTGACCAAGAAAAGAACCAAAGAAGCTCCCTCTTCATAACCGGTGGCACCCCGATATACCGCCTGTTGCTCAGGTTAGTGTAGGTGAGGTTTTTCGGGTTGAGATGGTTGATTTTTCTGGTGGTCGCATTACGCGGGAATACACTGCTGAAGACATCAAATATGCAGACCAATCAGTTGTGAGTCTTTCTCATGTGTAAATATGTATTACTCCTATCATTAATTCTATACACTTCATGTGCAGCATTGGAAAAATATTTATTCTCTTTTTGGTCTTTTATCTGACTGTTTTTAGTTAGGGCGAGTAGGCAGTTTGGGTAAAACTTCAAAATGAGTAATTTTCAGAACAGGTCAAAACAGGTTGGGTCCGCAATCACTTCTTTTTCTTTCTTATCTTGAGTCTTGTAAAATAGTAAATGTTAGAGATTTGATTAAGAAGAGTATGCTACAACAGTGCTGATCTGTGTCTTGAAATGATTAGGAGGTTGTATAGAATTTCGAAAATATTTTGGTGACTTTCCGACCTCTTTT
>OU343218.1:216840440-217057678 GCA_910596185.1 Chrysanthemum makinoi | reverse complement strand
TTAGAGTGCCATGTTGGCTACAAAAAGTTCAACTACTATTTAAATTGGTTCGAGGTCTAAGGTACCTATAAACAGTCCCAAAGTTGCTAGGTCACACCGCTTTTCTATGTTTGGGCTGTCAGAATTTGGCTCTGGATGAGTTTTACAAGTTTTCTATAGGCCATAAATTTATAATACTCATTTTCATATTTACGTTATCATTTATAAAACCTAAGATGAAACATTAAATTTTAGGTTGCTCCAAGAGTTTTTTCGGTTTACTAGTTGCGTTATTTGCACTTTTGCTATTACATTGCATAAGGTGAGTTTCATAGCCTCAATTTTACTTTTTTTTGGGGTAAAAGGTCAAAGACCCGGTAAATATATTACTCCAAAAAACGTTTAAGTACAAAGGATATGGGTGAATCCCATATCTCAGCCCGTTACATAGGCGAAAAGCTTACATAACAAGATACTTCTTATTCTCTATATAAGAAAATAAACCACTACTCAAAAATAACATTAGACTCCTATGGAGTGCATTACTTCCTACCAAGGCCTTGGAGCTTGATACCATACATGTCATAATAGGCATCAAATTTCTGGAAGATCGTAAACTGATCGCATGGTTATCATAATCATAGTTATCATAGTCATCTTCTCGATCATGACCACCACCAAATAGGTTACTCGACTCATCAAAGGTGTTCACAACATCCTCATCATCACTTCTCGAGTCCACAATCTCCCCACCTTAGTGAATGGGTTAACCCTCTTAGTAAAAGAAGTAGCCTTTAAATCCATATTATAACCCTGATAATCAACCTTTTTAATAGGATCACCATTATCATCAACAAGAGTAGCTTTCCCATTGATAAGAAGCCTTTCAAACTCCCCAATTTTCTCAGTAATAGGGGTATGATCAACCGCGTTAGCTTCTATAGAATCACTCACAAGCGGATCTTGTGATACATTACTGTCTCAAAGAGACCCAACCTCCTTTAGCTTCCATTGCATTACGGAAACCTCTACATCAATAGGATTGCCACAGTCGTCGAATCGATCATTATTTAGTCTTGAAAAAGTTAGATGTAGCAATCTTAAATTCCCACTCGAACTAGCCACATAAGTTCTTCTTCGCACTATCTACCGTTTTGGTTTAGGAGAGCACTTTAGGTTGGTACCTAAATTTAGGATTACTTTAGTAAAACCTCCATACACGGAACACTTGGACCACCATTCCTACATATACTTGTTGTTGGTAAGCAGGTTTGATAACCATCATTATGATCAGTTTTAGGTGAGTAGGAAGTTGAGCAGTTAAGAGGACAATCAATTAGCGTATGGCCAAACAATTTACATGTATCACACCAAGGCGGTTTCCATTCGTATTCCACCCGAATCTTTTCAATAGTAGATCCTGTCCCATCAATTAATGGTATCTCAACTGTGATGCTTGTTGGAATTATATATCAAGACATTCAAATAAATAATCACAAAACATCAAAGTAATCATGCGGAAGCGTATAGGATTTATTAATGAACAATTAATTAACATAAAAGAATATGCGTACCTTTTCTTGATTCTAGCCGAACAAGAATCAAATCCACAAACTAGCAACGGATGAACCCTAATTTGATTTAGTTAGGATTATATGAATTACCCCTTACCGTTTTGTAATTCAATCCAAGATAATAACAATAGTGTGTTATTACTATGTTCTTGTACACACGTACTAAACCGAATTAAAGTAATGCTAGTTTTTATAAAACAAATAACTTTGCTTGTGGAAAAAGAATGGATCGATACCCTTGGGGTGGCGATCGGTTTGGACAAAAAAACACACACAAAACATTTTTTAGGGTTTAGCAATGAGCACAAGAGATGGAAAAATAAAATCCCTAGCCTTGTTTATATACCCAACTAAACTTGGTGAACAAGTTGATTTTTCTTTCCTTTGTTTTGTCCCTATGGCCGATCGGTTTGGAGTCCCCCTAAGGGATTCCGGAACCTTCCCAACTTTTGCAATTTGATCCTTTTCCATAAACATTTAACGACCGTTAGTCCATTACATTAATTACTTAACGTCCGTTAGTTATTTCGTTTAATAAATAAATAAATACAAAATTTATATTTAATTATTAACTTTAAATTCTCATACGTAAAGTGTGCAATCCCATAGTCTCGAGTTCGATCCTAACTCACGTCTACTAATTTATATCCATAAAACCAACAGCTCCCACTTGGATATATCTTAATAGAGTGATCACATTCGGTTAGCGTCTAGCAACACTTCGATGCCTCTAGTACAACTCGAGCAAGGCTCTTGGAAAACCTTTTAATGATTTCTCATTATTATTATCCTTTTGTTTCTAATACCACGTTAAATAAAGATATGGAATTAAGTCATTCTTTATAAAACTATTCTGTTTCGTGTTGTAAGTGATTGACCAAGATTACCGAATCATCTAAACATATTTAGGGGAGATTTGGGTGCGGCCGCACAAACATCTTGTCAACCCTACGAGGGGCCCAGAAGTATTAAACTCCAAATAAATTTGAAGGAACAAATTCTATCTTGACTACAAGAATAACCCACAAACTTTGTAACATTTCTGAAAACAACCCTTATGACTACCAGTTACGTATAGCGTTAAGTTGCTTCCCAGAAATGCACTACATTTATGACACTTATTCGGTATCTCAAGTCTGAGGATAACTATTCATAATTTACTTATAACAATATCCACAAAGTAAATTATGTAGTTGGGATAAGTCCTATATTCAATTCATTGAATATCATCGGAAATTGGTATGCATTCTCATCAATATACTTTCAAGTATATTCTACCACATCTCTGAGATTTGTCTTAGTTTAATGATACTCCCATATCATTAATCGACAACGGACATTTAGAATAACTTAGTTACTCATGGATTAAACATGCAAATATAGGACAACAATATTATAAATGAAAATAAACATAATCCAAACTTTATTTCATTAAAATAATAAATGTTTTACAATATCCTTTATCCAAATACTAATCACAATTATGCATGAAACTTTTAGCTAAACGAAGTCCAATTTCATTGGCAAGTCCTACAAGCTTGTCTTTAGCTAAAGCCTTAGTGAACGGATCAGCTAAGTTATCATCTGTGTGAACTTTCAGTAGATTTATTTCACCTTCCTGGACTTGTTCCCGAACATAGTGATACTTCGGTAGAAAATGTGCTGTGCCCTTCATGACTTCAGGTTCATTGGCAAATATGATTGCAGCAGAATTGTCACAATACATATCAATAGGTGATTCAATTGAAGGCATAACACCAAGCCCTGAAATGAATTTCCTAATCCAAACAGCCTCCATTGCAGCTTCTGAAGCAACTATGTATTCGGCTTCGTCGAACATCATGTCGTACTCTGCTTCTGGCTCTTCCAGTCAACTGCTCCTCCATTGATGACAAAGACATAACCCGTCCGAGACTTCGTATCATCTTTATCACCTGCCAACAGGGGCGCATCACAGTAACCTGTAACACCAAGTTCTGTGTTTGGATTTCCTCCATACACTAAAAACATATCTTTCGTATTCCTAAGATACTTTAGAATATGTTTAACAACAATCCAGTGAAGTTCACCCGGATTATGTTGATATCGACTGGTCATGTTTTGAGCGAACGCCACATCTGGCCTTGTGCATCTCACAGCATACATAATAGATCCTACAGCCGAAGGATAAGGAACTTTCTGCATGCGTGCCATCGGCAAATATCCTTTCTTGGAATTTTGCATATTGAATCTCTTCAATATTTTATCAATGTAAGCGCTTTGACTTAAACCAATTAACCGCTTTGACCTATCTCGGTAGATCTTGATTCCCAGAATATATGCAGCTTCTCCTAAATCCTTCATGGAAAAACACTTCCCAAGATATGCCTTAACATTTTGCAAACTCGGAATGTCTTTTCCCATAATTAATATGTCATCGACATAAAGAATTAGGAAAATTACATTACTCCCACTAACTTTGTGATATACACATGGCTCATCAAGATTTTGAATAAATCCATACTTTTTGATTTCTTCATCAAATCTTTTATTCCATTGCCTTGATGCTTGCTTCAATCCATAAATGGACCTTTGAAGTTTGCATACGCGGTTTGGAAATTGTGGATTCACGAACCCCTCAGGTTGCTTCATATAGATGTCTTCATCTAAGCGACCATTTAAGAAGGCGGTTTTGACATCCATTTGCCATATCTCATATTCATAGTATGCCGCTATAGCTATGAGAATTCTAATAGCTCTAATGTCCGCTACAGGAGAAAAGGTCTCCTCGTAATCAATGCCATAAGTTTGAGTAAAACCTTGCGCAACTAGACGAGCTTTATAGACGTGTACATTGCCATCCATGTCATCTTAATCTTATAGAACCACTTACTTCCAACCACCTTGGCGTTTGGAGGTAAGTCAACCTCTACCAGACTTCATTTTCTCTCATGGATTGCATTTCCCCATTCATTGCAACTGCCATTTTGCCTTGTCGGACTTGCCATGGCAGATTTATAACTAGTAGGCTCTCCAAGATCTCCTAACATAGTTTCCTCAACCTCTACGTTAAGACATAGACGTTCAGGTGCACGCGTAGACCTTACGGATCTACGAACGGGAATCACTTCAACTTCTGGTAGAGAACCCAGACTATCAGGTTCTACCGGAAGTACGTTAGTGTTTTAGAAGGTAATGCATCTTCTTGATCATCTTCCAGATCATAAACTCTCCCACTGAATTCTTGAGATACGAGATCTCTTTCAAGAAAATCTCCATACCTAGCAACAATTACTTTATTTTCAGTTGGATAGTAAAAGTAGTAACCCATAGTTTCCTTAGGGTATCCTACGAAGATACACTTTGCAGATCTTTGTTGGAGTTTATCTGCTGAGTCACGTCTAATATACGTCTCGCAACCCCATACCTTTAAATAAGACAGATTAGGAGCTTTACCATGCCATATTTCATATGGTGTCTTATCAACCTTCTTTGTGGGAACCATATTTAGAATGCGAACAGCTGATTCCAAAGCATAATCCCAAAAGGATAAAGGTAGAGTGGTAAGATTAAACATAGATCGTATCATGTCCAAAAATGTACGATTTCTTCTCTCAGATACACCATTTTGTTGTGGAGTATATGGAGATGTGAGATTCTGGACAATTCCATTCTCAGCTAAGTAATCTTTAAACTCTTGGCTTAGATACTCGCCTCCTCTATCAGATCGAAGAGCTTTAATCTTCTTTCCCAATTGCAGCTCTACTTCTACTTTGAAAACCTTAAATGTTTCAAACACCTCATGTTTATGCTTAAGTAAATAAACATAACCATAACGGCTGAAATCATCATTAAAGGTTAAGAAGTAGCTAGCACCTCTCTTTGACACATGTCTAAGTGGTCCACACACATCAGTATGAATAAGACCAAGTAGATCGGAAGCCCTCTCCATATTGCTATGAAAAGGTTTCTTAGTCATCTTCCAGATATGCATGACTCACATTTATCAAATGATTCATCATTGATATTTTGCAAAAGCCCTTCTTGTTTCAGCTTATGCATGCGAGCCTTGCCTATATGAGCAAGTCTACAATGCCAAAGATAAGAAGAATTCAAGTCTAACTTTATCTTCTTGTTAATGCTAAACATTGAATTATTATTATTGTTAGATTCATTTCCAATCACATCAATTTCAAACACACCATTCACAGTAATTGCTTTAAAATAAAATACACCATTTAAAGAAACATCAATTCCATTACGTGAAATAGTATGAGTAAAACGACAACACCTCTAATTATAGAAGGTGCGTGGAATTGTTTAATAACAATACTAAGCCCGAAGGCAATACTAAACTAAACGTTCCTATGGCTTCAACAGTTGCATGTGCGCCATTTCCCACGTGCAGATATTGCTCCCCATAGGCAAGCTTCCTTTCCACTCTAAACCCCTGCAGTGTATTACAAATGTGAATACCACAGCCCGTATCATATACCAAGGAATTATTATGATTTAGAGTAAATAATTCAATGACAAATAAATTACCAGAAGATCCGGCGCCCAAGGACCCTTCATACTTCTTTTTATTTGCCCGCAATTCATCAAGATAGAGAGCACATTTTCTCTTCCAATGCCCAACGTTCTTACAGTGGTGGCATGCTTGATCCTTTTTAGGATTTTCCTTCCTAGGAGTAGGGTTCTTCTTGGGTTGAGGTTGATAGGCCATCACTTGTTTGCCTTTGTCAACCTTTCCCTTACCCTTCCCCTTCTTGTTGTTCGCACGCTGCGGTTTTGGCTTATTAATCCTTCCACCCTGAATAGCAAGTACCGGGCGTAGGAACCTTTTGAGGCAACCCTTTCTCATAGTCAATTAGCAATGTGTAGGTCGTAACTGTTTCCCCATGCGGTGCATATTGAAATTTCTAACAAAACCATTAAAATCCTTGTTAAGGGATCGATTAATCAGATTCACAGCCATGTCATCATCATAAGTTTTGCCAAGTGCTTTGAGCTGGTCCATGTAACCTTTCATTTCCATACATGAGCACTTACGGGTTTACCCTCACCTTGCCTACATGTGTAGCGTCGGTCAAGTCATAAATCTCGACGGCTGGTTTCTCAAACATAGTCCGAAGTTCATTGAGCATATTAAATGGGAAATAATGTTCAAACTGCTTTTGAAGAGCAGATTCCATTGTTCCCAACATAAGACAAGCCACATCATTATGACGCTTATACTCAAGTTTCCAAGCGTCATTTTGAGCTTGAGTAGCATCAGGACCGGTTGGTTGTTCAGGGCGAGGTTCATAAAGATATTTCAACCGGTCAGCAACTCTACTGACAATTCTCAAAAGCGGTGCCAATCATTGAAATTCTTAGAGCAGGTCAAATTTTCTCGATCAAAAAGCTTTTGAGCGCAGAACTTAGTGCGATGTTAGTATTATCGTTATTTTGAGCCATTTCTACAGAAAAAGTTCAAGTATTAGTATTTTCGATAATACAACTTTTCAAGAAAATAAAATATACCCAACGGTAATATAAACATATAACCATATAATTTTCTCGAAAACTAGGATCCAAATTATCATAGGTTCATTACATCAGTTGATCAGCTAGCAACGAACGCATATAATAAGGTAATCTGTCGAACATTAATTGGCAAACAATTTCCAACTCCTAGATCATTATGGGATTTATATTTTCCAACGCTATTGCAAATATAAACATGTTTCATCCCATCTTATGCCATTGAGTCCAGGTCTCACTTCCTACTCAACTTAAGTGTCTAACTTAAAGAACTGCAAATATGTCCATGTAAGGTCGCACTTTACATAGAGATTTACCTCTCCATCACAATCTAGCCAAGTACTGTCATGACATAAATTGCAACTTCAAGTGTTCCTTTTAATTAGATGGCATATTCTTAATTTAAAAGGGTACTAGTTTTGATTTTATGTGGTCAAATCAAATATGTACAAAGATGTCATGCATTCATCTTGTAGCATAATTTTAATAAAAACTTTTAATTACCAATTCATAAAGATCAAATTATCAAAGTTTTGATTGAGGTATTGGGTTCACCAATCAAGGAATTTAGTATTAATTATCATCCATTATACCGTACTTTTGCATAAGTGTAAACACTTAGTGTTTCGGGAAATTACCACCGAAGTGGCGCATGGAATTAAAACTAATTAGCCCTTAAGATGAGCTTGCACATTTTATGGCTTACTAAGTAGCTCCACTCGAACTTACAGTGGAGGACCAGGTAAGCGCGAAGCATAACCTAAGACATCCTTTCAGTGTGACTATGCGCACTTCTTTATTAACCCCTTTATAGTTCATTCTAATGGGTGAGCCGTTCTGACCATTTGTACCAAAGTCACAAATCAATTAAACTATGAAAACTTAACTCTTCCAAAACAAATCAAATTTCGCCATTGTTTAGTCCGTATTATTTTTCTATTCAAAATTACCCTTTGCTTAAACTGTCGCACATAATAAACAAACAAGTAATACCAATAAAAAATAAACTACTAAAAAATAATGCGCAACATAATAAACAATTTATACGTGTAAACAAGTAGCCACATGCAACTTATTCGATAAAACCCTATTAATAATCAATATCTAGGTTAAATTAATGTATATATTAACTAGGGCTTTCACTCCAGCGATAGAAAGTGAGCCACATACATCGACGAATCGATTGTGTAAACCCATAATTAATAATATACCAAATTGCACATAATTGATTCATTAATTATACATAATTGGAGTCTTCCCCAATTCAAGATTTATCGTAATTAAATATGTCTCAACAATTAAACAATTATCAAAGCAACTTATCCATGACTAACATGCATGTATAATCATGGATATCATAACAATTATACACATAAGTCACAAGATCGCATATAAAAATTCCATGACACATAACAAATTATTCACGAATTAATCACGTAATCAATATTAATTCTAGGTTTTAATAAGGTTAGCAAACAATTTTCAAAACCCTAAAATTTATACATGTGTCGATCTAAAAAAAAATTAGGGGAACGCCCCATGAATTAAAAAATCGACCAAAACATAAATTAAACATAAACCCTAGATTAACATATCAAACAACATACAAGTATTTGTTTTCTTACGCGTTTATGTAATTAATTACTCATTAAAAACCAATGACTCGTGATGCCATTGTTTTAGAATTATATATCAAGACATTCAAATAAATAATCACAAAACATCAAAGTAATCATGCTGAAGCGTATAGGATTTATTAATGAACAATTAATTAACATAAAAGAATATGCGTACATTTTCTTGATTCTAGCCGAACAAGAATCAAATCCACAAACTAGCAACGGATGAACCCTAATTTGATTTAGTTAGGATTATGTGAATTACCCCTTACTTTTTTGTAATTCAATCCAAGATAATAACAATAGTGTGTTATTACTATGTTCTTGTACACACGTACTAAACCGAATTAAAGTAATGCTAGTTTTTATAAAACAAATAACTTTGCTTGTGGAAAAAGAATGGATCGACACCAATGGTGTTTGGCCGATCGGTTTGGACAAAGAAAACACACACAAAAACGTTTTTAGGGTTTAGCTTATGAGCACAAGAGATGGAAAAATAAAACCCCTAGCCTTGTTTATATACCCAAGCAAACTTGGTGAACAAGTTGGTTTTTCTTTCCTTTGTTTTGTCCCTATGGCCGATCGGTTTAGAGTCCCCCTAAGGGATTCCGGAACCTTCCCAACTTTTGCACTTTGATCCTTTTCCATAAACATTTAACGACCATTAGTCCATTACATTAATTACTTAACGTCCGTTAGTTATTTCGTTTAATAAATAAATAAATATAACGTTTATATTTAATTATTAACTTTAAATTCTTATACGTAAAGTGTGCAATCCCATAGTCTCGAGTTCGATCCTAACTCATGTTTACTAATTTAACAAAGGTATATGTAAGACTACGTTCATGTATTGTTAGATGGTCCATCTCCATCATCACTCCTTGTCTTTCCACTATGAATTGACGGACGATGACTTAAAGAGATAACGACAAGCAATAGTTTCCCCTATTGAAAAAGAAGGCAGAAAAATATCTAACTCTAAGATACTTTTCTTTCAAATAATTTTGGTTAAAAATACATTGGAAATCTTATCAGCATATGGCGCAGCATGGTCCAAGGATGGTGGTGCCAATAGATGTGACCAAGAAACCAAGGGAACAGAAGCTCCCTCTTCATAACCGGTGGCACCCCGATATACCGCCTGTTGCTCAGGTTAGTGTAGGTGAGGTTTTTCGGGTTGAGATGGTTGATTTTTCTGGTGGTCGCATTACGCGGGAATACACTGCTGAAGACATCAAATATGCAGACCAATCAGTTGTGAGTCTTTCTCATGTGTAAATATGTATTACTCCTATCATTAATTCTATACACTTCATGTGCAGCATTGGAAAAATATTTATTCTCTTTTTGGTCTTTTATCTGACTGTTTTTAGTTAGGGCGAGTAGGCAGTTTGGGTAAAACTTCAAAATGAGTAATTTTCAGAACGGGTCAAAACGGGTTGGGTCCGCAATCACTTCTTTTTCTTTCTTATCTTGAGTCTTGCAAAATAGTAAATGTTAGAGATTTGATTAAGAAGAGTATGCTACAACAGTGCTGATCTGTGTCTTGAAATGATTAGGAGGTTGTATGAATTTCGAAAATATTTTTGGTGACTTTCCGACCTCTTTGACCCGTTGTAGTCAGTATAACCCAAATCGACCCGTTTCCTCATAATTGGTTCAAAATGCCATGAAGCCCAAATAACAAGAAACCTTGATAACATGAGGCCCAAAACAGAAAATTTTAATGGACAGAATTTGGTCCAAGTGATAAGAATCTGATGGCAGATGAAGACAACACCTCCTAACTCTGGCAAAGATACTTTGGTTATATTCTAAGAGATTCATTATTCCAGCTTTCTATATCTTTGACACACATATACTCACTAACTAACAGAAGTTCATCTATGGCTCCTCCAACACCAAAACTAATGGTACCTATAGACCTAAAGAAGAAGCCATGGGAACAAAACGTACCCCTACATAACCGTTGGCACCCCGACATACCATCCGTTGCCACGGTTCAGACTGGGCAACTTTTCAGGATAGAAATGGTGGACTGGACTGGTGGTGCTATCAAAGATGATAATTCTGCTAGTGATATTAAATATATAGACCTTTCTACTGTAAGTACTATCCAAAATTGTATCAAGGTTTTGATGATAAGTCAACTCTTAGAAACTATATGAATAAAAAGTTACTAGAGTTATAGTAAACTGTATAAAACAGATATAGCATATGTTTTGCTCCATCCGTCTCAAAATAAATGTTCACCTTTGTATTTTGGTTTGTCTCGAAAATATGTTCACGTCCAAATAATTTACGCAGTTTCCCATTCTACCCATGATCACGGTCAATGACAAAACTGTATTAATTGTACGTTTCTTAAACTGAGTCTTTACTAAGGTAAAACTGACATTTACATACTTAACGGATTATTATTTACACTTTCTAAAGCTGTGCGACTTTTCTCTAGTGGACAGTATTCGGTTTAATGAAATAATGTGAAACCTGAATATTAGGTGCATTATCTAAGCGGGCCGATTAGAGTTGTTGATGAGGAAGGAATAGCGGCTAAACCAGGCGATCTTCTTGCAGTTGAAATATGCAACTTGGGTCCTCTTCCTGGTGATGAATGGGGCTTTACGGCCATCTTTGATAGAGAAAATGGTGGTGGTTTTCTTACTGATCATTTCCCATGTGCCACAAAAGCAATCTGGTATTTCGAAGGAATATATGCTTACTCTCCTCATATACCAGGTGAATAAATCATTAATTTATCATTAAAAAGTATAAAAAAAAAATGCTAAAAAGTAATAAATATTAGAAGAAAGCGTTAATTGTTTACCTATTAGGTGTACGCTTTCCGGGTTTAACACATCCGGGAATAATTGGAACTGCGCCTTCAATGGAACTTCTTAATATCTGGAACAAAAGGGAAAGAGAGCTTGAAGAAAATGGTCTAAACTCATTGAAGTTATGTGAAGTTTTGCATTCAAGGCCATTGGCAAATCTACCATCAACAAAAGGCTGCCTTCTAGGACAGGTGTGTAGCAATTGTGTTTAGTGTCGTTATTGAAGGTGTGATTATAATAAGTATGATTTATTTTCAGTCTAACGGGTCTCAGTGTTGTAGATTCCTGAAGGAACTAATGAATGGGAGAAGATTGCTAATGAGGCTGCAAGAACAATTCCGGGAAGGGAAAATGGAGGGAATTGTGACATAAAGAATTTAAGTAGAGGTTCAAAAGTTTACCTTCCGGTATTTGTCGAAGGAGCTAACTTTAGTACAGGCGATATGCACTTCTCACAAGGAGATGGTGAAGTTTCATTTTGTGGGGCCATTGAGATGAGTGGCTTCCTTGAGCTCAAGTATGTTTTCTTGTCTCATACACCAAAAGTAATTAGATTCAAAAGCACCCGCATTTTTTAAAATTTTCATTTGGTATTAGATGTGAGATCATACGAGGTGGGATGAAAGAATACCTAACTCCAATGGGACCTACTCCTCTTCATGTTAATCCTATATTTGAGATCGGACCAGTAGAGCCGAGATTCTCAGAATGGTTGGTGTTTGAGGGAATCAGTGTTGATGAGAGTGGAAGACAGCATTACCTTGATGCTAGTGTTGCTTACAAGCGTGCAGTGCTTAACGCTATTGACTACTTGTCAAAGTTTGGATATTCCAAAGAACAGGTTGACAACCTTTGATTAAAATCCTTGAAAATGTCCAAATCTATTTTAAGTGTGGTTCCATATTGACGTATTAAATTCATGGCGACTCTTAGGTATATCTTTTATTGTCATGCTGTCCTTGCGAAGGAAGGATTTCAGGAATAGTCGATGCACCAAATGCTGTTGCCACACTTGCAATTCCAACTGCTATCTTTGATCAGGTACTTGATGCCCAACCATCAACAGAACCTAATATTGCAAAAAGAATCCAAGATTAGTATTAATAATAAGCTGATAATGCTTGCTTGTTGAAACTAGTTATCCACCAATACTCCGAAACTAGTACTAAGTATTCACATTATACCGTTACAAAAGGAAAGACAAGTATTAAATATACGTGCTTAATGCATAAAGACCTAAAAGTAGAATCCTTGATACGATGAATTCTATTTACAAGACCTGCATTTTTATTTGAGAACTAAAACAAATAATCTTGTGCAGGATATTCGTCCAAAGGCTAACAAGTTGCCAATAGGACCACGTCTGGTGAGAAATCCAGATATTCCAAGATGCACTTATGATGGCAATTTACCAATCACACAGAACCCTGGTGCATCAGGAATCTAATAACAAAGGTGTTGAATACATGGCATATTCTACTATGTAACTATATATGTTGTCAATTTCAATGTATAAAGGCACTCGAACTATGTTTCACTTCCAAAAGAGACTCAAAAAATAAAGTCATGGTCATGTTGTCTATTTTAATGGTACTAAGTTTTCTAATTCTTATATCCATGTTGATCTAGAGTGCATGACTCTATGTTGTCAATCTTATAACTTATAAGGTAACGACACCTCATTAACCCACGCTCAAATATCAGACCAAACTCTTTTGAACCAGAACATTAAGCATACAGCATATCTATGTTTATCATAAGTTCATAAGTAAAGTTGATGGTACCCACAAGAATTATTTTCTAAACGGCCGGCCAAACCGAAAACCAGGAGCTTCTTTATCTTATCCTCGCCCTTACTTTAAGTTTTTAATACTTATAATATATTTAAACAAGAATTATGCTTGTGGTCTATAAGAAATTGAATAATTGTTTACAAACACAAGTTTCCAAAAAATGAAAATTCAGGTGATCTTACATGTGGACTTTTGATGCATATCAGCATCAGTTATTATCAACTGTTGAAACTTAAAAGTCTTATGTGGTTAACAATTTTCTCTAAGTAAGTGTTGATACTAAAAAAACTAAAGTTTGTAATATAAATACTTAGTTTGGTGACATAAATCTTACCTGGTCAAAAGCATAAATTATGTCAGTATTTCAAATTCACAACTCTTTGCAGAAAGCATAGATAGTACTTGCTTTATGTATACTTTTTAAGTACCTTAAAATTATCTTATCATACGGTTAAACGAAGAGAGTTCCTTGTTTAGACTACCTGAGAAAATCAATTTTTTTTTCTTGCTATGTTGTACGCGGCCTAACTGGTATGCCCGTTGTTGTATCTGAATTCTGAACTTTCCCCGATCAATCCCAAAATATTCACCCAACGAGTTTTGAGCACTACTGTATGTCTCTTCTAAAACTTTGTATTCACCCAACTGCTAGGCCACATTCGGTTAAAATAACTGCAATACTCATGTAAACAACATAAAAGCATGGCTGAAAAATGGCTATATATTTTAGAGTTAGGATCAAATAAGAAGATTACTTAAAATAAGAAGGAATAAGAAGAACAATAATCGCAAATCCGATATGCACCGACATAAATTAGATGCATCCCTATAATCTTAGATGCATTATAACGCACCATAGTGTGTTTCCTAGCTTTTCTCTTGTTTTTTGTTCCTCTGTACGTGCCGAAATCATGAAAATCAATTTGCACAATCTATACATCAAATTAACTTTCGAAACTCAAGATGTTGCATCTATATGCATCTAATACAAGTCGTTGCATCTCAAATGCGTGGTTTTGATCACTTCTCACCACTTCTTATTTTAATTTACTTCTCACTGGATCCCTACTCATTTTAGAGTATATGTTTCTACACAAAAATGCTTATTTCGTAACAAATAAAATATACAACCAAATAGAACGAGTGAAACGTTTTGTTATAATACTATTATTGAGTCACTGATTGATATTTAATAATCATCACAACGTATCACAATGGACAAATAATTGTGCATTCTATAATGTGGCGTGCATGATAATTTGTGGTATGCCGTTGACCAATATTTGAATATTTTGCTTTGCATATATAGAGTTTAGAGCCATATGTTTAGATCACGCGCATCTTCAAAGGAAGTGATTGACAGAGGGATGAGCAAATGACTCGACGGGACCGGATTAACCGACGGACCGACCGAAACCGGACTGGACCGGACAGGACCGAACACATTCGGTCCGGTCCTCGGTTTCGGCTTTTAGGTTAATTCGGTCCTCGGTCCGGTCCGGTCAGAACCACAAACCGACTAATTTGGCCTTGTTGTACTGGACCGACCGGACCGACCCGGACCGAGACCGGACCGACCACATTCGGTCCGGTCTCTGTCTAAGATTTTTGCCGAAATCGGTCTCGGTCCGGTCCGGTTTTTAGACCGTGATCACCCCTAGATTGACACATTCTCATTTTTATTAGGACACTTCATTTTATGCATCAGATAGTTGTATTTTTAGTATAAACTGCTTTAATTGCTTGTACTATGAGTGTTCCAACAAAAATTAAGAGTGTGTCAATCACTTCCCATCTTCAATGGTGGAAAATGGACTTAAAAAATGACTAAAATACATTGTTAGTCCCTAAACTTGTCCAAAAACATCACGTTGGAACAAATTTGCCATTTTCATCGTCAGTAATCCAAAGTATGTGTTTTTGGCTAAACCAGTCCCTTGACTTGTCAACGTCTATTATCTTCTCCCATGTGCCTTGCACATGAGGGCAAAATGATCATTTTATCGTTTTTGTTTATTATTTTGGTGGTACAACCTTAGGGACGAACGATGCACTTGATAAAAAAAGTTATACCATGACTACCACGACCCTCATGTTATCTATTTTCCTGCTTCTCTATGTAAATTTCTGCTTCTCTCTCTAAAATTAACACCAAAACGATTCTCAAATCTCATCCATCTACTCCAAATAAAAAGGGGAAAAAAACAAACTAAATCAAACACCAATCTCCATTCTTCATCTTCATACCCACACACAATATCAAAACCAACAAAATATTTGGGATGATCCATAGATGCGGCAATCAACACCTAACGTTTGATCCATTTCAACCAAACTAATCATATATTTCATTTTAGAGAATTTTAAATACTCCAATAGAGAATCATATTACTTGAAACATACATAAATGATACAATGCAACTATATTCATGCTCTTAATCAAAAGAACAAATTCGCTACATCACTAAACATTTCACTACATTAAAAGATTCGTGTCATTGATGTTGATGGAAGTGTTTATCCGGAGGCGGCCCTGTTCCTTTAACCCTTTTACTACTAACATGAAAGTGGCCAATGCCATCAATGTTGTAGGGAACACATAAGATAACAGATTTCTGAAAAAGAAGAGAAGCAACATCATAACTTGATGAAGAGTTTAGGTTTTTGTGGGCAATGGGTGGAGTTAGTTGATGCATATAGTCGAGATAATATGAGATTCCCATTACGATTCTCATCCTCATCATCCAGTCCAAATGTTCTGATTCTTGTACTGCAAAGTTCAAAATTCGTACATAAGTTCATACATAATTGACAATTGACATAGTTCAAATACTGCTTATTTACAAATCGTGATTCTTCCAAAGGGGGTGTTTAGATTCACGTTTTGGAACTTATTCATAGTAATCAGTATTTAGATTGAACGGGTATTGGAACTTTCAAATTGTACACCTAAACACTTAACCACTTGTGTTGGGAACAAAGCTAACAGTTACCACTGATAAGTACGTGGAAGACACTGCTAAAGATTACACTAGCAGTGGAAACTCATTACCACTGTTAGTACATATATTACCACTGCTATTAGGATAATTGTTATGTAGTAGTATATTGATAAGTATAGAAAAGATCTTGTGTATATTCTATATTGTTAGGATTATACTTATCTTGTAAAGGACTCCTTGTGCTATAAAAAGAGATCATAGGTCATTGTTTAGAGTACATATTATTCATATAAGCATCAAGGTGTAACCCTAGTGATAAGCAAGATCACTCATATTATTTCTTAATAATATTGGAGCTTTGTGTTAAACTGTTTACTTACATTACATCATACAATCCGTCTTCTAAGTATTACTAAGTATATTCAACGTGCTTATTAATATAATTCAAAATATCACTAACACAAGGTGTGTGTTTAGATCCATCAAGTGGTATCAGAGCGCAGGTTCTGATATTTTGATTTAAAAGATCCAAGGAATAAGCTTAACCTACTCACTCAAATCAATGGAGATGGAAAACAAACAGTCCAACTCTACTCCAAGGCTTCCTAAGCTCAAACTTAATGAGTTTGAGATGTGGAGGATAATGATTGAGCAATACTTTCTCATACAAGACTATGCTCTATGGGAGATCATCTTAGCTGGTGATTCCTTCAAGTCTATTACGAAGTGAGAAAGTTGGTGACACGAAGTTGTAACAATTTATGTACCGAGACTAATGATGAAAGAGCAAAGAAGAAGAATGACCGAAGGGCGAAGTTTGTTACTAATGACTCTTCCTAAAGACCGGATCATTGCTTTCAGGCAAGTACAAGACAAAAAAAGAACTTTTTGAAGAGATCTGCTCAGTGTTTGGTGGCAATGATGCTACAAAGAAGACACAAAAGACATTGTTGAAGCAAAGTTATGAAAACTTCTATGCTTCAAGCAATGACTCACTTGACAACATCTTCACCAAACTCCAGAAGATTGTCACACAACTGACTGTGTTTGGCATTGAGGTAGAAAAGGAAGACCTCAATCTAAAGTTTCTAAGAAGTTTGCCTACTGAGTTTCATACTAATGTTACAGTCTGGGAAAATAAACCAGAAATTGAAACTATGAAGCTCAATGATCTCTACAACAACTTCAAACTTATTAAACAAAGATTGAAGAAGGCAGGGAAACTTGGTACAAGCTCTAGTAGCTTGGCATTGTTGTCAACCTCTGTTGACTGTGATGATTTTGAAGATGAAAATGATGATGATTTTGCCACTGCTGGTTCTACAGTTTCCACTGGTAATGCTAGTGTTACCACTGCAGGTTCAAAGAAGAAGGTTGCTGGTATTGGAGATCCTACCTTTTATGCTTTTATCTCCACACAAGTTAATGGCTCTATATTAACTCATGAAGACATAGAGCAAATTGATGAAGATGACTTGGAGGAGATGGACATAAAATGGCAGATAGCTCTTCTTAGCATGAGGGCTAGGAAATTCTACAAGAAGACTAGCAAGCCAATTCACATCAATGGTGGTGAAACTGCAGGGTTCGATAAAAAGAAAGTAGAGTGCTTCAATTGTCACAAGTTGGGGCATTTTGCTAGAGAATGCAGAAGACCAAAGATGAAGGACAATAGGTCTACTTCGTACAAGCAAAAGAAAGAACCAATTGTGGAAGAACCAAAGGCAATGTTGGCTATTGATGGTGTGAGCTATGCTTGGAGTTTCATGGATGATGGACAAGAGGAACATCCTTCAGATCTTTGCTCTTGTGTCTATTGAATTTGCTCTCATGGCTTTCTCTGACTCTGAGGTACAAAACTTTGAAAGTTGTTCTAAAACATGTAGGGCTTCTAGAGAATGTGAAAGGCTTAATGAATTATATGACAACCAAAGAACAGAGTTGTATGCTGCTAATTATACTGTGTCAAACCTTAGAAGAGGAATATCTGTATTAGAGACACAACTAGTGCATTATAGAGAAAACGAGTCAAAATACAATGATGATATGATTATTCTTAGGAGAGAATTAGATCATAAGACATCAGTGAATGAGGCATTAAAAGAAGAGTTTGAAAAACTTAAAAAGATAAATGAGAATGTCAATTTAACTGTTGACACCTGTCATTATCAGTCTAAGTCAATTGATAAAATTTGGAATGCCCAAATTACTAGTAAAGTTAAGTCTGGTATGGGATACAATACTGCTCCTCCATCACTAAGGGGTGTTCCATCACCTCCTGGCATAGATTTAGCTCATACAGGCCTAGAAGAGTTTCGGGATCTTGATCGTGAATATGGTCCTCCAAAGTTTGTGAAAAGTGGGGAAGAGGTTAAGCATGAAACTGATGTTTTTAAAAGTGCTAGTGACTCATCAGTTGTAGATGAGAATGTTAAAAAAAATGTAGAGGCTTCTATCCCAAAAGTTGTTAATACTATTACAGAGGAACCTAGGAAACAAGTTAACAAACCTAGATCAACTATAAGGTATGATGAGATGTATAGAAACAAGTCATCAGCTCCTAGGGGTAACCAGAGGAGTTGGAATCATGTCAAATCTCAACAACTAGGTAGTGATTTTGTGATGTACAATAAAGCATGTTATATCTGTGGTAGCTTTAATAATTTACATGCTAATTATGACTATCGTGTTAGGAGAAGGGAAGTCCATGGGAATAAAAGGGTGGAGTTTAACAAGTTTCAAAATAAAATACACCCTAATTCATACAGCAAAATGATCCCAAGAGCAGTTCAACTAAGAAGTGGTCTTAAAACCTATGCCACTGCTAAAACTGTCAACACTGCTCACCCTAAATCACCTGTTACAAGTGCAAAATCCAAAACAACTTTTGCAAAATCCGCACAAACAGGGAAAAGGTCTTTTTCTGATAAAAGGGTTAACTATAACCAACAGTGGGTACCAAAATCTAAACCAGCAGTTACCACTGCTCAATCAAAATTTCCCACTGCAAGGGTTGTAAACAAGACCAGGGGAAACATGGGAAATGCTGTGAAGGCCTCAGCACGTTAGGAGTGGAAACCAAAAGGAATTACCTCTACAACCAATCCCAATAGTGTATCAATGACCTTTGATAGATTTAACTATATTGATACACGAGGCGGATCCAAGTCAATCATGGCTTGGGTCCCCAAAGGAAACTAACTCTTTCTTTTATGTGCGGGAACATCCAAGGACAAAAGATCAGATCAAGGCTACACAGGCGGTGGATGTTCAAGGCACATGGCTGGCAACAAGTCCTATCTCTCAGATTTTGAACATTATGATGGACAGTTTGTCAGCTTTGGAGGTGGAGTTAATGGAAAAGTTGCTAGTCAAGGGGTCATCAAAACTAGTAATCTACAAAAAGCTTCTTGCAGATAAAAGAAGTAAATCACAACCAGTATGATGCATGGAATTTAAAGCAAAAGACATGGATTTTTATTATTATTAAACAAATCTGCACACAGAGTGCAGAGGGTACATCCATTAGTCACAGACAACCAGCATCATTACATAGTTGGAAAACACAAAACATCATACAACTACCAACTGATGACACAAGCTTCACATTCTACCCCAACCCTACCCCAACCTAACTCCCAACTACCACCTAAGGCTTCTTAGGGAAGGACTACTCTGGCATCACTTTAGACGCCATTCGCCTATCGATCACCCTCCACACCTTGGGGCATGCTAGCCCCACCACCATTCCTCCAACAGGTGGTGAGGATGATGAAGGACCCTCTGTGGTGGTGTGTCAACAATGGTAGAGAAGGTGGTACTTGCAGCTCTTCGGTGGAAGCAGCTTTGTTGCAGGGAGGAACCACAAGGACTCTTTCAGTTGTTTCATCATCAGACTCTTCATAAGGAGACACATAGGAACTTATGTCTGAGTTGTCCTCTTTGATGATGGCATCCTGAGGCATTGGTTGGAGTGATGATGGACCAGAAGGGATAGTGCTTATGGCCAAATGAGTTCTCTTTCTTGAAGAAACCTCTTCAAATACCTCTTTCTTCTCTCTACCTGGATTGTTCAGAACAAAATGCCAAACACTATCATCCCAAATACTATCCGAAAATGAGCTGTCAGATGAGACATTGATAGGGTTTGAATGACTCATGGTGATTTTTGGAGAGAAGTAAGTTGTTGAGAGAGAAATGTTTTTGGAGTATATGTGATATGAATGGCTTGTGAGTTATAGGTTCTTTAATACAAGTTAAGTTGGATTTAGTAAGTTAATGTGAGGAAGGTATAAGTTGTTTAAGAGTAAATGAAGTCTTTGACTTTGGTGGCCGGATTAATGACTTGAAGTTGACCTGTTGACTGGGTGGTTTAGTATTGGTCTAACCTCTGCCAGAAGAAATTTTTATCCACTTCTAGTTATTTACTAATCACTTCTAACTTTAACAATGCTTTCAGTGTTTGGTTTATGTTTGAGATATGCAGGTATGAAGGATTACTTGTATACATTGGAGCTGTTGCTGTTTTGTGCTTGTATTGTTGGTCGTCCACTAACTTTTATGCAGAAAATAAGGCTAACAGTGGAAACTATAATGCAAGCAGTGGTAAAAGTTACTCTCACAGTGGAAAAAGTAAAACAAAGAAACTTTATTCCATTCATAAAGAAGATTCATTCCATTCAAAGAGAGAGTGCTAACAACCACAATTAAACACAAAAGATAACAATCTAACACATCCTACATCCTTACACCCTACACCAGCTAATCCATTGGCTTCTTGCCCTTGCCCTCATAGTCATGCTTTTTCTTATGTGCACTCTTCCTCTTGTTCTCAAAGGTTGACTGCATTCTTGGACAAGCAAGACCAAGAACTTGTGGAGGAGGCCTTGGTAATCTTGCAGGCTTCTCTGGTATGGATATCTGCTTCATGTTTGAGAGAGCTTTTTCCAATGCTTTTGTCAGAGCCCTTGGTAACTCTTTGGACAAGGAATAGGTCTGATCATCAGCATCATCATCTGATGAACTGGAGTAGAACTCAAGAGAAGGTGCAGGTTTGGCATCTGCAGGTCTGGCATCTGGTGCAGGATTGGTAGTCTTCTTTGTTGACTTCTTGGAAGAAGTGCTTGCAGCCCATGGTGGAAAGTAACCTGCCCACCCTGAGGCCTCTGAAGATGACTCAGAAGTGATCACAATCTCTGTCTCAGAATCAGAGGAGATGTCAATGATGTTGGAAGGATTGCTCATGGTGATGTTTAGGGATTTTGTGAGTTAGAATGTGTTTTGGTAAAGATTATGATGTGCCGAGCCCCTTTATATAGGCAAAGTCGATCACAAGGGTTCATTAAAGAATATATTTATCTTTCTCTATTTTGGTAGGTTGAAGAGTAAATATAGATATTATCGGGTTGACTTTGGGAAAATATTTTTAGATAATGGCTTGGTTAAAAGTAACTTTGGTTAAAACAAGTTGGTTATTCATATTCTTTGTATTATGCTAACACATGCAGATACATAACCAAACTTGGCTGGGTGTTGATCATAAAAGGTGTGTATCTGAGACAAACAAACAAATGGTTATTGATACATAAGAATCAACTAGTCCAGAGCAAACGGCTACTGGTAAAGACTTGACAAATCCGTTTATGGTTGATAGTTTACCAAAAACTATATGGTTATCAACTCACCATATTCTTTCTGATTAAGAGTTGGCTAGTCCATAGCAAACGGCTCATGGTAAAGACATATCAAATCCGTTGATAGCTGGTAGTTTGCTAAAAACTATGTGATGAGTGTCTAAATACTCATCATTTTTGTACCATTTAAACTGCAAAAACATCTGAAAACACTCAGAAATGCATCAAAATGATAAAAATATCACAAAAAAGTGTTTTATGTGTTTTAAAGGCAAAAATATCAAAATCAGATGAAAAATGAGCAAATTTGCATAATTGGCAGTTTTAGTCCCCCAAGTTTCAAAAGTTGTCAAAAACAGTCCCTGGTAAAACCAAATAATGAGAAATATCATTTTAAAAGTCCCTAGGGATTCTTAAGTTGTCAAAAATGGTCCTTGAGAATTAAATTTACAAATTTACAACTTTGGTCCTTTAACTTTCAAAAATGACAACTTAGGTCCCTTAACTTTCAATAATGACAAGTTAGGTCCCTAAACTTTCAAAGATTGTCAAAATTGGTCCTTGTGTGAACAATGAGAAAATGGCAGGTCTAGTCCTTCTAGTTTGGCAGAATTACAAGTTTAGTCCCTATATTAAAAGCCTTCTAAGCCTTGTCAAAATGCATTATGACCCCTGCCTTTTATCCCTTGTGACCCCCCTGTCAAAACCTATTTTGACCCCTTGGTCAAATCACCAGTCAAACAGATAACCTTTCCCACCTCCACCTCCTTCTTCTCCCCACTCAAGACTGCGTACACTCTGCAAATCCCTTCTCCCAACACTCAAAACCTTACCTTATCCCTTCCACCCTTACCCACATCATTATCACTCCTACTCCACCCCCCCTACCTGCAAAATTCAGAGCAGAGGTCAAATTTCAGCTTTCCCGCCAAATTTGACAAAGTGGCCAAAATCCACAAAAGTGACTCAATTGCCCTGGAATCAAGTGGGATTATCTCAAGAGGCCACGTGGAAGCTTCTGGGAGCTATAAAAGAAAGGAAGAAAGAGTAGAAGACGAGTAGTTAGTTTTTAAAATTAGAATGTATGTCGTTTTTATCTTAACATGTCTTAAATAGTTCTAAATGGTAATTTAAAGTTGATTCTGTATCAAACTCAGTAGTTTCATTGTATTAAAACTATTACTAAGTTTCAATTCAAGTGTTGGTTCACCTTTCAATTTTGTGTCCACTGTTGCAATTTTAAGTTTCAATTGTTTATGTTCAAATCTCTACCAGCTAAATTATAAGCTCATATAAGCTTATATAAGCTTATAATTGCTTTTTGTAAGCCTGCATTTAAAGTTCATGCAAGTTTGGATTTCAGTCAACAAAAGTCAACCATGAGCTCAATTGGGTATGGAACTGGATATTGTTGTTGCAGAGGTTGACTTGGGGTTGGAATAGACTAGGATTAGAGTAGGTTTGGGTTTGGTCTTAGCACAAGCGGTGGAAACACTGTGAGTGCCTGTTTCATTTTCAAATTTCAAGTCATTGTGTATTTTATGCTTTATCTTGTTTCTGTGGTCACCACTAATTTTAACATGTTAATATGGTTGTATTTAGGTCATGTAAGCTTAGTTTGATAATTGGTCTAAGTCAGTTTAGTGGTTTAAGTCTTTTGAGTTTTATATACGTATTAAAAGGGTTGTTTGGATCTGTTGTTTCACTGGTCTATTTGGCTTGGTCAGTGCTTAGCTCTTGATGCTTTAAGCTTGTTCAACTCATTTGAGTACTTATCTGTCTAAGTTTGTGCCTGCAAATCATTAAAAGTCAAAAATCTCATCTAACTGTCTTCAGTTCCTCACTGTTGGATTTTAGAAAAGCAAATCACTTGTTTTGTGTTTAAGAATCATCAAGCTAGCTTGCAAGAGTCTTATAACATCACATAACACCATTATCAGTCCTTAAATCAAGATCAAAACCCAAAATAGTCAACTTTTCAGTTTTTCTTAAAAAGTCAAATATGCAAAAATCTCAGTTTGAGCCATTCCAAGAGGATTTTTCATGGGTTCATTTATGGGTCAAATAAAATGAAACACATTTGCTTTAAAAACTTCCACTGCTCTAGTTTCTTTTTGTCATTTTTTCATAATTTTGTGAATTTTTCTTAGCCTTCAAATGAGCTTGTCAATCATAGCTTAAGTGCCCTGTGCAGGCAATTTGCTGCACAGGGCTTGTTCACATTTTGATGAGCTTGTGCAAAGCTCATCATAGCTCCTCTAGGTCTGAGTTTTGGGTTTTAGATAGCCACCCAGGTCCAGATTAGTTTCCAACTTTTAGTTTTTAATTTTTAGCTTATTCAGTAGCTTATAATCTAGCTGCAAGTATGCCCCCTCACAACTGATTTTAGCCATAAGCTCATAACATCAAATCTATTGAGCTTGTGATCCAGAGGGTTCAGCTTATTGTTACTTGTTCCATTTTAGTTCTTTTAGCATACTTAAGCTTCTCTTTTGGTTTGGTAGCCTTTGGACTTAATTTGCTTATCAAAGTGCTTATTTCAATAAGTACTTTGTTCATCAGATTCAAAATCCTCCACACAAGCTCCTGTTTTTCTAATTTTCTTAGCTTCCTAATATTGTTTAGAACTTTTCCTGAAATTTTCAGATTTTTCCAAGGTGTTTTGCTATTTTTCTTAATTTAAATTAGTTTTTAAGCCTTTTTAAATAGTATTTAATACAAAAAATTAAGAAAAAGTTCAAAAAAATAATTTTTCAATTTTATTAAGTTTAGATAAATATAAAAAGTGAAAAAAGTAATTTTCCAGATTTTTCATAGTTTATTTGGTAATTTTTAGTAATTTAATTAGTTTTTAATAGTTTAAAATTCATAAAAATAGAAAAATAATCAGAAAAATACAAAAATAGTTTTAAAAATTCTATTTTGATATTGTAGATTTTTCTAAGTCAAAATTTTATTTTTCTAGCTTTGTTTCATATTTTCTTGTATTTTAGGTAATTATTTAATAGTTAAAAATAGTTTTTAATTAATAAAATTTAAATAAATAGTTGTAAAAATAATTTTCTTTTTCTAATAATTTTATTTTATTATTAGGATTGTAAAAATGTCATTTTCATATTTGTAGGCCTTTTATTTCTTTAAAACCCACTTTTTATTTTATACGTTTACGTAATTTTTATTTAAACGTACGTTTTAAGTTTTAAACGTTCATCATTTTAAATATAGTGATAGCGTTTATTTAATAGATTTTATCTTTTTAATTTCCTTTAATTTGCATTTAAGCCCCTGTAGTTTATGGGCTTCTCCTTAGTTATAATCATCTTCAAATCTCTTTTCCCGTTCAAATCTCTTGATCACTTTACGTTTGACTATTCTCGCACAGCTCGTTGGGACTTAACGACCTGGGGAAACACTATACTCTCCTGATCTTCATTGCATTCGTGTTTGAGCTGTTTTAAGTTTGTTACGGTCTGCCATTCACAAGTGGAGGACTTGCGTGATAAAACTTGACTGTTCTGCGCGGATCAAATTTTGGCCACGGGGAGCAGTGCTAATAGTCCTACGTATAGCAGATTAGTGATTTGACATCACTCCTTGTTCATACCATCTTTTAAAAATCAAAAACCCAAAAAGATTTTCAGTCTTTGTTTTTACATCATGTTTTTCAAAAATACCAAAAATATTCATCTTAACCCTCCTACCCTCTTTAATTCTTCATTCCTTTACCCTCTATCCATTTGATTCTTTTTCTCATGGAATCTCTCGAGGACGAATTCTGGGACGAAGCTGAAAAACTTCAGACTGTATCACAAATGTCAAGAATTCGTGTTGTTCGTAATGATCCATTGATTCTGCGTAGGGAAATAGAACGAGAAACCGGGGTGACAAAGGACCAGGTACTTCCCTCTGATAATGGAAGTGCTAAATACGTCCAACCCACGGTTATCCAAAGATCTAATCCCTCAATTGCTCCTAAGCCGTCTAGAATTGATCCTAAACTTTCACGGTTTACGGTTAAAAGCAAACATGCAGAATTTAGACCGGTGACTAGCAAGAATGACTTGCCTAATCTTCACGTTTATCAAGAACCAGAATCGGAGACCATAACGGAAGTGGTGGAAATTGCTAGCTCTCAGAGCACACCACTTGTCCCACCTCCGGATTTTTCAAAATGTTCTTTGAGTCTTAATAGTCATTCAGATCACCATGTTGGTTTTGATGATTCTTTGAATAAACTGATTCCTTTTCATAATTCTCAAATAGAATCGTTTATTCCTTGTGTCGGTTGTGGTGAGCCTCTTTATGGTTCACCCTGCGTTGGTATGCGTGTGTACAATGTGGTAATGATATTGAGCGGAGTTGTTTGTTTTGTGGTTCGAGGAATTCATTTGATTATGATCCTCATCAGAACTCATTTAACGACCCCTCAAACTTTTCCAATTACCCACCACAGCCCGACTCATCCTCATATAATCAACATCACTGCTGTGAATTCTGTGGAGGTCCTCACCAAGGATTTGAGTGTCAATCCGGAAACACGTTTGTCTACGAGCAGTCTTCGGTAATACTCAGGACTTTGTAAATGACCAAATTCCATATTATTCACATGACCAGCCACAACAATCATTTTGTTGTGAGAACTGTGGAGGTCCCCATTTCACTCGATTGTCAAACAGGGTATCCATTTCCTTGTAACAATTACGACTATCCATATCACGACCAACCTCCACGGTGCCAAATGACTCAAACTCCTCAGCAAACCCAACAAGACACTCATCTAGAGCTTCGAGTTACTTGAAAAGAGGTGAGGAGTTCAATAAAACTGCATTTCATAATGTTTCCAGTTTTTCTTGTGTATATTGTGGGGGTCCTCATGATGATTATCAATGTCAACCTTCCGGTTTTGACAAATCTCCACTCCCACAATGTCCTGTCATTCAAAATTCACATGAGAAATCCATGGAAGAATTGCTAGGAAGAGCGGCGCTAAATTAAAATCCCAATTTGCCTTTGAAAAATCTATTAGGGAATCAATTGCAAAAGAAAAAGCAGGCAGATCTAGCTCTCAATTTCGTTTTATTCACGATGACGGTGATGATGAAGATACACTTGAAGATTCATCAAGTTCATCGATGACATCCCAAGATTGAGATTCATTCTCAAACAACTGCTATCACACCTGAGGCTCCCACTCACTCTCTAAACATGGGGGATGAGCTTCTTGACACTGTTCACGAAAAGGAATCGGACTAATTAATAAAGTCTAGTGTTGAGAACCTTGTCCCAATCCCAAGAGAGTCACAGGGAATTCTTGATCATGTGTGTGATATCCCTCCTCCTCTTGTCTTCCAAAGTAATCATGTTGAAATGTGCTCCGATTCTATTGATGACGATTCGTTATCTTGTGGAGACATCAGTTATATGGAAGAATTACCTTCGGAGCTTGTTAGCTTAGAAGAAGAGAATGATGAAGTTACGACACGAAATCAAAGATGAAGCACTTCGTGCAACATTCTTGAATGTCAGGTCTTCTCATTTCTAACATCGAGGCTTTCAATGAAAAACCTATTTCATCTCCTATCCCCATTAAGGATAGTGACATTCTTTCCGATGATTCTATTCCGAAAATGGAAGCCTTCTGTTTTGATAATATGGGAGAGAAGATTAGTGGCAGTACCACTTTTCATTCTCATAATTCTCTCCCGGATTATGAATCATTTACATTGGATGAGTTCACTAGTGAACCCGATACCAATTCGAATATGATTCATTTACCTTCGAGGAGTTCTCCGGTGAACTCACTCATATCATATCTCCGCCGGAATATGATAATTTCTACTTTGATCTAGACACACCCGAGATTTGTCTTGATCAAATGAGCTTAACTGAGGAGATTCATGAAACTATGAATTCTCCTATTGAGGATGAAGAGTTAGTCATGATTTGTATCATGATTTTCTTTCTTTTCTTCATATATCCTGTCACTTCTCCTGTTCTTCACTCCTTCGGGAATGAAGACATTATCTTTGACCCAGGCATTTCCATGTACCACTTGTGAGCCGGGTCTGCATCTATATCTCATCGGTGTGGAACTTTCACGTACTTCAATGTTTATTCAAACATCTTGAATGAAAGTCCGATGGAGATTGTCTCTTCCACTTACTTCCCCATGAACAAATTAATTGGGGGTCGAGTCAAGCTAGCGACTCGGTAATCAAAAACAGTAGCTAAACATGGGTTTTCACCTGTGTGTACCACCCTAGTGTGGGGGAGATGCCCCACATGTTGTATATAGATCTAAAAAATGAATGAAAATTGTATATATTAAAAAAAGAATAATTGTTGTGTTTCTACACTTAGCTAGAATATTATCTTTTTACGTTCTAAGTTTCGGCATTACAGCCGGTACTTTGAATATTGAGGACAATATTCATTTCTAAGTGTGGGGGGGAAATTCTGGCGAATTTGATCATAAATGTACCCTTTTATTCCCTTTTTCCCCCAAAATGGCCAAAATTAAAAAAAATTTTTAGTGGAAGTACTATGTACTAAACACAACAAATGGTAATCAGTCCACCATGTCTAACCCACATAAGGATTGGCTAATCCAGGAGCAAACGGCTCTTGGTAAAGATATATCAAATCCGTTGACGGCTTGCAATTTGCCCAAAATTGTATGGTATTCAGCTCACCATATCCTTAAAAGTGAAGAGTTGGCTAGCCCGCAAGTTTATGGCTTGTGGTAAAGGCGGTGGAAAAACCATAATTGGTAATCAGCTCACCAAAGATAATACTGATAATTTATCTAAGAGTTGGCTAGTCCGAAGGGTACGGCTTATGGTAAAGACAAATCAAATCCGTTGAAAGCTGGTGGTTTGCTCAAAATCACATGGTTATCGGTGTACCAAGGTTCTTACTTGAACTGAAACATTTGGCTACTCCAGAAGTAATGGCTTTTGGTAAAGAGTTTTTAAAATCCATTAAAGTTTAAATCATTGCTAGGGACTAGCAATATCTTAGTATGGGGGATTGATGAGTGTCTAAATACTCATCATTTTTGTACCATTTAAACTGCAAAAACATCTGAAAACACTCAGAAATGCATCAAAATGATAAAAATATCACAAAAAAGTGTTTTATGTGTTTTAAAGGCAAAAATATCAAAATCAGATGAAAAATGAGCAAATTTGCATAATTGGCAGTTTTAGTCCCCCAAGTTTCAAAAGTTGTCAAAAACAGTCCCTGGTAAAACCAAATAATGAGAAATATCATTTTAAAAGTCCCTAGGGATTCTTAAGTTGTCAAAACTGGTCCTTGAGAATTAAATTTACAAATTTACAACTTTGGTCCTTTAACTTTCAAAAATGACAACTTAGGTCCCTTAACTTTCAATAATGACAAGTTAGGTCCCTAAACTTTCAAAGATTGTCAAAATTGGTCCTTGTGTGAACAATGAGAAAATGGCAGGTCTAGTCCTTCTAGTTTGGCAGAATTACAAGTTTAGTCCCTATATTAAAAGCCTTCTAAGCCTTGTCAAAATGCATTATGACCCCTGCCTTTTATCCCTTGTGACCCCCCTGTCAAAACCTATTTTGACCCCTTGGTCAAATCACCAGTCAAACAGATAACCTTTCCCACCTCCACCTCCTTCTTCTCCCCCACTTGCACTGTACACTCTGCAAATCCCTTCTCCCAACACTCAAAACCTTACCTTATCCCTTCCACCCTTACCCACATCATTATCACTCCTACTCCACCCCCCCTACCTGCAAAATTCAGAGCAGAGGTCAAATTTCAAATTTCCAAATTTGACAAAGTGGCCAAAATCCACAAAAGTGACTCAATTGCCCTGGAATCAAGTGGGATTATCTCAAGAGGCCACGTGGAAGCTTCTGGGAGCTATAAAAGAAAGGAAGAAAGAGTAGAAGACGAGTAGTTAGTTTTTAAAATTAGAATGTATGTCGTTTTTATCTTAACATGTCTTAAATAGTTCTAAATGGTAATTTAAAGTTGATTCTGTATCAAACTCAGTAGTTTCATTGTATTAAAACTATTACTAAGTTTCAATTCAAGTGTTGGTTCACCTTTCAATTTTGTGTCCCTTTGTTGCAATTTTAAGTTTCAATTGTTTATGTTCAAATCTCTACCAGCTAAATTATAAGCTCATATAAGCTTATATAAGCTTATAATTGCTTTTGTAAGCTGCATTTAAAGTTCATGCAAGTTTGGATTTCAGTCAACAAAAGTCAACCATGAGCTCAATTGGGTATGGAACTGGATATTGTTGTTGAGAGAGGTTGACTTGGGGTTGGAATAGACTAGGATTAGAGTAGGTTTGGGTTTGGTCTTAGCCTGCAAGCAGCTGGAAACCTGTGAGTGCCTGTTTCATTTTCAAATTTCAAGTCATTGTGTATTTTATGCTTTATCTTGTTTCTGTGGTCACCACTAATTTTAACATGTTAATATGGTTGTATTTAGGTCATGTAAGCTTAGTTTGATAATTGGTCTAAGTCAGTTTAGTGGTTTAAGTCTTTTGAGTTTTATATCTGTATTAAAAGGGTTGTTTGGATCTGTTGTTTCACTGGTCTATTTGGCTTGGTCAGTGCTTAGCTCTTGATGCTTTAAGCTTGTTCAACTCATTTGAGTACTTATCTGTCTAAGTTTGTGCACGCAAATCATTAAAAGTCAAAAATCTCATCTAACTGTCTTCAGTTCCTCACTGTTGGATTTTAGAAAAGCAAATCACTTGTTTTGTGTTTAAGAATCATCAAGCTAGCTTGCAGTAGTCTTATAACATCACATAACACCATTATCAGTCCTTAAATCAAGATCAAAACCCAAAATAGTCAACTTTTCAGTTTTTCTTAAAAAGTCAAATATGCAAAAATCTCAGTTTGAGCCATTCCAAGAGGATTTTTCATGGGTTCATTTATGGGTCAAATTAAATGAAACCTGTTGCTTTAAAAACTTCCACTGCTCTAGTTTATTTCTGTCATTTTTTTCATAATTTTGTGAATTTTTCTTAGCCTTCAAAAGAGCTTGTCAATCATAGCTTAAGTGCCTGTGTTGTTGCACAGGGCTTGTTCACATTTTGATGAGCTTGTGCAAAGCTCATCATAGCTCCTCTAGGTCTGAGTTTTGGGTTTTAGATAGCCACCCAGGTCCAGATTAGTTTCCAACTTTTAGTTTTTAATTTTTAGCTTATTCAGTAGCTTATAATCTAGCTGCAAGTATGCCCCCTCACAACTGATTTTAGCCATAAGCTCATAACATCAAATCTATTGAGCTTGTGATCCAGAGGGTTCAGCTTATTGTTACTTGTTCCATTTTAGTTCTTTTAGCATACTTAAGCTTCTCTTTTGGTTTGGTAGCCTTTGGACTTAATTTGCTTATCAAAGTGTTTATTTCAATAAGTACTTTGTTCATCAGATTCAAAATCCTCCACACAAGCTCCTGTTTTTCTAATTTTCTTAGCTTCCTAATATTGTTTAGAACTTTTCCTGAAATTTTCAGATTTTTCCAAGGTGTTTTGCTATTTTTCTTAATTTAAATTAGTTTTTAAGCCTTTTTAAATAGTATTTAATACAAAAAATTAAGAAAAAGTTCAAAAAAATAATTTTTCAATTTTATTAAGTTTAGATAAATATAAAAAGTGAAAAAAGTAATTTTCCAGATTTTTCATAGTTTATTTGGTAATTTTTAGTAATTTAATTAGTTTTTAATAGTTTAAAATTCATAAAAAATAGAAAAATAATCAAAAAAATACAAAAATAGTTTTAAAAATTCTATTTTGATATTGTAGATTTTTCTAAGTCAAAATTTTATTTTTCTAGCTTTGTTTCATATTTTCTTGTATTTTAGGTAATTATTTAATAGTTAAAAATAGTTTTTAATTAATAAAATTTAAATAAATAGTTGTAAAAATAATTTTCTTTTTCTAATAATTTTATTTTATTATTAGGATTGTAAAAATGTCATTTTCATATTTGTAGGCCTTTTATTTCTTTAAAACCCACTTTTTATTTTATACGTTTACGTAATTTTTATTTAAACGTACGTTTTAAGTTTTAAACGTTCATCATTTTAAATATAGTGATAGCGTTTATTTAATAGATTTTATCCTTTTAATTTCCTTTAATTTGCATTTAAGCCCCTGTAGTTTATGGGCTTCTCCTTAGTTATAATCATCTTCAAATCTCTTTTCCCGTTCAAATCTCTCGATCACTTTACGTTTGACTATTCTCGCACAGCTCGTTGGGACTTAACGACCTGGGGAAACACTATACTCTCCTGATCTTCATTGCATTCGTGTTTGAGCTGTTTTAAGTTTGTTACGGTCTGCCATTCACAAGTGGAGGACTTGCGTGATAAAACTTGACTGTTCTGCGCGGATCACTATGATAAAGAGCAGTCCAATTTTCATATGTTTTTCTTTACCACTGCTCTTTGAAAATTTTTGTGAAAAATTACCACTGTTAGTTCACAGTTTCCTCTGACAGTGTTATTTTTACCACTGTCGATCTAGCCGTTACAACTGTTGTGTCAGTAACTAATTTTTTACTAGCCGTTGAAGAGAAATTTCTTTCCATATATATAGGGTAAAATTTTTAGAGGATTATCTACTTTCCTTATTGTTATTTATTTTCTAAAGATAAATCTTTTCCTTAGATAATCTTTCTTGCGCAAAACTCTTAAACCCTACCACTATATATCTTTCTCTCTCAATTGGCGAGTTATTTATTCAATTCATACTGACATAATATAATTTTTCATCAAAAGATTTTATGGCACCAATCACCTTTGCAGATGAGCACAACCAAGTGGCCTATTTGGAAAAGTCAAATGACAAGAGTGGCCCTGTTTTTCATCAGATTGTGGACTTTCTAAATACTACCCATATAAGGTATGCTTTACTTCTTAATCCCACAATCTATATCTCTCAAATCAAACAGTTTTAGACTTCTGTTCAGTCCATAACCATTGAAAATAGAGATACACATGAAACAGTGGATGCTCTTAGAGCCACTGTGGATGGGGTAACTATTGATGTTACTAAGGCATCCTTTAGAAGAATTCTCCAATTGGATGATCTCAATGGTATCATCACATTACCTATGCCAGAGATTCATACACATCTTTCATCCATGGGGTATGATACCACTGACAAAAAGGCTACTTTCAAAAAGAGTGGTTTCTGTCCTCATTGGAGATTTTTGATACATACTCTTTTACATTGTCTAAGTCCTAAGAAAACATCTTATGAACAATTCAGTTCAACAATGGCTTACCCTTTGGTTTGTCTAGCTACTGATAAGATTTTTAATTGGTCAAAATATATTTTTACAAGTATGCAAGGCAATGTAAAGAGTTCAACAAATTTTTTGATGTATCCAAGGTTTGTGCAAGCAGTGTTAAATGAATTTCAACTGCAACCCCATACAAGAGTTTATAAAATCCGTTGCCTTAAGCCTAAAGTTTTTCAAAACATGAACAAAGATGGCAATAGGATTATTACACCTCTTTTTCCTCAAATGCTTGCAAAGATTTCACAGGTACAAAACTCACCCATAATCATTGTTCCAAACATTGATTACACTCCACCAGTTTCTCACACCTATGAGAGGAAGCATAAACAGCCAACTCCTCCCATTACAACACAGGCACACAGCATGTCCCTGATCCTTTTGGTTTAGGAACAAGCAGTGGTGGTTCCAGGCTTCAACCTAGTCCAATTAGGGAGGAATCTGAGCCAATGCCCTATGATTCACCTCTCCCAACAGGTCACACAATTGGAAGTGTTGAGGGCAGTGGGCAACCTATGGAATTGATGGAACTTTGTACCAAACTAACAAAGCAGGTTGAATCTCTAGAAGAAGACTTGGCACTGATGAAGGAACAACATGCCAAGGATGTTACACATTTGAAAGAAGAGATTTAGACCTTGAAAGAAGAGTTGCAGGGGTTGAAGCAAAGGAAAACTGCAAAGATAGTGATATCATCTCCATCCTCACCTGATAATGGTGATTCAGAAGGTTTTAATAAAGATTTGAGAAATTCTCCCAAACAGGGGAGGAAAACAGATGCTGAAAATAAGGGGAGGAGAATTGACTTTGGAAATGAAGGTGTTTTAAGTAAAGGTACTGAGGAAGCTGATATTCAAGAAGTTCCTCAACAGCAACTAGAGCAAGAAATTTTCAGTACTGCAACCACTGATTACATTCCCACTGCAGAAGAAGTTACCACTGATGATCAAGCTATTACCACTGCAGAGGAAGAAATCAAGAAGAAGAAAGGTAAAGTAGTTGTGCAGAGTGAAGAGCAACAAAGAAGGAAGATTTCAAAGAAAGAACAAGCTCAAATTGCTCATGATGCAGAGGTTGCTAGAAAGATCAATGAAGATCAAGTTGCTAATAAGAAAATACTGGAGGAGATAGAGATTGCAGACTTCATGGAGGCTAAAAGGCTGGGCAGAATGGACACCACTGATCCAATGGATGTTAATCCATTTTCCACTGTTCCACCTACATTATTCAGAGAAAAGACTCCAGAGTTCAGCTATGTACCTACAGAACAAGAGATTGAGTTCTTGATTACTAATGATCCAGTGATTAAGAAGAAGGCAATTGACCTAGTTGTAGATAAGTCTTTAACTGAAAAACAAAGAACAACACAGTTAAAGGATTTTATTCAGATGAAGAATAATCAAGCACTTCAAGATGCTATTGTTTCAGTCAAAAAGGGTCAAAAGAAACCAAGACAACCAACCAAGGCACAGGTGATTTCAATGATGAAAGATTATTTTTGCAGTGTTGGTGGTTGGAAAAGACATCAATTCAAAGGAATGCCTGATGATAAAGTTGAAGGTATCTACTACAGAGTTAAAAGGCAAGACCAAGATTTTATTCCAATGGACTCTGAAGAAGAAGAAAGAAGGTATCCTAATCTGAAGAGAAAGGACAAAGATAGTAAATCTCAGACATTTAAGAAGACAAAATTTGCTGAAGAACAAGAAGTTCAAACCGAGAAATTCATGAAGAACACTGACCGAATGATATTGATTGAAGAAGAAGATTTTTATCCGAACCACCGCAAGTCGGACATCCTATCATTGATTGGGAAGTGTTTACTGCTAGCAATTTTGCTCCAACATGGAAGATTACAAGGCTAGGTGGTGAAACTTCATCATTCATTCAATTTGAAGAACTCATCAAAGCATGTGACATACATGATCTGGATACTTTGTGGAGATTGGTTCAAGAAAGGTTTGATGTTGAAAATCTCAAAGATATGAAGGAAATGCAGTTATGCGTTAATCTAAGAAGGCTCTATGAACCAGATACTAATGATGATTTCTGGAAATTCTCATGTTCATGTCCTGGTACTAAATGGTTCTATTATGATTCATGTGAAGTTTATCATGTTTCTACATCAGATGGAGTGGATGCATTCATGTTTGCTGAGAAAGAATACCCACTCAGAGTTGGAACTCTCACTGTGATGTTGTGACTGTGATGTTGTGTACAACAATAAGAGTTCATGAAGATAATGAGAAGGTCAGAGCATTGTTACTTAGGATTCAAGATCAATGTTCAAGAGCTATTCAGGAATTAAGGAGAAAGTGAAGTGTTTGAAAGAATTCCCCAAATCCTTACAGAAGATGCTGATTGAAGAAACTTATTGATTTGCAGAGAAATCATAAGTTTAGGGGAGGATTGTTGGGAATAGAGCTAACAGTTACCACTGATAAGCTGTGGAAGACACTGCTAAAGATTACACTAGCAGTGGAAACTCATTACCACTGTTAGTACATATATTACCACTGCTATTAGGATAATTGTTATGTAGTCGTATATTGATAAGTATAGAAAAGATCTTGTGTATATTCTATAGTGTTAGGATTATACTTATCTTGTAAAGGACTCCTTGTGCTATAAAAGGTGATCCTAGGTCATTGTTTAGAGTACATATTATTCATATAAGCTTCAAGGTGTAACCCTAGTGATAAGAAAGATCACTCGTATTATTTCTTAATAATATTGGAGCTTTGTGTTAAACTGTTCACTTACATTACATCATACAATCCGTCTTCTAAGTATTACTAAGTATATTCCGCGTGCTTATTAATATAATTCAAAATATCACTAACACAAGGTGTGTGTTTAGATCCATCAACTTGGTTCAGCAATCGATTACCTTTTAACATCACATCATCATCGAATAATTTACAAGGATGTAAGGGAACACACATTAGCTACTACTTCAAGGCTACAGTCACTAAGACTTGCGCTACAGCTTAAGGAAATTACGTTATGCAGAAAAACCAAAATATGTGGCTAGAAGAAATTCAGATTTCAGATTTGTTACCATGTCCTATTTGGCAGCACCAATTTTTGTACAAGTGTTTCAGGAATTATTTTTGTACCAGAATACGTAAAAGACCACGTTATCTTTCTGCTCAGTTTTTTTGGATATACACAACAAACATCTAAAATACGAGATTTAAGTGGTTTTAAAAGAAATGGGCAAGCCCATAAAGAACTTACAGCAAGAGTGCAACTCATGGTAAATTCAACACCACCTGTAAACAGCATTCTCCGGACCATAACCAATCTCAAATCATGAAAGCATATCTACAGACTACATACAACATCAACATGTGACAATATCATCATCAATTCATCATCACAACCATCAACCACAATCGATCTTTTCTCGATCATAACTATCAATATCCAGTGCGTGTAAATAAATTAGGTCAGGGGATATGTGCTTAATGATAAAAGGAGCAATCACGACTTCACAACAGAAGAACTAAAAGCATCCACAAAAGCATATCCATATCAATCATACCGTATAACTGGTTTATACCATGCAACAAGCAACCTACAAATTACTATGTTCATAAGTGGGTCAAGCTGATAATTCTGAAATCATAGAAGGATCCACTCCTACCAATTCTAGCACTAGAAAATCAAGAAGAATGCAGGAGTCTTTGAAGAACATCGAGATGGCAAGAAGAGAGATCAGTTTGGGATTCCGGCTCATGTCAGTCACGACCCGTGGACATCACGGTTTGACCCGACCCAACTGGGTTGATCTGACCCAAAAATATAACCGAAACAAAACAGCACCTCTGTTACACTTTTTAACCACACGATGTAGATTCAAAAATGTTTTTAATCTTGTGTTTATCCTATGAAAACTACGCAAATGATTATATAGATGGTTTAATTCAAAAGAAAATAACAAAAATTTGTTTAGGTATCGACATCCCAAAAGAATGAGAGAACGAGAGGTGGAGGTGGAGGTGGCGTTGTGGTGGTGACGGCGGCTGTGGTAGCTCTCGGACCAAAAGTAAACAGTAGCAAGCCCTAGGTGTGAACCTTTACTCTAACTCGAACAAACAACCCTTGGTCTTCTCGATCTCTTGATGTAGGCGGCGGCTGTGGTGACCAATGGTAGCGGTCGGCGAGGGTAGTGATGGCGGCTGGAAGTGGGAGAGAGGTGGGTGAGTGAAAGTGTGTGTATGGTTGTCGGGGTAAAATGAGAAACCCTAGTTGAAATCTTATATTAAGATTTATTAGCATACCAAGAACTTGTGACTAGAATAATCTTTCATACTTGTGAAAAAGCAACATCAAATGATACTAAAAATTAAATAAAAATACCATTTTTATTAAATTAAAAAAAAAACTCATAACATAAATGAATAATCTTTCATACTCAGGTGAAAAAGGTAGATGGATGAGTTTTTAGTTAGGATGAAATGAATGAAAAAGGTAGATGAATGACTTTATATATGGGCAAAATAGTTATTTAAGGGTTTGGCAAAATATAACAGACGTTGACTAACGAAAAATGGGTCACGGGACTCATTTAGCTTATAAAACGCATACTTTGGACTACCGACGATGAAAATGTCAAGTTTTGTCCCAACGAGATATTTCGGGACAAGTTTAGAGACCAACAATGTATTTTAGTCTAAAAAAAACTAGAAAATTGGTTAATATTATTGCAAAATTAATAATGTGTTAGTAAGTGAATATTAAAAATAGGTTTATAGCTTTTTAGAATTTAAGGTTATGGGTTGAGAATAAGTTGTAAAATCACAAATGGTTAGTGCATTAGAAATGCAAAATGGAGATATTCTACATATATTTTTGCACTACTACATTCTAAAACTTTATAGCAGAAACTAAAAATATTGATTTGAGAAAATTAAATGAGAAATAATCAATAGGGGAAATTAAAGTCTAGTAATTTCACGATCATTTCCGGACATTCTTTTACCATTTGAAAATATTCATCCTAACGAGGTTTTGGTTTATCATAAGTCCTTTGGTCAAAGTAACTATTGCTAAAACCGAATGTAAATGAAAATGGATGATGAGCTAAAAAACGGAGATTATTTTTATAAATTACATTAAGTAACATTTGATTTTAAAAAATTATGAAAGATTATCTTTTTAGAAACTCTGATAAGTTATGTCTGTAAAAAGATGCTTATATTTTAAGTAGCTTAGCTTCATTTAGTTGGTGAAAAATGTTTCATTTTAAGAATTTTTTCATCAATAACACAATGCACACAAAATTGTGCATTCAATAATGTGACGTGTATGATAATTGGTGATATGTCGTTGACTTATGTGTTGTTGAAACTGAAAATATATGTAAGATGAAGAGAGAGCTAAACACTTATTTTTTTATAAGCTACATCAAAAAACATTTGATTTTGAAAGATTATAAAAAATAACTTTTCAAAAATTTATTATAAATTATGCCTGTAAAAAAATGCTTATATTTTAAATAGCTTACTTTTTCAATAAATAATTATACCATATATGACTCACATAAAATATTTACTGTATTTTAAAATAATAAAAAATAAAATAAAAAGAGTTTTGCTATTTGTAATCTTAAAAGTTATATTCAAAAGTTGAAAACATATAATAAGATATAAGACGTAGTATATCTAATTGATTGGGAGTTGTTAAATTCATAACATAGATATTAGTTATAATACCTGTGCATGCACGGGGTTTTAAAAAAAAATATTTTGTATTAATATTGAATATTGTGTCTTTAAAGGGAATTGTATATAATTAAATAGTTATAAGTTTCGTGCACGCACGAAGTTTACACATAAATCAAACTTATTTTAACATTTTAGTTCAGTATATCTATACACATATATAAGACTACACATGCCACATCACTAATGCTTACTAGGCATTTTAATGTTGACATGGCGCCTCTATGATGAGGTGGAAATGCCACCATGGCACTACATCCGGTTACATTATTAAAAAAAATTGTAGCAGCCAAGAATCGAACATGGGTCTCAACATTCACAGCCTCACGCATCAACCACTGAGGCAACCCATATATTTGTGTATTATCTTCTACTTCCAAACTAATATACTTCAGTGAGTACTCATATATGCAGCTTTTGAACTAAAAATTCAATGCCTAGTCAAATGTTCTTCATAACCTCCCCTCAACAATCGAACATTCCAAAAATCTTATCAAAACATAATCATCATCAAATCAATTTAACTGTGAATCCGGGGTTTGATTATATGATTTTCAAAATCATGACACAAAACCCTAAATCCATGATCCAACCTAATCGATTTCACTAGCGGTCGGGTAAGATCTCATTTGTCAATTCGTGAGTAATTCCGTATTCTGCAGTTGTTTCGATTTTTTAATTCATGAGTGTTTCGATTAATAGGTTTTCTTTTATTTTAATGGCCACATTGATCCAAAGCACTCCTACAATTGAATCCGGTATAATATATTTTTTTCTATTTTGTGTTAATTTATGTGTTTATATATTGAATTTGTTTGATGTACAAGATGATTTTGTTTGCTGACATTTTGTTTTGTAGGTACAAGTCACATTCTCTAAGGAACAACAATCTTTTACCATTGAATATATATTAAAATAGGTTGAAAATCTGATGGTGAATGCAGGATGGGGTTTCATCTCCGGCTCAAACAGGTATCAAGCATGACCTTGGTCTTTCCTTGGAAGAGGTAATATCAACGCAAAACACTATTCTGTGATAAATTATTGTTGATAATTATGACTAAAATTATCATCTCCTTATTCATGTAAGTTAATAATATATCCATTTAGGAAAATGTTATTCAGTTTCAATTCTTATGAGGTTCATCAATATGAATTTGGTCCAAGACAATCAGTTCTATTAGAACCGATATATTAGGAATTTTCATTCTTTGAATATATAGGGGTTCATATAAGGTTTTAGGTTGCTTTATGATGAAGCTTTTCTATCACCAATAGATATTATTATCTACTATCCTGATGTACACTTGCAATATCTTTTTGTGCATAACTACTTGAAACTGATGGTTGAAAACTATTTGCTATCTTTTCGAGTGTACTCCCTTATCTCTATTACCTTTTCACACCGTTTTTCAGTACTTTGTTTTTGGGTCCGTAGTGACTATTGGAGCAATGATAGGTGCAGTATTGAGTGGGAAAATAGCCGGTCATTTTGGACGCATAATGGTAAGGTCTTCTATTGTTGTTACTACCACTCGCTCTATTTTTCTTTAGTTGTGATTTGTAGTAGTAGTTAACTTTTATTTTGTAGCTCTTCTAATCACTTATTGTTTGATTTCATCTAAATCAGACTATGAGAATGTCAAAAGTTTTTGTTTGTTGGGGTGGCTAACAATTCGATATTCAGATGTCATTATTCTCCATTTCCTTTTTTTGTTTAGAAATATTCATAAATCACACACAGTTACACCAAGAAAACACGTTGTTTCTATTGTCAACATAGGTAACATGGTCCCTTAAGTCTAATCGAAATAAATTGTAGTGCCTATTTGTGGTTTTTTGAAAACATGACACTATAAATTTCTTAATTAAAAATGATCTTAACACAAGGTGTGGTGTTTTAAATGAAAGTCTACATCTTTAAGTGATATTTGAATTTTGCAGGTACAATAGTAGAAGATGGAATAAAATGGAGTATGGGTCAATGTCAGCTGTTCTATTTGGGGCGTGCATTGTTGATGCAATGCAAGATTTTTGTTCTTGATGAAGCAACTGCATCAATCGACAATGCTACAAATACAATGTTACAAGAAACCATTAGATGGCTAAAGGTACAATGTTTTCATTATTCGTGTTGATTTTATAATAAATAATAGTGGACGCAGTGTGATAAGTGTTCAAAATGGCCAAAGTTACGAGTTAATTTTATAATAAATAATAATAAAAAATGTTCTAAAGAGTTGTCCTTATTTGGTCGCTTCTGAATTGTTATTTCTAGGTCTGCCTGTCTTGCACTTGATGAACTAAATCCAAGAGAACTCGAGCACCTTCTTGTGATGGCTAAAGGTACAATCTTTTCATTATTTGTTATTCCCTTCATCCTATGAAAATTGCAAAATGTCAGATTATGCAAGTTTATATCAAATTAAGTGGATCATGTCGGTTTCGGGTCAAAACGAGTAAAATTGGGAAACTACTTGTCCACCCGTGACATTTACCTCTTGATCCAACGTATATTTTTCTTGTACACAACGTTTTTAGTGCTTCTATACTTGCCTTAGCTTCATTTAACTTACTTTTTCAGAGTGAGTGCTTCATTCACCTTACGTTTTTAGTGCTTCGTATTTCTCTTTCTTATTCGTAATCTAGAATTCCACAAGTGTAGGAATACCATGACCCATAGACCACACCAAGAACACGGAGCAAGTGGCCCCAATCAAACTGACCCATCAATTGCCCCCACCACCAAACACCTACGACACCTTCCGGATTGCTCTTGCATAGTCTGAAGTCAACCTCCACTTGGAAAAGGCAAACACAATCCGAACTGCACCTGGAATGTCTGCATGACTGTCAAACGCAGATTTAAAACCCTTCCTTAACTGGTGTCAATACTATCGACTATCTTTCAACTATTATGATTAAAAATAAAAATAATAATAATAATAAATTCTCATGCCAATAACATGGATAGAACTTATACATTCTTTTTAATGACATATTCCAAGGTTTGTAACGAATTATACATTTTGTTGTTACTCAGTCTCACCTTCCAACTATGTTTTGGCTATAATTTACTGAATATTCATTTACTCAAGTTTGAGGATCTAAAAAATATTCACGATCATTGCAGATTCAAAAACTGTTAATAACATATTATTGTTTAAGTCATGACATATTTAGTTTAAGTTATTTAAATATTTGTGGCTATGTTGGCAGGATACTTTATGAGCGGTGGTGGAAGCATGTTGTTTCTCAAAGCCACGTCAACCAATTGGGCGGAGATGCTTGAGATATACCAAAAAGGCAGGCTTGGCATTCCAACGTTCTATGGCAGTGACGTTGCTCATAGCAATAACAATGTATTCGGACCTATTGTTTTCCCTCACAATGTTGGCCATGGTGCTACCACGTTAATGTTTCTTTTGATTTTCGACTGTAGACTAAACATAGTGTTGGGATAAAAAAAGTCTTAAAGACTTGGAGGGTCTTCAAGCTTTGAATATCATAGAGATGTGTTGATGAAATAACACTGCAGGTTGATTATTGGTCGTGATAACAATACTTATCATCAACATTGCAAACTCTAATAAAGAAATTGTTTTTGTAAATTGTTCTTGAAACAAAGTGCGTGCTTCTTTTAGTTAACTAGAAATTCAATGATGTTGAAAAAAAAAGAGTTTTGGTGAAGTAAATGGCAAGATTGAATGGAAGTCTCTTTTTGTTTAGGTAATTTTAGAAGTGACAAGTTTTTTAGTAGTATACATTACTTAATTTTAGAAACAATTTTTTTTAATGAATAGGCCATTCTTAAAGAAGTTATATAAAAAATGAAGACAAAGTGTATCCTCCTGTAACAACAATGTAATGAATGGGGATGTGTACATAAGAGTGGCAGATTCCACAAAGAAAATTAAGACGATCTCAAATAACAATGCTAATAGTTTATCATCATGCGTGTTATCTTACTCTTTAATTTTCATATACAAAAAATGTCATTTCAAAGATACAAAGTCGCATATTGTACAACTGTCCATGCCTTTCTTAGATATGAATACTCTCTATATGGTTATACCTGATCACAAATTTTTCTCTAAGAATAATTCTTCTCAGCTTATTGGAGACCACATAATTTGACATTTGAATGTTAATTATGCACTTAACGTAGACCGTTATCCTACACACCCAACCAACGAGATCATTGGTACCATTTATAATTATGTCTATAATTATGTGTAATCATTAGTTTGGCCATTATTACTATGTAATTTTGTTCATCGACTATGTACCTCTACGTGTAATATTGGTCTATGTTTCCAGTTTCAGCAATAAACGAGTACTTCTGTGTACCATGTTTTAGTTTTAGACAAAAAGTTGAGAAATGTATAACATAAGTCTAAACTAATCAAGTCATTTTTATCCTGGAAGGAAAATGTACCTACACGCGTATAACAACCGATACTCTTGAAACAAACACATTCAAATTTGCATGTGTTTAATTAATATTGGACTTATTTATTTCCTTGATGATGTTGTAGACATTCAAAAGGCAAGATTATCTAAGCTAGAAAAGTAAGGTGCATGAAGCCAAGGCAACTACAGAAGCACTAAAAACGCTGTGTACACGGTTTTAAGGTTCTTTGATGTGATAAAGACGGCGAATACACAAAGTATACAACAACGTTGCGTACGAAGAAGTTTTATTTCCTCTATTAATAGGTACCATATAATTTAGATGTTCTCATACATTTTCATTGTTCTTTTTACATATAATCCATTAACACTTTCATTTTGTGTTTGAATTTTTGTGTCTAAGATATTAGTCGCTATTCAATATTTATTTACACCCGGTTAAACTTCGTCAAGTAATCTTATGGATGGGCGGGCTATGAAGCTAGTACACATATAAGAATTTGCCCATGAAAATTGTGATATAAGTATAACTAATACTTATGCACGAGTTTCATTATGCATTAATATCCATTAAAATTTTGTAAAAGATTTGTAAAAAATTCTGTTAGGTAACTCAAGATTTAATTTTATTTAGCTAACAAAGATGTTCATGTTGTTATTTAAATTTCACTACTTATATTATGTTGTACATATGATGCAAGTTTAATAGCACATAATGAGTGTTGATAAAGTTACATATAAAGTATAAAGGGTATAAAGTATAAGGGGGTATTTGTTTATAATCCAAAGTTATTAAAAAACATGAAGGCTTATAATATTACACTTAACTCTATATAATTTTTAAAAATTCAACCACTAAAGTTTTATTAATTACCTCATATTTTTTTAAGTTTTTGTTTTCACTAATTTGACACCTATATTTCTATGCGTTTTTTTTATCAACCAAATTTCTCCACCAAATTTATTAAAGGTTGACCAAAATCAATTTAATTTTGACTTTTATTAATCAATCACATTACACGATTTTGCTTACGTGGCGAAATCGAGCTATCCTATTGGCCCAATTGTTTTTTCAATAAGAATGAATTGATAAAATTACTCCGAAATAATGTAATTCCTTTATTATATAAAAGATTTATTCTGTAAATTCATAAGAATTGTGTTATCTCTACTACTTATAAAAAGTGTATGCGTTTTTTTTTTAAATCTTAAAACTTAAATTAATTTAGTTTGCATAAATTACCCTTAAGTACCCCTTAATACACTTTAATCTTGATTATTTCTAAACTTGATAACTTTTCAAAAACACACACTTTATTAATTTTAAAAAACATACACTTTGTGTTCCAAAAGACACACGCTTTGCATCAATAATCGAATCAGAATCATGATTTCATAAATATAACTATTTGCCGTTATAAACCGTCACTTTATGCGGGTATTTGTCAACAAATAATTTATGCAAATATATTTTTTTAATAAAATTAATAGTAAGAAAATAATAAATTAAAAAAAGAGAGTGCAAGTAGGAAAAAAGAAAAGTAAAAGTAAAAGAAAAAGAAAAGGGTTAGCAAAATGTTTGCTCTCCTTGATTATAACAACCCCGTTTCGTTTAATGGCCGTTAGGCCCCTCTGTTTCCAATTCATCGTCTCCTCCGTCAAGTCATCCCAAACCCTAACCCTCCGTCATCTCTCCGCCGCCCCACCACCACTCCACCACCACCACCACCACCGCTGCCGTCATAAACATCCACCACCACTCCACAGCCTCCGGCCCTCCTTATCCCTACAAGAAACCCTGGCTCAGAAGATCGGCAAAGCCATCCGCCGCCCTGGCGCCCCCTCCAAAGCTAGGGTTTATACTGATGTTAACGTTGTTAGACCTAAGGAGTATTGGGATTATGAAGCGTTGACCGTTCAATGGGGGTTAGTTAGTTTAGTTATTTAGTTTGTTATGAGTTTATGTTTTATTAAAAATGATTGAATTGATTGATTTTGATGAATACAGGGAGCAGGATAATTATGAAGTTGTGAGGAAAGTTGGGAGGGGGAAGTATAGTGAGGTTTTCGAGGGATTTCATTGTACCCAGGACGATAAGTGTATTATTAAAATACTTAAACCTGTTAAGAAGAAGAAGGTTTGTTCATTTTCAAGAATGCATATCTGTTTTTTTTTCTAGCATAGAATATGTGTAAAGATGTTTGATTTTTAGGCATGGTAGTTATTGTCGCACTTAAATGAAGAGTGACTTTGTATGGAGTTTATGTTGCGTGTAGGTTTTTTGGATATAAAATCTGCTTATACGTCAAAAAATGTTTTAGGCTTGCAAGTTTGTAGGTGCGGGTGCTTTTGTGGTTTATGAACTTAAATTCTCTTCCTGTATATAATAACTAAACTAGGCTAGTATGTATGCTATTATGTATGTATGTATGTAAGATGGTTGGACTAGATTTCAAGTGTAGATAAAGGATATAGAAGGATTGCTAGGATGATGGCTACAATGTTCAACTTATATCACTTTAAAGTTGAAAAGTCCTTCTTGTTAATGAATTGGCTAGTTGCAAATGATATTGAATAAATTGAGCTCTATCTACAAAACCCCGGAATAAGAGGATATGCGTATGGGAAATTTTCTCAGCCGTGCTTGAACACAGTTGCAAACTATTTTTTTAGGTGGCTGCCATATTACTACAGACTGCGAACCATGCTACCTTGAATAGAAGGCCGTATGCAGATCGTAGTTTAAAATTATTTGTACCAAAAGCCAGGAAGTTACAATGTCTCATGTGCATAAGAGCTTGTTGTATTCGGATACAACATTTTCTGGCTTTGCGGGTCCACACACACCATGTTTAACATGATTTTCTGGTTTGAGGTGGGGGTAGACATGCTGGATCTAGAAACGAGGAGCTTTCTGAAAATAACCCGTTACTGCTAATGCTACCATTATTTTGTTGCCATGTTTTGAGTTATTTTTTCAAATTCCAGTACTTAACAAACATACATTTCGTATCATCACTGACTGATGGCTCATGTTTTGTTTTATGCAGATCAAGAGGGAGATTAAAATCCTACAAAATCTTTGTGGTGGACCAAATATCATAAAATTGCTCGATATTGTTAGAGATCAGCAGTCTAAGACACCGAGTCTAATATTTGAATATGTGAACAACACGGATTTTAAAGTGCTTTATCCGACACTTTCAGATCTTGATATCCGCTATTATATCTATGAACTTTTGAAGGTAAGCATCGCAAGAACTTGCTTCTCGTGTCAGCAACTTGTTAATTGTAATACACATGTAGTTTGTTTTTTTTATGTTTTTCCTATTTGCTATGGTGTATGCCTATTGCCTCCTGTTGCACTTAATCGAAACCCAGAGTTGGTGCTGCTGGTCTTTGTACATTAACAACATCTGGATCTGCTGTGATTTAGATATGCATTGAAATTAAAAGAAAAATGGCATAGAAACGACAGCTAGATGCTATAGTATTTCACAGGGCCAGATAGTTGCTCTCAGTTTTGCTACCAGTTTGTGGTTCCTTTATATTTGAAATGGGAACATGGGCGCGATACCAGAGTCACGAAAAGTTAGTTCATTAAGCTATGTTATTTTTTGGTATGCAAGTGATATAAATGTGTAAATGTAGCCAGGCTTTTTTATATAGTGACGGTCTTTGATCCATCCCTGGGAATTCGTGAGGAGTATTTTGTTTTTCCAAGTTATCGGACATTTTGGTCTTAATTATTTATTCATTTGACCTGAATATAGCGAGTCACTGACGTAGGACTAGGACTGTACGGCACATATGGTCGACTTGACTTGCATATAATTGGTGTTTATAAGATTATTCGCCTAATTTGTTTTCATACCGTAAAATCAATTGGCCCCAACATGGTGTTAATGGTCGATTGACGTGTAATTTGTTAACACTAGAACTATAGACTATATCTTTACCGTATACCTTCTTGTTTGAAACTAACCTTTCTATTTTAAATAGTCTTTTTTACACAATCATTTTCTTTTCTTCTAAATGAAATTCACCCTTTTATTCATATACTTATTGGACCTCATCCTGTTTCACATAAAGAATATATGACATCCTATTTGGTTAATGGTGATCATGAGGGAATTAGTTGGATTTTAAGATTGCTTTTGGGTGAATATGAAACTAATAAGGTTGGGTTGGCTTGCCTCTATTTGTATTGGTGATTTTGATGGAACCTTTCCGCTTAAGCACCATGGTAGTTTATGAATGTTTGTTGAGAGTGAAAGGTTAATAGGACTATAGTGAACAGATTAACTATATGTTCTGTCTGATGATTTATTGGAAATGATGACAATATTCGTATGTATTAGTTAGCAAAGAATATAGAAATATAGAATAAGTTTTGTTATCATTGTATTAGCACCTGACACACTTTATGCAAATTATATCCTTCCAGTTACCACTTTAAAGTAGCCTCGTAAAACCACACTGTCATAAAGACATAAAAGACACATTTGTGTAATTGTTGGGATTTCGTCATGGGATATTCTATTTGAAGATTTAGAATTTTTTTATTTAGGCAGCATGAGTTTGTTTATTGTAATTTGTGCTTCTGCGTGTTGGGAGTATTAGCAAACGGCACATCTCTAAGAAGCCAAATTTCTCTAGGGAATGGTTTGAACCCTTTAATCTTTTTGACGGAAGATGAAGTAGCAGGAGACTCATAATATCGGTTAAAGGCTACTTGACTTCTATAAAAGTTGAAAAGTACTGTTAATAGTATTGATCAAAAGATGAATTGTCAAAAGCTTGATGTTCAAAAGATAGTGCCTTTAGACACTGCCTTACCCAGAGACCTTTCTCATATTCTATGAATGTCATAATTCTAAAGCTCATACGTCAAATTCCTGGCTTTTAGCAATTCTTTCATCACTTGGTTTAACTGACAGAATTGAAATATTTCATCACTTGGTTTAAATTGTGCGGGTTTTTTTTTAAACCCTAATTGTGGCCTATATTACATAGTTTTTGAGTACTAGATATAATATTACGTTATGAGGTAATTTAATCTTCTTTATTGATGATTCATTCGGGCTAGGTTTATATTTTTCTAATAAATATTGAATCCGTGCTGTTTAAATGTTTCTAATGCACTTGCTCCGGACCGTATTTAGGCTTTAGACTACTGTCACTCTCAAGGAATCATGCATCGAGATGTGAAGCCCCATAATGTGATGATTGATCATGAAAAGCGCAAGCTTCGTCTTATAGATTGGGGCCTTGCAGAGTTTTATCATCCTGGGAAAGAGTATAATGTTCGTGTAGCATCTAGGTATGTATCTTTCTACTTTGTTTGGATGAAATTCTTATGTTGTTTTACTATATTCAGTGTAGCAATCTTCCTCGTGAATTTTTTGACAATTAAATTGTTGTTCCCCGTTCACTATCGTTTAAAACAGTTTAAGAATAAAAAACAAGTTAATAGTAAACAATGACTGAAATTAACATAAGTAAAACACACTTATAAATTTTCAACATCATATTCTTATCAGAAATAAATCAACAAAGAATACGTTACCCAAGTACTTGCGGAATAGTACTTGGGATTGAAATAACAAAGTTTGGTGACTCCTCTCTACGCTCAGGCTAAGTCTGAGCACAACCCTTAGAGCTCACTGAGCTATCTCAGGAACTAAGTTGTATTTGGAGGAGTGAAAAGATGGCTTGTGTGTGTGTTTTTACAATTCACAAGCGTAACCTTTTCACTCCATCTCTTATGCTATTTATACATGTATGAGTTTTAACTCTATCCTAAGTGACAAATCTGACATCATACAGAAGACAAAATACTGATGTATTTTGTCTCTGTTTACTAAGACTATTCTAGGTAAGAGACAAGACTACTTTCCAAAAGTCAGTGATGACACTGAGCCTGATCTTTAGCCATTCAGGGAAAGTTGACTTTGGTTGATAAGGACTTCGTCTTATCTGATTCAAACTTATCCCGCCTTGTCCCGCTCATTCTTCGGTCTTCATATCCTTCAGTCTTCTACTTCAGTTTGTCTTCAGTGTAAGTAGTTGGAGAGGAGTCTTAGGGATTCAGTGAGTTATTGTCATCACTCACTGAATCCACCATCTTCTTCTTGACTCAGTCTTCACCCTTTAAGTTCCGCCTTGCGGAGTGGAGAGACTATCTTGTTGCCTCGCATCTGAGTATCCTGAAGATGGCTCACTGAGAGACTATGCACTCAGTGACCTGTATGTGTTTAACGGACTAGACACTTGGGCTATTTTCTATTCAAATCCTAGATAAGGGGTTTGGGTATTTACTGAACCCAACATAAATATTACTTCTTATACTCAGAATATATCATGCTGAAGTTCTTAGTCATTTGTTTTGCTCACACATCGCATGCTATGAGTTATATTACTTGCAAAGTTATGTTGTTACATGAGTGTTTATATTGCAACTCAACAACCCCGACATGTAGTAGTGTCGTTTGGCTGTAGAACTAGTGAACTTGTAATCGTCTCTTTAGTACTTACTTTTCCGTTTCTTTTTTTTATCTTTTCTATGGTTACAGATATTTCAAAGGTCCAGAACTCCTTGTTGATTTGCAAGATTATGACTACTCATTAGACTTATGGAGCCTTGGTTGTATGTTTGCTGGAATGGTGATTACGTTTTCCCTTTCTTTATTTTTTCATGCTTGATGAATTATATCTGAGTTCAATTTAGTTCTTTTATTGATTAGTTCTATATACGGTGTCTTTTTCTCTATCAGCTGCCTATATCTGTAATCAAATTACTAAATCAGTGATGGTTTCTGTTTAAGTTACTCTAAGAAACTTATGTCTGTATGCTAGCTTTATGAGCTTCATAGGTAAATCTCACAAGCTATGTTAACGCCCCTGATCTTTCTAATCCTAATTGAAATGGTGATTGTGTTGTACAGATATTTCGCAAGGAACCTTTCTTCTATGGACATGACAATTATGATCAATTGGTCAAGATTGCCAAGGTATGTGCACGTTTCAGACAGTCTATCCATCTTAGAAAAGGGAAAGAGAAACATGCAAAATACAGAAAGCTTTCTTGTAGTTCCGCTTCAGAATGAGTGTTTGCGTGTGTGTGTATTTTCATATTGGTTTACTATTTAGTCTCGATGTTTAAATCTGTAAGAGTAAAAAATAATGACGCAGTCTCTAGATTTGGTATAAATTTTTATAATGGAATCTAACTGATGTTTTGCACTCTTTGCTATTGTTGGATAGGTGTTAGGGACAGACGAACTAAATACTTACTTACAGAGGTATCGGTTAGAGCTAGACCCGCATCTAGTTGCTCTTGTTGGAAGGTTGGTGACATAATCTAATCATCTCAGCTAGTAAAAGCTCTAGTGTGGTCATTTATTAACTATATTGTATTTTCCTGTCGATGTATGTAGACATAGCAGGAAACCATGGACAAAGTTCATTAATTCTGATAACCAGCATTTGGCTGTTCCTGAGGTAAAAACACATTTCTTTACAAAGTATATATTCAACTATCGTCCGTTCCGTTCTGTGCTCGTGTGTTTTATAGTTGCACTTGTTTTGTGGAGTGTAGGCAGTTGATTTCCTTGACAAGTTGCTTCGATATGATCATCAAGAAAGGCCCACTGCTAAAGAAGCAATGGTAATTATCTTTTCTTCGTCCTTTACACACTCCTAACAAATCATTTTATTTTAGGGGGTTTGATGGACAATTATTGCTCATATCTAAATATACTTTAATAAGAAGCATGTTCACTTGTTCAGGGTTAATAATATAATGCATAATGCAGGCACATCCATACTTTTACCCAATAAGAAACGCTGAAAGCAGCAGAACCCGTGCATAGTGGGATAGAAGAATAAGAAGCAATTAGTACCTCTTCCCATTGTGACTCCATATTGTTGTTGATTATACTTTCTTAACTTTATGCTGCCCTTTATGTTTTTATTTTCGCAAGAAAACATGTTTGTGTGTTTCATTGTAAACTTCATTCTTTTTCGGAGTTCAGCTGTAAGATAAATAGTTTTTGTGATTTTATAGCCGCTTGGTAAGTTTTTCACTGCTTGAATCAGTTGTTTAGATGTAGTACACAAAAGTGTTAATTTTCCTGCTGTTTTGTCATGGGGTATTGTAGATGCGATCTTTTGTTGTTTCTGTTTATATTAAAACCACATCTCGGTTTCTGTTATCGTTAAGTTGATGGGGCAAGCATGGCTGCCCACACTTTATTTCCTTCTGTCACATCGTCCAACTTATAACTAGTTATTTTAAACTTGAACTATTGAGTTCAAGCTTGACCTCTAATGTCTTTGAACTATATAGTGGATATATCCCTGTTATTTTTTGGGAAATAACGGGGATGGTTTCCTTTTTTCCAACTACTATAAAAACTGTTCTTATACAGTCACTGTCGACTATCACTAGAAAGTGTTGCAGTTGAAAACTCACCTATTAAACAATAGCACTGTTTGCTTTAAACCTCTTAATATCATATTTATTTTCGTTTTAGACGCAAAATGTTCATTTTTGCATTCAGAATATATCCGTGTCTTGTTAATGTATCTGTGTCTTGTACAATGTATCGTCCCACATCAGTAACGATTAAAAGGCAAGTTTGGTTTATAAATGAACTAGCCTATAAACCCGTGATAAATCACGGGTGGCTTATAAAGAGTTTGAAAACAAAGGTTCAAATACTTAAAGTAACAAATAGTAATTCTCAAACAATAATCCAAATTTTTCACAAGTTAAGGCGAAAAAGAAACTTGCATATATAAAATCATAACATGAAACAACAGTTTGCATTAGATGATAGAAAGAAATAGCTATGGGAAACTATCTTCGTTAATCTTCAATAGAAACCTCTTGTTGGAAGGACTAAGTTTCAACCTCGAGATGATAGTGGTGTTACACGCATCGATTCTTGTTATTTTTTGTGCCTCCATGGGAATTATTTGCAACTCTTGTATCCTTGATTCATAAATATGGGCCGGTTTAATTGTGTAACTATACCAGCTCACATGCAAATCAATATAATGAACTTCTTAAATACCAACTATAGCATAAGTCAATCAGCAATTCAATTTTACCTTTTTGTTGCGTAACCATACCAGCTTACGTGTCCTTATCCTGTAGCGAACTCATTCATGTAACACCATATGAGCCAAAAGATTGTGCATGTAAGAAGTAAATGTAAGTATAAAACGCAAAGTCTGCATTTAAAGTGAAGTATAAATTCGAAGCCTAAAAATGAGCACGCGACAATTACTTCATTCTGACAAACCAAAGTTTGAGGCCTTTTTCACATTTTTTTATAGTGAATTGGATATGACACTTAAGCTATGAAAGAACTAAACTTTTACATATCAAAAACATATATGCTTACAAAATAACAACTATCCTCGGTTTTAATAGTTTTTTCAAATTATAATAGTTGGTCGTCAAACTTGTTTTAGCAAGGCAATATTAGCCCGAGATGAGGCGAACCTGACCAACGGTACTACCCATCTTTTCGTGTTAATCGGTCTGCAATACCAAGTGAATACACCTGTACTGAGATACCAAAAGCTCATTAGTATCAAGTATCGGGTAAGATTTTCTGTTCTAAAAATCCGATTAACATGACCTGCTTGTATCAGTGGAGGATGAATATTCTTGGCAATAAAAGACACACATAATCATTTATTTTTGAACGGCCCATAAATCACAGCGCAAAATTTTGACGCACCCATGAATTTGGTATTCTCATTAATCTTGAATTTGGTATTTCTCATTTACAAAAAACCCACCAAAAAACCCACAGAACTGTAAATCAACCATAACCCATTTATACAGGAAACAATTGAGTAAGTCATTAGTTTAAGGTTTTAAACCTTTTCATGATTGTAAAACATGATTTGAAATTCTTTGAAAGTTCTTTAAGACATTTCGTCGAACATGTTACATGCACTCCTTAAATAACATAAATCCTCATCTGTCAATGTGGTATCAAATCCCTTTCAAATATAACATATGAATATAGATCTTAAAAATAATGCAAAAATTGCAGCAATTGTTTCAAAAAGAAAAAAGGAATTAAGCAAAAAGAGATATGGATGTAACTCGAATGAACAAAACCAAACCTGGGTTAACACAAAGAGACATCTTAAAAATGATCTTCAGTCAACTTAATGTCATAAACACCAACTTAATGTCTCAAAAACCAAATATATTTTCAAGACTAACTTACGGTAGTACATGATTATAGTTGTAAATTCCAGATGAAGGCAAGAGCGACCGAAATCATTTATCTTTGTGTTGGAATCGCTCCTAACTCGTAAATGAAACGACATTGACGGGATTACATTATCTATCCTAGTTAGCTAAAACACTTTGGCCCTTATAATTGAAGTTACGTATCTACCTTACCTCACTTGCACAACCACAACTTATACACATTTTTTGCAATAGAAAAAAAACAATAGAGAATAAACACTATAGATTTTATGATGAATGCATAACAGTGAAAAACTAAATACCAACATTTTGAGAGTTACCCCATTTGCACGAAAACCACCTCTTTTGGGCATTACATCAAACACTTGTTAAGCATCTTTAAGATCACATAACCTATAAGAAGCCAACACGTACAAAACCTGAACATCATCATTATATCCCCAATTAACCAAGTTTCATCGATTCTTGTACACAATTTAAACATTAACCATGATCATTAGAAAAGTAGTTTTTTACTAATATGAAAGAGACAGATAACTAATATATTGATCAATGTTGCAAAAATCGGTCAACTCGGCCGATTAATCGCCGATTAATCGTTAATCGGCCGAGTACCTTGTCGATTTTTGAAAATCGGCCTAGGATAAAAATCGACACTAAGCAGTCAAAAAATCGGCCGATAATCGGCCGAATCGGTCAAAATCGGCCGAATCGGTAAAAAATCGGCCGAATCGGTCATTTTAAAAATAATAATAATTTAGGCATTATACTTAATTTGGGGATCGTATATTTCACTTATAATGCACAATGGGCATCATAATCAGAATTGGAACCTTTTATTGAGGTTTGGAAACATAGCAGACTTGGAATCGGTTAAGATTTTTAGTTTGGTCTTCAGAAATACCAAAAACTGCAGGAAATGCCAATCCGATTAATCACTGATTAATCCCGACTTGACCGATTACTCGCTGCAGGGTGGTCGACTGCCCGGCTACCGATTCACGATTTTTGCAACATTGATATTGATTCTAATGCCCTTATTCATTTTGAAAATTGAAACAGATATTCAAGAAGCCAACACGTACAATTGTACATCGTATCATCCCGCATCAGTTGGTGATTAAAAAGAAAGTTGGTTTATAAATGAATGCAAGGCTTATGTTCTTGAGGAGTTCGTGGATGATAATGATGAATTGGTATATATGCACCATTATTGTCCCCGTTTTTTTACACATCTGTTTTATAGCTGTGCCTCGTTAGTGTATCTGTGCTGCCTCGTTAGTGTATTTGTGCCTTGTACAGTTGTACATCGTATCATATGCACCATTTTTTATATTACACACCTGTTTTATAACTGTGCCTCTTTAGTGTATCTGTGCTGCCTCGTTAGTGTATCTGTGCCTTGTACAGTTGTACATCGTATCATATGCACCATTATTGTCCCCGGTTTCTTTTTTATATTACACACCTGTTTTATAACTGTGCCTCGTTAGTGTATATGTGCTGCCTCGTTAGTGTATCTGTGCCTTGTACAGTTGTACATCGTATCATCCCACATTAGTTAGTGATTAAAAAGAAAGTTGGTTTATATAGAGTGCAAGGCTCATGTGCTTGAGAAGTTCGTGGATGATAATGGTGAATTGGTATATATGCACCATTATTGTCCCCGGTTTCTTTTTTATATTACACACTTGTTTTATAACTGTGCGTCGTTAGTGTATATGTGCTGCCTCGTTGGTGTATCTGTGCCTTGTACAGTTGTACATCGTATCATCCCACATTAGTTAGTGATTAAAAAGAAAGTTGGTTTATAAGGAGTTCGTGGATGATAATGGTAAATTGGTATATATGCACCATTGCAATCCTCGGTTTCTTTTTTATATTACATCGTATCATCCCACATCAGTTGGTGATTAAAGAGAAAGTTGGTTTATAAATGAGTGCAAGGCTCATGTGCTTGAGGAGTTCATGTATGATAATGGTGAATTGGTATATATGCATGTTGTTCCCCGTTCACTATCGTTTAAAACAGTTTAAATGTATAAAACAAGTTAATAGTGAACCATGACTGAAATTAACATAAGCAAAACACATAGAGTAATTTTCAACATCATATTCTTATTAGAAATAAATCAACAAAGAATACGTTACCCAAGTACTTGCGGAATAGTACTTGGGATTGAAATGACAAAGTTGGGTGACTCCTCTCTAAGCTCATGCTAAGTCCTGAAAGCACAACTCTTAGAGATCACCGAGCTATCTCAGGAACTAAGTTGTATTTGGAGGAGTGAAAAGATGGCTTGCATGTATGTGTGTTTTTACAATTCACAAGCTTAAACTTTTAACTCCATCTCTTATGCTATTTATACATGTATGAGTTTTAACTCTTTCCTAAGTGACAAATCTGACACTATACGAAGACAAAATATCGATGTATTTTGTCTCTGCTTACAAAGACTATTCTAAGTAAAAGAAAAGGTCGCTTTCCATAACTCTGATGACACTGAGCTTGTAAGTTAGCCATTCATGGAAAGTTGACTTATGTTGATAAGGACTTCTTCTTATCTGATTCAAACTTCTCCCGCCTTTGTCCCGCTTTTCTTCATCTATTTATCCTTCAGCCTTCTACTTCAGTTTGTCTTCAGTGTAAGAGTTGGAGAGTAGTATTAGGGATTCAGTGAGTTATTGTCATCACTCACTGAATCCATCATCTTCTTCTTGACTCAGTCTTCACCCTTTAAGTTCCGCCTTACTGAGTGGAGAGACTGTTAGGAATTAGAATTTCCCGGTATTAAAGAGTCGGTCACCTCAAGTATATGTAATCGTTAGAATGCTCGTAGTCGTAGTTAAATTTAGGTTAGTAGTATTTTGTTAAGTAACACCGTGGAGGACAGACGGGTCTTTACCCACTGTATGCCTGATCCACAGCCCGTTGTGTGGCGATTTATGTAAGACTATAAATACTCTCTACCTCCCAAGGTAGAGAGTTGGAGCTCATAATAATATCTTTCACTTTCTCTCACTAAGTTCCCTAAACCTCTAACTTTCTCTCTAGAATTCCACTTATACGCCCACTTGTGTTAATGGTTTGATGTGTTTGTGAAATCCAATATCTAACAATTGGTATCAAGAGCCATGGTTAGATCATATCTTGCACATCTTTGGATTTCTAGTGGTTTTAGGTGGTTTTGAGTTTGAAAAAGTTTAGTGGTTTTTGCATCATTTGGTTGATTTCTTGTGTTAAAGTTTGGATTTTGTTAGTACTTTTATGTTTAGAATCATCACAAGTGTGTAGGTTTTCATTTGGTAAGCTTGAATCATCTTGGTTGGGTTGTTTTGGATTGAAAAGTGATGTTTATGTGGTTTTTCTTGCTAGCTTACTTAACACACGGAATACTTTCTTCGTAACGACTTGCTTTACAAATTTGTAGCGAGTTACAGCTTTAGACCTAGCGACTTAGAACTAGCGACTTAAAGTACAAGTAGTGGACTTTCCACCACGTGTAGCTTACTTGGTTTGTGGCGAGTTGCTCTTTAGCGACTTGTATCTTTAGCGACTTGAGTAGCGAATTGTGCCAAAATTTTGCTAGCGACTTAATGCTTAGCGAGTTACTACTTAGCTTAATTTGCAATTGTTTAGCGACATGGTGGTATAGCGAATTAGGTGTTAGCGACTAGAGGATTAGCGACTTGTACTTAGCGACTTGGATGTTGATTTAACGACTTGGGATTATTACTATTTAGTTGCTAGCGAGTTGGTTCATTATCTTCTAGCGACTTGGGTGATTGCTTACGGTTTTCTCTTGATTTAGTAAAATCCCGTGAAAGAATCTATTTCCGGTTTAATCATAGAGTTATAAAATCCCGTATAATCTGTTAACATGTCTACCAACGTTCCTACTATCATCTCCACTGCTGCGAGGATGTTCAAGCACTGGGTCAGATACTCGCCCACCCATGCTTGACAGAACTGACTACGATTCTTGGGCTCAACGAATCAGATTGTACTGCCTTGGAAAGGAAAATGGTGTCAACATTCTCAAATCCATTGATGAAGGACCATATCGAGTTGAGACGACTAGAGACATACTTGATACTAATGAAGATGGTACTTCTGTTTACGGAATGGACAGACCTAAAATGTATGATGAGCTTGATGATAAGGAGAAAAAGAGATTCGATGCAGATATCATGGCTTCAAACATTGTTCTTCAAGGTCTTCCTAAAGACATCTACAAGCTGATCAATCACAACACCGATGCAAAGGCAGTTTGGGATAATGTTAAGATGCTTCTCTCGTTTCAATTAACTATGGAAGAAAGAGAATCCCAACTCTATGACGAATTTGAACACTTCAAGATGAAACCAGATGAGAATGTCTATGAGTACTATGTGAGATTTCATAAGTTAGTGAATGACATGAGGAACATCAAAATGACTATGCCTAACATTCAACTGAACTCAAAATTTGTGAACAACATGAATCCCGAATGGCACAAGTTTGTCACCACTGTGAAGCTCACTAAAGGATTGAAGAATACAAACTATGAGCAACTCTATGCCTTCCTCCTTCGGAATGAGAGACATGCTATGTTTGAAAAATTGATTCTTAATCAGTTCAAAACCAACCAGCGAGAGACAAGCTCGTCTAATGACTCAACTGCCTTCTACTCAAACATCGGAATCACAACCAAACCTTCACAAGTCATACCCTTGGGTAATGGTAATCACAAACTCATTCCCGATCCTATGTTCAAACAAGCCGATGCTGATGCACACGTGGGTAATTTCATTAATCAACTAGCTCTTCTGATTAGTCAAAACATGAATTCTCTCCCACAAACCAACAACAACCTCGGAACAGCATCTAACCCACACAATCAAGCCACTGTTAAAGATGGAAGGATCGTGGTGCAACCAGTTCAGAAAGACAAGATGATCGTGGAAGAGGTGGAGCTGGTAGAGGTTATGTTGGCAATCAGAATCGAGGAAGGAATGGTAACCAAGGTCAAGCTAAGCCTATCAAATGCTGTGGTGGTGAGGGACACATTGCAAGAAACGCACATCTCCAAAGCGCCCACGAATGCCGATTACTTCGAGATAAGATGCTGCTGGTACAAGCTCAAGACAATGGTGCTGCTTTGGATGAAGAGGAATTGTTGTTTCTAGCTGAGGGCAATGCCAAGACCTATGATGCGATGTGGATGAGCAGCCTATTCAGGAGATAGGTCACAATCATCAGAATGCCTTTCAAGTCGCTGATTGTGATGCATACGACTGTGATGTGGATGATGGACCTACGGCACACACAATTTTTATGGCTAGCATTTCTCCAATGGTTTCTCCCAAGGTCTCTTCTTCACCACTAGCGGGCCCATCCCAAGACAAACTCATCTCAGAGGTATTAAAACTATACGATAATGCTTATGTGCAAAAGATGCATGACAAAGTACAATCAACTGAAACTATTGAATCAAATGTTGAAAATATGGGTAATATCGAATATTATCCCATATGTTCAATACGTGAAACAAAGTGAAAGTGAAGGTGTACCAAGTGATGCATCTTCCGCAGTCAACAATGACTATGTTTTTGATGAATACACTGCATGTGCCCCTGATGATTCTGTAATTTCAACTAAATGCCTATAATGAACGTGTTGCTATTTATGAACAACGTGCTAAATTTGAGTTGACCACTCGTGAGCAGGAAATGGATGACCAAGTGCGCATACTATTAGAAAAAGTAAGTATAGAGAAGAAGTATTGAAACAAGAATTAAATTCCTTGCAAGAAAAACTTTCTAAAACAGCTAAGCAAAACAAGAACTTCAAGAAAATGTGAAAATGCTTAAGCAAGAATTTAATGCAAAGGAATCAAAACTCTTGAGAGATTTTTCTAATCTGAAAACTTTGAAAAACAAACTTGAAAACAAGTTGTACATACAAGGAAACACCATTCAGATTGCTCACATGGTCACTAAACATAGAGTTCTAAGCGATAAGCATAGTGTTCCCATTATTGATAAACCCAACCCTGAGTACGGAAAGATAGCTAAAGCAGCTCAAAGTGTGATCTATGATGGCAATGAGATTCTTAAACCTAGACAGAAACCTAGTTGCGTTGAGTGCACTGAGGAAGATAAGAAATCGGATGAAGTCACTAGGGAAAGGATGAACAAAAAATTAGATAATCCTAAATGCAAAGAGAAAAAATAATTATCACTCCCCATGACTACAAGAAGGAAAACTGGATTTCCTTGAACATGTTTAAGCCTCGACATTGTTGACTCCCGAACAAGTTTTCTCGAAAAGGATTTAGATAAGCGTAAAGTCTGAAAATATTGTTGAAACAAACCCTCCCCTATGGAAAATGCCTAGAGCGACGGTGTATCCTCCTAATACACCAATGCATCTTGTTCCTAGAAAAATTGCCACTAAAAGCAAGACCTTAATTAGCCAATATGTTATATTTCAACTATTTGTTGATTTTGAGAAAACTTGCAAGAAAAGGATCACACCCACGGTATAACGGAAGGAGAAAGGGTTTTGAGCAAATGAAAGAATGTTATTTAACTGAGGTCATGCCTTTCTTTAAACTTCTAAAAGATCACTTTGAGAGTCTTAAAAGGGGGATAGAAACTGATATCAAGGGAATGGAAAAGGAATTTGATGCAATGGTAGCTGAAGTTAGTGATTATGAGCGTGCACTAAAATATAATGAGATTGAGAGGAAGAACTTGCATACATTAAATGAGACTCTTATTACTGAATGTGTTGCTCAAGATATCTTTTTCACTGCTTCAAATTGCTCTATTAATGCTTCCAAATTTCATGAACTATCTGTGGCCCTGAAAGTCTCCCATGATCGTGTCATTGAGCTTGAAAAACTAATTCTAAACTAAACGAGAAAATTGAACTGGATGATCACGACAATTTGGTTAAACATTTTTCTAAACTGGAAGTTGAGCATTTTAATTTACAACTAAAATATCAACATCTTAAAGAAAATGTTAAAACTTCAAATATCAAGACATCCTCAGATGCTCCAGAGTTTGATGCAGTTTTTCAAATTAACAAACGTGATGAACAGATTCAAGCTCAGCAACACGATCGAAAAGTTGAAAGCCCAATCTCTCAATTAAAGGGTCAAACGAACAATATGACAGGCTCCCAAATCCCTCCTCCTTTAGATTCTCGGAATTCTCAAACTTTTCATCTTCAAAACTTAGTTGATGCCTTACAAAAGGAAAACGAGAGTTTTCTAGAAGAAAATGAAAAAGTTAAACGACATTTTAAAGAGTTATATGATTCAATGAAAGTCACCCGTGACCAAAACAACGAAAAAATAACGTCTCTACAAAAGGAAATTGAGAATCGAGAAGTCGGGAAATGGGAAACTGACACTTGTTTTCAATAAGAATGTTGTCTCAAAGTCACCCTTAGACTGCAAATACACTGTGACGCTTAAATATATTCCTCCTCATCTTAGGAATAATGAACATGCTTTTCATGAATACTGTGCTCACCTTAAGGATAGTCTAGAATGTCTCCGTGAGATTGTCGAAGAGGATTTCATTAACAAACCTCTTGATAGTGAAATTAGGTTTGCTTGCCTCCGGGCCAAACGATCTCAAGAGTTGCTAGAATGTGTAATTGCCACATGTCCCAAATCCTTAACCTTAGGTGCAAAAGGCAAAGCTGTGATGCCTTGTTCTATGCCTAGTGCCAAGCAGAAATCCGTTCTATGCCCAGTCTTAAGAAAGGAAACACTAATGTGCCTTCAAGTAGTTCAGATTCCGGATATGTTAGTGCTAAGAAAGTGAACTTTAGTGTGCCTGCAAAAAGCTCAAATCACGGTCTTAAGAAAGTATACACTAATGTGCCTTCTAGTACTTCAGATCCTTGCACATCAAGTTCGGGAATGCAAAAATTAGATCAACCAACTAATGTTCCCATTCCCTCTACAGAGTAATCGGTGACTTTAAAGCGAGCAGGTCAAAGTCTCAAGACAATACAAGGAATGATAGGACCTTGCAAGCTAAGAATGTGCATTGGAAGAGAGTAGAAGACCAATCTAGGAACTTTAAGCTTGAGTTGAATAAAACGAATCGTGTTGATTCTAGTATTAGCCTTAGGCGCATCGTAATTAATTCAATTCGATACTATTTGCAAACCTTGTAATGATGTCCGCTTGAATTCTGTTGCTAATCATGAATGTGGTGTGAATGCTTTGTCTAATGTGTCAAATGCCCGCTTAAAATTGTTAATGCTAATAATCGTGCAAATAAGGCAAAAAGGCTAAAACGAAAGATTGTTAGAAAACAGTGGAAACCCACAGGAAGAACTTTTATAAAGATAGGTTATTATTGGATACCTTTTGGCCATAAGAATAATCAGCTTTGTTCTCAAACTGCTAAGATTATGCCCACTAGAAAATGGATGCCTACGGGTAGAACTATTCCCTTAAGAAGTAAACATACTTTGAATAGGTCAAATACGACACCAAAGATTGCATCTATTCCCAATGATTCCATTGCTTCTACTTCGATATGGATGTTTCGTTTCGATGTGGGTGTTCCACCATCTGTTACTAACCAAGTGGAACCCATTCTTGCATGGGGATCCCAATTATCCAGCTTATCCATTCTTGTCTCGTGTTCAACCGCAGATCATTCAAATCGCTCGTGGTACCGGACTCAGGCCGTTCCAAGCATATGACTGGAGACCGGTCGCGGCTCATGAACTTCGTGAGCAAATTCATCGGACAGTTAGATTCGGTAATGATCATTTCGGTGCAATTAAGGGTTATGGTGATTATGTTGTTGGTGATAGTGTTATCTCTAGAGTATACTATGTGGAAGGTTTGGGTCATAATCGTTCTCTCGTTGGTCAATTCGTGATTCTCGATCTAGAAGTAGCCTTCGAAAACATACTTGTTTTGTTAGAGAACTTAATGGTAAGGAACTGTTAAAAGGAACTCGTGGTTCAAATCTTTACACCATCTCTATCGATGATATGATGAAGTCTTCTCCAATTTGCTTGTTATCAAAGGCTTCGAAAACAAAGTCATGGTTATGGCATCGTCGTCTCAATCACTTGAACTTCGGCACCATCAATGATCTTTCCATAAAGGACTTAGTTGTAGGTTTACCTAGACTAAAGTATGAAAAGGATCATCTTTGTTCAAGATGTCAATTGGGAAAAAGCAAAAGTATGCCCATAAACCCAAACCTACTAACTCTCACGAAGTTCTTCATATGATTCATATGGATTTATGTGGACCAATGATGGTGCAGAATATCTTTGGGAAGAAATATGTGTTAGTTGTGGTTGATGATTACTCTAGATTCACCTGGGTCAAGTTCTTAAGGACAAAGGATGAAACTCCGAATATCATCATCAAACTCATCAAACAAATGCAGTTCGACTTAACAAAACCGCCGTAATTATCGAACGACATAATGGAACCGAGTTTGTTAACAAACAACTTAGTGAATTCTATGAAAGCATTGGAATCAGCCATCAAAGAAGTGTTCCACGAACTCCTCAACGGAACGGTGTAGTTGAAAGACTAAATCGAACTCTTGTAGAAGCCGCTAGAACAATGCTGATTTACTCAAAGGTTCCAATGTTTCTCTCTGGTCAAGCAATTGCCACCGCATGCTACACACAAAATCGCTCCCGATTCACACTCGTACATGGAAAAACTACATATGAACTTGTCCACAACAGAAAACCTAATCTCTCTTTCCTTCGTGTGTTTGGTGCATTGTGTTATCCAACTAATGAGGGTCAAGACTTAGGCAAACTTAGGGCTAAAGTTGACATTGGAGTATTTGTAGGATATGCACCAAACAAAAAGGGATACCGAATCTACAACAAAAGAACCCGAAATATCATGGAAACAATTCACGTTACGTTTGATGAGCCGACCGGTCAAATGGCTCTGACACTCCAGTTCCGGACCCGCGACTTCAAAATAGTCCCATTAGTTCATCCCTTGTTCCAAACTCTTCTCAAGAAACTCCATATGTACCTCCATCCGAAGATGATTTAAAGAAATTGTTTGATCCTATGTTTGATGAACTTTATGATTCAATTACTAATGAGGTGTTGATCCCTACAACAGAGGATGCTCATATTCCAGTGAATGAAGTCAATCCTTCAGTCTCAATATCTTTAAGTCAAGAAGCACCTGCTGCTGATCCTTCAGCCTCATCAACAAATCATCATTCTTCAAATGTACATCATGGAAATGTTTCAGGCATCAATGATGAAGTTAATCCCTTTGCTACTCCCGAAGATGCTCCATTTGAAAACATATTTGCTCCTGAATCATCATCGAACCATCTTCTTCAGAGACATCGACTCGCTACCTCAGTCCCTCAACAACTGCCACATGAACACCGTCGAAAATGGACTCACGATCATCCATTAGACAACATCATTGGAAATCCCTCTCGCCCTCAGATCCACACGGAAACAACTTGCAACCGATGCCTTATGGTGCTTCTTCAACTCCGTACTCTAAGATCGAACCAAAAGATGTTAAAACCGCCATGAATGAAAATAGCTGGTTCAATGCTATGCAAGATGAAATTCATGAGTTTGATCGACTAGATGTATGGGAATTAGTACCGCTCCAGATTGTGCTATGATTATTGCTCTAAAATGGATCTTCAAAGTGAAACTTGATGAGCATGGTGATGTGTTGAAGAACAAGGCTCGATTAGTTGCTAAAGGATACCGTCAAGAGGAGGGTATAGACTTTGAAGAATCTTTTGCTCCGGTGGCTCGAATCGAGGCAATTAGAATCTTTTTGGCTAATGCCGCAAGTAAGAACATGGTAGTCTATCAAATGGACGTGTAAAGACGGCATTCCGAACGGAGATCTTAAAGAAGTCGCTCACGCCACCAACCTCGAAGGATTTGTGAATGAAGAGCATCCTACTCACGTTTATCGTCTGAAGAAGGCTCTTTATGGTTTAAAGCAAGCTCCAAGGGCATGGTATGATACTCTGTCAAAGTTTCTTCTATCTACCGGATTTAGCAAAGGAGCAGCTTGATCCTACATTTGTTCACCGTGAAGTCGTGCAAACATTTAACTCAAGTTCAAATTTATGTTGATGATATTATTTTTGCCTCGACTGACCCAATGGAATGTGATCGTTTTCTAATGAAATGAGTTCAAAATTTCAAATGTCAATGATGGGACAAATGTCATTTTTCTTGGGATTACAAATTTCACAAAGTCCCGGAGGCATTTTCATAAATCAATCTAAATATGCAACGGAGATCTTAAAGAAATTTGGATTTGATTCAAGTGACCTGTTGACACTCCCATGATTGATCGAACCAAACTAGATGAGGACCACTCAGGGATCATGATTGACCAAACAAAATATCGTAGTATGATTGGATCCCGATGTACCTCACAGCCTAGTAGACCGCACATCTTGTTCGCCGCTTGCATGTGTGCTAGATACCGTGCTAAGCCTACTAAAATGCATCTTGAAGCGGTTAAACGGGTCTTTCGGTATCTCCAAGGAACCATCAATATGGGACTTTGGTACCAGAAGGACACCGGTATGTCACTAACAGCCTATGCAGATGCTGATCATGCAGGATGTCAAGATACTCGTCCAAGTACGCCCGAGGTGCTCGCTTTTGGGTGATAAGCGTGTGAGCTGGTCGTCAAAGAAGCAAATGAGTACTTCTATTTCCTCTACAGAGGTGAATACATAGCCATGTCATCTTGTTGTGCTCAAATCCTATGGATGAGATCTCAATTATCGACTATGGCTTTGAATTCAACAAAATCCTCTGTACTGTGATAATAAAAGTGCTATTGCTCTCTCATGCAACAACGTTCAACACTCAAGAGCAAAGCATATCGACATTCGACATCATTTCATCAGGGAACAAGTGGAAAAAGGTGTGGTGGAACTCTATTTTGTGAGATCTGAATATCGCTTAGCGACATCTTCACCAAAGCTCTTCCAAGAGAACGCTTTTGAGTTCATACTTCCCGACTAGGCTTGAAAAGCTTTCAACCGAAAACACTCAAACGTCTTCAGGAAGAAGACGAGGAGTAAAGGTCTATCTTCATCTATCTCTTGTATATATCTATTCAAAAATCAAAATACAAAATTATAAAACCTTCAAAATCCATAAAAATCAGAAAAATTCGAAAAATCTTCAAAAATATTGTCATTTTGTCATGCGTTTTCTCGGTTCGATAATATCTACGGTCTTTGTGCTGTCATTCAAAGAATGACACGGGACTTTAGATTCGAATTCCAAAAAAAAAAATCAAAAAATTTTTTTGGGAGAAAGAGAAACAATGGTTTATTGTCATTTCAGCAAGAACCCGCTTTTTCAAGGAAAGAACAGAGCCATACTTTATCATGTTTTCAAAATTCCATGCTCGGATTCTTTAATCATTTATCTGCTGAAAACTAACTGCTTTGAAAAATAACTCGGTCTCTATTTTTGATAATCATCCGGACTTATTTGTCAAAATATCAATCTCTCAATCAACAACCTATGTCATTGATTGAGGGGAGAATGATTTCAATTAAATTAAAAAGTTATTTGGCATTCAATTGTTTTCAAAAGATATTCATGCATGTTTTATCAATGGAGTTTAAAGTCTTAAAATCCGATCATTATCAGCTAAAACGCTTTCATAATCAAGTCACAATTCTCCTTAAAAGCTTTCAAAATCAATTTAAATCTATAAGAGATCACAAATCTCAAATGATTTGATAATTGTGATCGGGGAGAATGTGTGATTTAAATTGGATTTAAACTGATAATTCGGTAAATGGTTTTATAAGGATGTACAAGCTCTCCTTCCCACATGTGACAAACGATTTCAAATTTTCCATGCACATGTTGAGGGGGAGCATCTATCTTAAACCTATGATTTGAAACGTGATAACTTATCTCAAGGTGCAGGTTCCCTCTAGTATGTGCAAAACTCTTTTCAAATCTCGAGGCACATATTGAGGGGGAGCAAAATCATGAAAACCTCATCCTTCCCCAAAATGCTTTATCTACTTGATTCGATTAGGGAAGTGATGTTGATATTTTTAAAAATGGTAATCAAAGAAGTTAATTCTTTCTCTTGCCTCCGTGTGGAAAACTATTTCAAATACTTGATTCACATGTTGAGGGGAGTTCTTCTTCTAAAAATATCAAAAACAATTCAGGTACAAAATGCTTTGATAAAATATCATAAGTATCCGGATTGATTTTCAAATGGTTTTCAATTGGTTCCTATGGCAGATGAACAATACCAAAAGACCGACCAACTTTACATTATGTATGGTGATATAAGGACGATAAGGTTAGGTATGTGTTCCCATGATCCGCCAGAACCGAGGGATCTACCCAGGGACTATCCACTAGTTAGTGTAGAGTTCTTAGGTATGATGATAAAAGGAGAAAAATGAGATATGGGAAGAGTGCGGACTAAGACTGAGCTAGTAATGGAATAAACCCAACAAGGTTCTTGCTATGAAGTCTCGGTAAGCACTAAAGGGGTTGAAGAATTAAAAAGAATTGAATGAGAAAAGGGTGAAAACAAATAGCCCTCCATTTATTCAACCTTAGGGCGTAAACCGGTTCAATTCATATGTTACTGATGGTAACATCGGTATTGAAGACAAGACGTCATGGACCCAGTGACGTACTGCACTTCAACTTTCCAAACCACTCAAGTTCCTCTTAAAAGGACTTGTTTCATTCTCACGGGAACCGACATTATCTATCGACTTTCTCTTAGAGATTGTTGATATTGAAGAAGGAGACCCTCTCCCTAGTCTCCGATATAGGATCCAAATATGCACAAATTGAGTCTAGAGCCACGAGATCATCAATAAATCTCATTAGGACACTTTCAATGAAGACTCTCTGTTTCACACAATGTGGAAAGAGAGATTATATCTTGAGTCCTACGCATTATCCTTGTGGTATTGCCGTAACATCCGAGTGATATGCTAACATACTCACAATGAAGATGGAAAGCCTTCTGGAGCCAACATCTAACAAGCTCCTGGTAGGTGGCATGTGAGATCTATTATATAGATCAACCATGTGACAACCGAACAGAAACAATGGGGCGATTCAATCTTTTGAATCAATCCCGGTTCAGGTTATGGATTGACGGATACCTTTGAAAACCGGTCTTTGTGCTTTAAAACTCTTTTCATTAGCACGTCGACCGTGTGCTAATTTTTCAAATCAAAAGGTGTTTTATGATTGATAATTGATTTTCATTAAAACCTTCGTATTTGCAAAAACAATTTCTATTGAGCAATACACGATTGTTTTTCAAATCTCTTTTCATCAATCGGTGGACGTAAATTCGCAGGTTCACTCACTCCGTGTTGTCTTCTTTGAGACGTTCCGGTTTGAGAACGCTAGAGCATGCGAAACCCCGCAAGGAAATTCTTCGAATTATACCGATCACAAAGATTTGTATCGATCAACGGGAACCGTGGGCCGTGTACCTCAATTCATCGAAAGTGATCAAAGACACTTTCGTGCGCTTTATTGCTAACTGCCTTATGCGTACACCCCGACGCTTGCAAATGATCGTAATGAAGCGGTCAATTCATAGCCACATGCTCACCTAACACATTCATCTCAAAAGAAATCATGATTAGTGCATCAATGACTCGGATATTTTCACTCCATGCTTCTCACGCTACGCCGCCAATATCATGAATCATCGAATGCTTCCGCTACTCTGATGAGAATATATCATGATCCAGAATGTGAGCATGTCGGTCCGAATGTCACAACATCACATAATACCAACACCACAATGGATGTATCGAGATTTTCTATTAGCCGATGATCTCAAAAGCTGGCTCAACATTATTATCACGTGGATCAATAAAGGACCTCCACTTGGATTAACCAAACATGCAATGAGTGGAATCAATGACTACGAGCCTCGGAGCAAAGTACTACATCAAGAATGCAAGATCAATTGTTAATGTAATATCCGATTGTATTCAATGTCATTTTAGTATATGTTTGAGGTGACCTCCCTTAGGGGGAGATTGTTAGGAATTAGAAATTCCCGGTATTAAAGAGTCGGTCACCTCAAGTATATGTAATCGTTAGAATGCTCGTAGTCATAGTTATATTTAGTTAAGTAGTATTTTGTTAAGTAACACCGTGGAGGACGGACGGGTCTTTACCCACTGTATGCCTGATCCACAGCCCGTTGTGTGGCGATTTATGTAAGACTATAAATACTCTCTACCTCCCAAGGTAGAGAGTTGGAGCTCATAATAATATCTTTCACTTTCTCTCACTAAGTTCCCTAAACCTCTAACTTTCTCTCTCTAGAATTCCACTTATACGCCCACTTGTGTTAATGGTTTGATGTGTTTGTGAAATCCAATATCTAACAGAGACTTCTTCTACGCCTCGTACTGAGTATCCCGAAGATGACTCACTGAGAGGCTATGCACTCAGTGACCTGATTAGTGTTTAACGGACTCAACACTTGGGCTATTTTCTATTCAAATCCTAGATTAAGGGGTTTGGGTATTTACAACCCAACAGCCCCCATATTTGGATATACAAATAGCCTAAGTGGTTGATAAGTGTAAGTGAGCAAATGGCTTCTTCCTACACTGAATGTACTAACGAATACAATAAGGAACATCAATATTTTAACAAAATATACATCGTTTATTGATCAAATTACAAAAGGTTCCTATCACTAGTACAAAAGATAAATCAAAATAATGTCGCTTGAGATGGATCCCCAGGCTTCAAGCTTAGGCTTCGTTTTGAGGAGTGTTTCTTTGTCGTGGTGCTCTCTTATCTTGGCATTCGTGTCTTGGCGTAACCTCGATGTTTGCGGGGTTTGATTTGAGAGGCCACGGTATGTAGCTCAAGATTGCAGCCACACCAGCCTGATCAATATCACTCTATCTTTGAAAAGCAGGGTTTCCATAGACATCAATGTGGAATAGCCCTCTTTCAAGCTTCTCAATCACTAGACAGTTCACAAATTTCACACCTTCAGCCCCTGTTGCATTCTAATCCGTGCACTTTGATTTCAGTGTTGGAACTCAACTCTCTTCCTTTTGCCATGGATGATTGTGGTTGAGATCCTTGAGGTGCGCTTAAGGCGGGCTGAATTATTAGTTGGACAATCCCTCAGCCTTTCATATCTTTTACTGAGCATCTTCATCGTGTCCTTAACCACCGTGATTTTTCTTCTTTTCAATAATTGGACCCAGTTCATCGAGTTCGTGATCCCGTCGTGAATTTTAGAGGATCATGAACTTCGAAGTGTCTTTTATCATCCCCTTTGTAAACGCTCATGGCCGAGGTTTGGTATTAGGGATGATTCTCGACATCGTGATCTTTTCAGAAGCCTTCGGCTTGTCATTGTCCAGCTTGTAATGCTCAATTCTCGCTTTGCCCGAGCTTCAGCTTTTCTTCTTCTTCTTCCAACTGCTTTTCTCATTGCAGTCATCCGAAAGCCTGGGCTTCCTTGAACTTTTGTCCTGCCTGACCCTTTTGGAGCTTGCTTGGATCTAATCCCATGTTTTCTTCTTCGGCGACAACCTTTGCCGTGCTTCTCGTTCTTTTTCTCTTCCTCAGCTAGTTTCAATCTTCTTTCTTCTTTAGCAAGATGTTTACTCACCGTTGAGGTGTGAGTGTATTCAGTGTCGCCGATTTTATAGGGAATCTTCTCGTGCTCATGGTTTTCATAATGCCTTTGCCTTTGTCCCGCCCGAGGAAGATGATGCAACCAAGGGTGGTGGTGTTGTTGTTATTGGTGTGATTACCGTCGCTGTTGTTGTTGTTGATGTTGTTGGTGGGATTGATGAGATAGGTGTTGCCGACGGTGGTGATGATGAGATTTGAGCCACCGATGTTGATAGTGTTGGCTCCCCTCGTGTGAGAAGGAGGTTCTTCAAAATATTCTCCCTCAACTGCTGCCGGAGCTTCAGTGAGGGCAAGAGTTGGAGTTGGTGCTGAAGGGGATGGAGCTGCTTGACCCTTGAAGGCCTGATAAATTTCTGAGATCATAGCCTTAATGTCCGAAGTGTCGCTTTGAATACCAGTGACCTTTGTTTCCAAATTAGCCTCGAGAAATTTCCAGAGTCGCATTCTCGGGCCCAAGATTCCGTGCCGTGAGATGAGGATGCTCGAGCCAAAGTAGCCACATGTGTATTCAAAGAGTCCAATGTAGCTTGAAGAGACTGGACTGAGGATGGAAGACCCTAAACATTTGTAGACTTGAGCATATTGAGCAGTTCAGTGAGGTTTGAGGATTGTTTCAAGTACACCTCAGCATCTCCAAAGACTTTAGAGTTGAGTGCTAGGTCTTCTTGACAAACTCCCCGATTTCATCTATCGTGGTACCTACACCCTGAAGATGCCTGAGGAATTTAGCCATGTTTTCATCCGCCGGTGAATGTTGTCATACATCAGATCCCTGTGCTCATGAACATTTTCATCAAAGCCATGCACCTCAGCCTTTAGATCAAGATAACTCGCAGCTTCGCAGTGTTGTTCCCACAATGTGTCAGTGACCCAAGAATATAACCTTCTTGAAGCTTTGGTGATCCACTGAACGAGCCGTTTCAAGTAAGTGGGAGAACATTATCAAATCTTTCAAATTCATCAGTAGAGGAAGAGGAGTCATCATTGTCGCTGGATTGGTGATTCAAGATGCTCCGTGGATCGGATGAGGCTCTTGTTCATTGAACCTCAACGCCCATTTCTTCTCCACCGATAAGATTTCATCATCGCCTCAAGAAGCTCATCTTCGTAAAATAATATCCCATGACATCAGCAGAACAACTGTGGGTTGGTGATGGGTTCCATATCGGGTGGTGTGTTTCCTCTCGAAGTCTTTGTCCCTCGTTGACCCCTCGGACACCGGTGGGCGCTTTCCCAAAGGCCTTCGCTGGAGTCAGGATTGGTTGTGGGTTCAATATCGGCGGGTTGTTCCTTTCCCTCCGAGTCTTTGTCCCCCAGTGACCCCTGAGACACCGTGGGCGCTTTCCCAATGCCTTTAGCAGAGTCGTGATAGTTGTATCCTTATCGCGGGTTGTTTGATTCCCTCTCGAGTCTTTGGGATCGATCAGCTGTGCCCTCGCACAAAGGCTTGGATTTGCTAATGTCATCACCGGGCGCTAGGAAGGCGCCCCTACCAAATGAAGTTGTATGTTTCCTCTGGATCTTGGGGAGTAGTAGTTGTGACCAAGGGCACCGACTGTGATGTATCGTGTCCTTCGTTGTCACCGGGGTGGATGTTTCCTCGGTCAAGTGGGTGTCTTTTTAGTCTCGGCCTTTTGTACCTTTTAGGTCAGTGTTCCTGAAGCCTCGGGCCCTGGGACTTGGGTTTAGTCTTAGTCCCACCGAGACTTCCCCTTTCTCTTTAGGAGCAGGGTTTGGAGACACCGATCCCTCCTGGTTGTTTACAAAGAACCATATGGGCCGCCAATTCAATAGGAGTGACAAGGGATGAGTCTTTTGAAAATTTGATTGGCTCGGAAGCCCGGTAAAGCACCAAAATTTTCTTCCCGAGGGTAGTTTGAACCAAGAACACTTGTAAAGCACACGAGACAAACCTAGGATACGAAACGTATTTCGCCCTAGTTTTGCTCAGTAGCTTGGTTACGAGATCACTGTAAATGATCTCCCCTATGTCGACAATGACCCCATTCATTAAGCAGTATGCCATCATCAACTTAATAGAGTTAACTTGTTCAGTGGATGAGTGGTTCCCGCCGAGGACCTGAATCACAAAAGTGAATAGGATCCTCCAAGCCACGGGAAATGAGCTTTTGGTGACCGGGGTCTTGTCCAAAAACGTTGGATCTAAAACGATTTGTTTTAACCCATCCTTCACTGTGGAGGGTTCTGGATGGGCGACATAAACTCCTTTGTTATAATCCAACCCCGCTGAAGTGCAAAACGCTTTTGTAATCCGTGGTGAATTGTTGTTGCCCCCGTGAAGACCGAATCGATGAGATATTCCCCGAGAGGTCCGAGGTTGTTCTCATGCAGAGGGTGTCGGGTCAAAGGCTTTGCTGCTGCCCAAAACTCCCCGAGGAGATTTTGGTAAACAATTGAGGGACATTGAATAAAGGCCGTTTTCAGTGGGCAATTAAACAAAAATTTCATAATGTCTTTGTAGGCTGGGACAGTTTCAGGGTATTCAAAGTTGCCTATGACATTATTTGTTTTAAATTCAACATTTGTAAGATCCCCTACCCACTGAGAAGCAAACTAGAGAGATTGAGTTCTAGCCATTTCCATTTGAAATATTTTAGGGTTTTGAAAAATATTTTTGACTAGAATAACCAAAGTTTTGTTTTGATCTCTCAAGTTTGTGATGAAAAACTTGTGTAAATGTTTACAAGAAGGGTTTTCCAAAAGGGGTTTTAAGAGTTTTTGAGCACACACAAATGTTTTTGAGTTTTAGAAATGATTTTGACAGAGTTTTGTTGCTGAAAAAGATTTGTGAGTGTTTGTTCGTGTTGGAAGAGGGTATTTATAGAGTGGTAAGAGGGGTGATTTATGCATAATTGGGAATATTAAGAGTCGGTTTTTGAAAAACGTTTGAATTTCCACATTTAATGCTACCACTCCATTACCCGCAATAAAATCCCGTTTTTCAAGGAACACAGTAAAGGCACAAGTAAAAGTGCACTTTTGCTGAGAGAAAATATCAATTTGATATTCTTGTGAGAGGAGGCATTAAATGCCAAGTGGGATGACAGTAAGACAAAGAGACATATATTCCTATATTAAATTAGCATAGTTACCAACCTAGGACATTTAAGTAACCGATACTTGGATCATTTAGTTACTCATTCAATGCTCTTTGTCAAATGTCAGGGACCCTGAATGAGTCTTACTCATTCAAGAAGAGGTTAATTTTGGGTGTTCAGGGAGGATGGACCAATTCAAAGAACTTACTGAGATTGGTTTTTAGATACTTGACTTTCAATGTCAAGCATTCCCAATTCAGCTTTCAGTCTCATGAAGGTAGGTTCATCCAAGGGTTTGGTGAAGATATCACCAGCTTGATATTCAAGTAGGGATGAAATGAAGTTCTATGTCTCCTTTCATTATGTGATCCCTGATGAAGTGATATCTCGATATCTATGTGTTTGGTTCTTTGGTAGAGGACAGGGTTGTTGGAGATTGCAATAGCACTGGTGTTATCACGTAAGATAGGCACCATTTTGTAATGGATGTCGTAGTCACCGAGTTGACTTTTCATCCATAATACATTGGCACAACATCCTGCTGCAGCTACATATTCAGCTTCAATCGAGGACATAGCCACGATTGTTGCTTTTAGCACTCCAACAAACCAGTTTTCCTCCAAGAAATTGATAGGACCGTGAGGTACTTTTTCTGTCCATGTTGCAGCCAACAATCGAATCGAATAACCCTTGAGATCAAACCCTGAGCATTTTGGATAATAGAGTCCAAGATTTGGGGTTCCCTTTAGGTACCTGAGTATTCTTTTGGCTGCAGTGAGATGGGATTATTTAGGATTGGACTGATATCTTGCTATTAGACGACCGAGAATTGGATGTCCGGTCTAGAAGCATTAGATACATCGCTGATCCAACAATCCCTCTCAAATGAGTTTGATTGATGATTTGCCGTGAGATCGTGTCCAAGGTTGTTAGGTGGGACCATTGGAGTCTTCACCGAGGCACCGATATCTCATATTTCTTCAAGAGATTTCGGTGTATTTCTCTTGACCGATGGATATTCCTTTATCGCTTTGCACGATTTGTAGTCCAAGAAAGTATGTGAGTTCCCCCATCATGCTCATTTCAAACTTCTTTGTCATCAGTTTTCAAACTGTTTGCAGAGTTTGTAGTTTGTTGAGCCAAAAATGATGTCATCAACATACACTTGGACCAATATCACATCCTGTTGAGTTCTATAGACAAATAGAGTGTTGTCTATCTTTCCTCTGACAAACTTGTTTTGTATCGTGAAGGCCGAGAGAGTTTCATACCATGCCCTTGGAGCTTGTTTAAGTCCATAAAGGGCTTTGTCAAGCTTGCGACATAGTCGAAATTCACTACTCTCAAAACCCGGGGTTGTTGAACATACACATCTTCCTTGAGATCACCATTTAAGAATGCACTTTTAACATCCATTTGTTAAACCCTGAAGTTCATGTATGTTGCATAAGCAAGGAAGATCCTGATGGCTTCCATTCTTGCAACATGAGCAAATGTCTCATCATAGTCAATGCCTTCTTGTTGACTATAACCTTTGGCTACAAGTCTGGCTTTGTTTTTAATGACAGTGCCATTTTCATCAGTTTTGTTTCTGAAAACCCACTTCATTCCTATGACTACTACATCCCGAGGACATTTGATCAAGGTCATGACTTTGTTTTTGTCAAACTGTTGCAGTTCTTCTTGCATGGCCTGAACCCAACTTGGGTGTTTAAGGGCCTCAGTGACACTTTGGGTTCTATATCCGATAGGTAATCAACATATAGACATTCATTAGTGAAGTCAGCAGTTAGATTAGCAGCCATGCTTCTAGTGAGCATGCCCTCAGTGGGTTAACCAATGATATTTACAAGCTCAATGTCCTGAGATCTTGTCCATTTACTTTGTGGTCCGGGATCCGAGCTTGAAGATGTCACTGGGAGTTCGATGTGAGTTCAGTGCAAGATCCACGTAATCATTTAGAACGTCGTAGAGATGTCTTGTTCAGGGTGAGGTACATGAGTTACAGTGTTCCTCGATCATTTGAATCGTGTTTCCTATCCCAGCAGGGACTGACTGATTATCAATGAACTCACCGATGGTTGGTTGGGGTAGGTTGTGAGGTAAGACATAATATGAGATGTCAGCATCATCTTGATATGAGGAATTGAATTGAGTTATACTCATCGGAGGATATCTTGATGAGTCATCAATTCCTATTTCCTCCACTAAGGTGTTGGTGAACCTGATGCTTTCACTTTCATCAAAGGTGACATGAAAGGTTTCCTCAACTTGTTGTCTCCTTGTGTTAAAACCTCGAAGGCTTTGGAGATCAATGAGTAGCCTAAGAAGTATCCATCATCAGCTTTTGCATCAAACTTGCCTAGATGATCCTTGTGGTTATGAATGAACACAGGACATCCAAACACATGAAAATAACTGATGTTAGGAAGTCTACCTTTGAAGATCTCATATGGGGTTTTATTATGTCTTTTGACAATGATTGACCTGTTTTGAGTGTAATGTGCAGCTTTGACGCTTCATTCGTAAATGCTTTGAGGGTGAGCCATTTAACATAGTTCTAGCAGCCTCAATGAGAGTTCTGTTTTTCCTTTCAAAGAACCCCATTTTGTTCAGGCGTGTATGGAGATGAGAAATTTTGAGAAATTCCTTTTTCATCACAGAAACTCTCAAGCTCTTGATTTCAACTCAGCACCATTGTCAGCTTCGATTTGTTTAACTGTAATGTCATTCGGTTTTCAATCTTCCCGATGAATGACATTATTGTATCGCCACCGACCTTTTTGGAAAGAAAATATTCCCAAGTGTATCTTGAGAACTCATCAACAATGACAAGTGTATACTTCTCATGCCGGATTGATCTGGGACTGACAGGTCCAAAGAGATCCATGTGCAGGAGGTGAAGGCAGCTTTTGATGGAGAAATTTTGTTTGGTTTTGAATGATGCTCTGTGGTGTTTACCCTTTTCACAGGCAGAGCATGGTTTGTCTTTTGCAAAAACCAGTGATGGTAAGCCAAGGACCTTGTTTTGTTTTGCCAAGTTGTTGAGGTTTTTGAAGTTTAGGTGTGAGAGTCTCTTATGCCACAGCCAATTGATAGTTTCAGTGGCTTTAGCAAAGAGACACATTCCATCTTGGGAGAGTGTTGACATGTCTAGCACATAAACATCATCTCTCCTAGGAGCTATCAACACAACTTCCTTGTTGGCATTGAAAATGGTACCTTGTTTATCGTTGCATTGTACAATGTATTTAGCATCACATAGTTGACTGACACTGATGAGATTGTATTTGAGACCATTGACATAGGCTATTCTAGAGAAAACTATTCCATTGCAGCCATCGAACCATAACCTTCAGTGAGACATGATGAGTTATCACCAAATACTACCTTGGGCCCTGGTTCCTTTACATAATTGTGCAGATATTCCTTCACACCAGTCATGCTTCTTGAGCATCCACTGCCTAGATGCCAGATAGGCTCCCTAGCATGTCTCTGCACAAGTAGTAAACTGAATTAGTTTCTCTTAGTGACCCACTTACTAGTGGGTTTGGGTCTCAAGGTCTCTTTGAAATTTGCAATCGACTCATGGTCAGTGGTTGTGTGCACAGTGCTACCACAGGTTTTGCATTTAGAGGCTGAGGATGACTCAGTGACTCTGGGTTGTTTGGAATTTCTCCTTGCATGAATGACACTGTCATGTTGGGATGTCTCATGAGCTGGATTACCGCAAATATCACAAAGATGTGTTCATGAGACATTCATCCTGATGATGATCATTAAACCCACAATGAGGGCACAGAGGAAAAGGTTTTGCTCTATTCTTGGGAGCAGCTTTGGAGGATGAAGCATACCGATGACCAACTTTGGTATAGTTTGCTTGACTGACATATGTAGATGGTCTCATAGCCTGTGATCATCGTTTTTGCAGATCATGCAAAAAGGATTCTATAGCAATTGTCGTGGTATGGCTGGTGTAATGACACAGCTCACACTTTTGTTTGTTTTTGGAGGTTGACTTAGACTTTGAGGAGCTGGAGGAAGCTGACTTTGTCTCCTTGATTGGTTCAGGGACCTTTTCAATGGATTCCATTTTTTCAATAAGCTTCCTCACAAGTTCGGTTTGAATTTGGTCACTGGGGACAGAGGATGTTGAAGTCTTAGTAGGAGTAGACTCTTGTTGAGTTTGTTTTGTTGGTCTTTTCAGGATGGTTCTACCAAGTCCGGACCTTTCTTTTGGTGAATGAGGATTGAATTGCAGTGGAGTAAGCTCAGAGCTTGGAGCAAGACCAAGAGGTTTCAGTGGTGGAAGCGGTGCTTGAGATTCTCGCTTCAGACTCGAGATGTGTTCAAGACTACTGGGCACATCGGAGTCCAAGCATGCTCTTTAGAGCTTGACTTTCGTGCTCTAGAATCCTTCCGTAATCGAAATTTGGAAGCTTACTCGATTAACCCGCTCAATCCAATCACTGGAATTAGGACTAGTCAACATATTTGTAATCATGCCACCAGACACAAATGGCTTAGGAGATTGGTCTTTGTTGAGAGAGTCAGGGAGATGATCTTCACCTATGACTCTCTTCTTGCTACTGGGGCTCCCACAAAGATCAAAGACCCCGGATTCTTAGCAGTCCAACTATTAAGAATGTCATTTGCCTTTTAAGTTCATCTTGAAGATTCTCGATTTCTTTTAATTAGTTCGTTGTTTTGAATTTGCAAAGTAACAGCTTCAAGCTTGGCTTGTTTTAAAATAAGCAATTCATCCCTACACTTATTCAATTCAAAACTTAACTTGTTGTACTTAGAAAAAGATTCGTCTTTGCTCTTCTACAAACTTGAGGTCTACATTTAGATAATTCATATAGGATCGTCGAGTCATCATCCATAAAAAGTAAAATGTTTACCTTCTTCATTGTGATGTTGACCCATTCCCCGTTCCTAGCATGATTCTTCCCAACAGCTAGCTTGTCCTCTTCTCGAGAGAGCCATCGCAATCGACATGTACCATTTCATCATCGATGAGACCGGCTCTTCATCCCAGCCAAAGGTTTCAAAGAACGAGGCCTTTGTTCTTGCCCCGCACGCTTTTAACATTTGTTGATGTCTCTGAGGGACTGGCCTCAAGCAATGCAAGCTTAGCTTTAGCTTTCTTATACTTGGCTTCATAATCAATGCTTTTGTTATTATCAGATTTATTTTGAAAATTTTGATGAGACTGATACATTTTTGGTTGAAATTTGCTAAAGCCTCGAGGACCTGATTTGAACCCGATGGTTTATAAGAGGGTTCTCAAATTGTTTTAGAAAAACAGTATTTTGCAAAATGACCCTTTTGTGACACTTAAAGCATTCAGTGTCCTCATTTGCTTTAGAGAAAAACCTTTGTTTCTTTTTATAAACCTGCGAGAGTTAGGAAGGAGTGCCCTTTCCGAAATTCAGTGTTCGTGTCGTTTAGGTACTCCTCGCTTGATCTCTCATCAAGCTCATCATCTGAATTTTCTTGAAAATCTTGAACCACATTGTTAGAGAAGAAAGCAGTTGATATGGGTGTGAAGTGGTGGTCAGTGACTTCTTGACTTCCTGAGACTTCTTTAAGTCATGGTATCGTCTGTTGATGAGGTTTTCCTCATAGACAAATTTCCCATAAATCTCGGGAAGCTCAAGATTTTGGATATGATTAGCATTCCTGAGTCCCTGAGAGAAATTCAACCACTTCTCGGGGAGACTGTTGACAAAACCAACATTGATTTCATGTTTGGACAACTTAACACCATCATTTGACAGTTTATTTAAAAGAGTTTTGTACCGGGTGTAAGTTTGAGAGAGAGTTTCGAGTCCTTAGCCCAAGGTGTTATACTCAAGTTTCAGTCCATTATCCTGTTTTCCTTGGTATCAGATGGGCCTTCATGACTATGAACTAGGTCATCCTGTGTTTGCTTAGTCAGTACTACAACTTATAACAGACTCCATAATATCGTCAGGGAGACAAGATATTATGATACTTTTGAGTCTTTGGTCCTGGTTGACCACTCTCCTTTCATCCTGGTCCACTGAGCTTCGTGTTTGGGCAACCCTTCACAGCTTTGGGACAAATGGAACTTTATTTATACACTTGATATAATAAGGTTCCATCCCAATCAAATAGCAAAGCATTCGCTTTTTCCATTTGTTGAATTTGCCAACTTCAAGTCTAGGGGCAACAGCTGAATAAGCTCCACCCTTTTATCGACTAGTTGGGGTACATCAATTTCACCCATTTAGGATCCTAATTTAAAAACTTTTAGAGCGGCCTAAAAACAAGTTTTATAATTAGCCTTGCTCTGATACCACTTGTTGTTCCCCGTTCACTATCGTTTAAAACAGTTTAAATGTATAAAACAAGTTAATAGTGAACTATGACCTAAATTAACATAAGAAAAACACACAGAGTAATTTTCAACATCATATTCTTATTAGAAATAAATCAACAAAGAAAATACGTTACCCAAGTACTTGCGGAATAGTACTTGGGATTGAAATGACAAAGTTGGGTGACTCCTCTCTAAGCTCAGCTAAGTCCGAGCACAACTCTTAGAGCTCACCGAGCTATCTCAGGAACTAAGTTGTATTTGGAGGAGTGAAAAGATGGCTTGCGTGTATGTGTGTTTATTCACAAGCTTAAACTTTTCACTCCATCTCTTATGCTATTTATACATGTATGAGTTTTAACTCTTTCCTAAGTGACAAATCTAACACCATACATAAGACAAAATATGATGTATTTTGTCTCCGTTTACAAAGACTATTCTAAGTAAAAGACAAGGCTGCTTTCCATAACTCAGTGATGACACCGAGCTTGTAAGTTAGCCATTCAGGGAAAGTTGACTTATGTTGATAAGGACTTCTTCTTATCTGATTCAAACTTCTCCGCCTTGTCCCGCTTTTTCTTCAGCTATTTATCCTTCGTCTTCTACTTCAGTTTGTCTTCAGTGTAAGAGTTGGAGAGGAGTCTTAGGGATTTAGTGAGTTATTGTCATCACTCACTTAATCCATCATCTTCTTCTTGACTCAGTCTTCACCCTTTAAGTTCCTTACTGAAAGTGAGAGACTTCTTCTACGCCTGCATTGAGTATCCCGAAGATAACTCACTGAGAGGCTATGCACTCAGTGACCTGATTAGTGTTTAACGGACTCAACACTTGGGCTATTTTCTATTCAAATCCTAGATTAAGGGGTTTGGGTATTTACTGAACCCAACAATGCACCATTACAATCCCCGGTTTCTTTTTTATATTACACTGGTAATGTATCTGTGTCTTGTACAGTTGTACATCGTATCATCCCACATCAGTTGGTGATTAAATAGAAAGTTGGTTTATAAATGAGTGCAAGGCTCATGTGCTTGAGGAGTTCATGTATGATAATGGTGAATTGGTATATATGCACCATTACAATCCCCGGTTTCTTTTTTATATTACACACCTATTTTATAACATTTTTTTTCTTTTTTTACACACATGTTTTTTAACCTCTTTATATTACACATCTGTTTTATAACCTCATGCCAATCTCTTTCTTATACATGGTGAATTGGTTTCTTTTTTATATTACACACCTGTTTTATAACCTCTTTATATTACACACCTGTTTTATAACCTCATGTCGATCTCTTTCTTATACATGCCCCGACATGCCTCACGGCTAACGTAACTAGGTGAGGTAAACCACGTAACACTATTATTGTATACGATCTATATATTTACAAGCGGGAAAAGGCCGGCCCTTGATCAGAATTACTTGCCCGCCCTATGATCCACAACTCAAAACGCCCGGAATCAGGACCTCTTTCCTTTGACCAACGGGTCCTCAAACCAACTTGTCCTGAAAACGATAATTGTTACTTTTTTTTCCATGTTTTTAGCCGTCCATACACGAATAACCAAAAGTTTACATAATTTTATTACAATATTTCTTATAAAATCTAGGAGTATTTAATTGGACTAACACGAGAGCTCGATTTTGCCTATTCTTATTTGTTAATTGAAAGTTAAAATTGAAAAAGTTTGTCAAACTTTGATAAAGGGTGGAAAAAAACATATAAATATATGTGTCAAATTTGCAAATACAAAAACTAAAAAAAATGGTGTAATTAATAAAACTCTAGTTATTAAATTTTATATAAATTATATTTACATAAGTTAACTTATTAGTTTTCATGTTTTTAATAACTTTATAAATTTAACAAATACCACATAGATTTTATACCCCTTACACTTTATGTATATTTTTAAAAAGAATAACATACACGTTGTTGTTATTTTAAATATTATTATCATCATATATTGAATTAATGTATATGCATGAGATCATAAACATCAAAAAAAAAAAAAAAAAAACAAGTTGTTTTTTATGTAAATGAATACAAAAGATTTTACATATACTAACGATTCGTGTTCAAGTATGACTCATGTTATTCTTTCTAATTAGTTTAGCCCGTGCGTACACGGGTTTATATTAAATACAGTTGATATTATTATTAACGGGAATAAAATATATTAAAATAAAAGCATATGATACTGTAATATGAAAACAAATACAAGAGATTTACATATAATAACGAATCATGTAATATCTATACTACATATAAAATAAAAATGGTCAAATGTGAAATGTTAAAGGTTAAAAATGGTCAAAGGTGAGATAAATATGTGAAATGTTGAATTGGGTTCAAAATTGCAAGAAAAGTGTGGTAAATTTGATAATATATTCATGGCAATGAAAGGCTTGTATATGACATATATGGCATGTATTTTGTCTTCCGCTATTTCCGAATGAAAACTCATATATAAGCAATAAATTACATATAAAGTCAATTTGCAAATCATAAAATCATGGGTTAAGAAAAATAAAAAAGTTATTTTCTTCATATAGCTTCTTATGTATATGTATGATGAAAAAACATTTATAAATTTAGTTTATTGAAATGAAATATGTTAATATATAAAAAAATCTTACTATTTTCCTTAGATAATAGTTGATCACTTTACTTTTGTTTTATGAACATATCAACGGGTTATGCACAAGTTATATAAAAGAGGCGTATGCATATTGGAGGTTTCAAAAATAACTAGAGGAGTACGCATGCATAGGAACGAGATTTTCTAGCGGCAAACAATTATAATTACATAAAACGTTACACAAAACACTTAACTAAAATATCACTATATAACTATCTGGCGCTATAAATCCCGTTACTATGCACGAGTACTCGTCTAGTTTCTTTAAAATTTAAATAAGAATATCCTCAAAAACATTATTTTTAACTGTCTTTAAGTTTATCAAGTGTCATACTATGCTATTACACACACATTTCTACAACATGATCAATACTTGAATTAAAATAACACAATCAACTTCAACACAATACCACCTAAATAAAGTCAAATCATTCATCAAACAAAACCTATACAAAATATTAATCGATAAAAGAACTATAGACAAAAACAAATCTATACTATTTCTATAAATAAATAAATAATAACCGATGAAGATCATTATAAATTATTAATAGGTACCTTTTAATAAAAATACCCAAATATTCACTAAATTAAACTTATGTTAAAATACGTTAGTGTGGCTTATGTCAAGACTCTGTGCACACACTAGGTCCTTAAAATTAACTTTAAATTTGTTTATGTAACAGTACTAGTTATAATACCCGTGCACGCACGAGTTTTTGACAAAAAATATTATTCTGTATTAATCATGAATATTGTGTCTTTAAAAGTAATTGCTTATAATTATATAGTTATAAGTTTCAAGAACGCATGGAGTTTACACATAAAATCAAATTTATTTTAACATTTTAGCTCTGTATATACACATATAAGAATTTGCCCATAAAAATTGTGATATAAGTACAACTAATACTTATGCACGAGTTTTCATTATGCATTAATATCATTAGAATTTGGTAAAATATTTGTAAAAATTTCTGTTAGGTAACCCAAGATTTAATTTTATTTAGCTGACAAAGATGTTGATGTTGTTATTTAAATTTTACTACTGATATTATGTTGTACACATGATGCAAGTTTAATAGCACATAATGAGCGTTGATAAAGTTTAAGTATATTCCTTAAAGTTTTTTAAAAATGTTTTTCTTGATATCCTTATATAAATAAATAATAATTACACGAGTAAAATGTAATCTTTATTTTTATATTAAAGTAACCCGTGCTTACAATTTGATAATTATATTCCCGTTTTCAGTAATTTAGCCGTATTTAAAATGTAAACTTGTGTCCACATATGTTAAACTTTTAAAAATGAAATAAATGAGTCTTTATTGAACGTATATAGTAAAAAATTTGATACTTTTAATCTTATGTAAATTTATTTATTGTTATTTTAAAACAACATATACATTGTATTTTTTAAGATATAAAGTATAAAGAGTATAAAGTATAAGGGGTATTTGTTTATACTCCAAAGTTATTAAAAAACATGGAAGCTTATAATATTACACTTAACTCTATATAATTTTTAATAATTCAACCACTAAAGTTTTATTAATTACCTCATATTTTTAAAATTTTTTGTTTTCACAAATTTGACACCTATATTTTTATGTGTTTTTTTATCAACCAAATTTCTCCACCAAATTTATTAAAGTTTGACAAAAATCAATTTAATTTTGACTTTTATTTAAATATTTATTTACATATTTCAATAACTTTTTTGAGTTTGATAGTACAAATGCGGAGTTTTATGTATTATCAATTAAATTAAAAAGATAATAATAATATTATAGAAGTAATAATCATGAAAATAATAACAGTTATTAAAATTTGTTCTCTTTAAAAGTCTAAAATACATGTTGTATCGTTAAATTTATAAACTTACTAATAATAATGAAAATTTAGCACATGAAATTGAATTTAAGATTAGTTTCTTTTTAAAAGTTTTGAACTTAATTACAAATTTTATAACTAATCAAAATATAATGTTATCTTACACTTAATTCTAGGAAAAAAAAAAAAAAAAACTCTATTTTTGTTTATTTTTTTTTATTTTTTTAAATTAATCTTAAATAATTTTGACCAAAAGGAATTTAAATTTATACTCATATTATTGGCCAACCACAATGTTTAATTTTGTCAGATGGCTTCATTTCAGTATGGTTTTTTTTACGGTCCACTATACTTAGGCTAGACGGCAAGGGAGGAACCACTCACCTTACCTTGAACCACTCACTCGTGAACCTCCTTGCCGAACAAAATCACTCACGCGCTAATCACTTGTATCTAGGCAAATTAAAGTGAGTGGCTCACCTAGTTGATAAACGTGCCTACCAAATTTCGACCGTTTGCTTTATAAAAGTGAGTTAAGGTGAGTGGAAGTGAGTCTCTTGTCCGCATAAAAGTGAGTGGAAGAGAGAAGAGAGAGCAGAGAGAAAACTGACGTGGCGCTGATGTGTAAGGTGAGTGAAGAGATTCCTTGCCTTCCAGCCTTAGGTGTCTTGTTAATTTAGTGAATGTCTTTATTTGTATTTGGTTTTTCTTTGTTTGACATATATTGGCCCTTCAAAAAGAAATTGCATTAAATATAAGGCTAATAACTTAAAAAGTCATTTAACTTGTCACTTTCTGGTATTGTGTTACTGATTTATTTTTATTTTATTATTTTATTATTATTATTATTTTTTAATCCTTATTGTGTGTACTAAACTTTAAATTTCGATCATTGTGTGTATTTTGTGACCAATTACTCTTACTTTTTTCAAAATTTGAAAGGTAGAATAGTCATTTTACATGACTGAATAGTTACAAAATACACACAATGATCTAAATTTGAAAGTTTAGTACACATAACGAGGAAAAAAAATGTTCAGTACACAAAAAATGTCAAGTTAGATGACTTTTTAAGTAATTAGCCCTTAAATACGGGAAGTGATTTGTACACTCACATGATTGATTGGTACACTCAAATTATGAGTGTTTTGACATTTTTGACATTATGCTAGTTAACTTTGTTAACATTAGTGCCAAGTTAATATATATAAACAACATAAAGATATTTCTTAAGCAATATAATATAAGGCACTAGACAAAAGAAGCCCAGTTATAACGGGTCAACTTGTGGGACTCGATAAAGACCTCGACGTATATACCCTCCAACTTGTGCACAAATCCTTGTTTTCTTCCACCACTAACAACAAAACAATCATCGATCTTTGTTTTATCTTAATAATTCAGAATCACCAATAATTTGCTACATTGTCGTCAAAAAATCTTGAAAATAAATTCTTCGTGTGATGCTTATGACTAAGGATGGCAAAATCAACCGAAACCGAAAAGGAAAACCGAAATCCCAACCAGTTGGATCGTGTTCGGGAACGAGTTGACGGGTTTAGATGCGGATTTGGGTATTGATAATTTTTTTTAGCCGGGTACGGGTTCAGTGACGGGTTCTGTTAATACCCGCTCGATTACCCGTACCCGTACCCATATCCGTTTACCGAATTCGTACCCACTTTGTTTCTGTTATGATTAATTAGAGTAGACATATATGTTATATATAATTTCTTTCATTATATTTTTTAGAAAAAAAATACACCGTTGGTCCCTAAACTTGTGTTTTTAGGCCAAATGCGTCCCTTGACCCGTAATGCTCAGGTAAACGTCCGTTTTGAGTTATATATTCAAGGGCATAATAGACCAAGCACTTTTATAAAGACACCTTATTTAATCCAACCCAACCCGTTCTCCTTTAATTGTTTCCCTCTGTGTGATAAAACTCTAATCAACAGCAACACACCCTATTTTCACACAACCCTAATCACTAACAATGGCACAAAACGATAAGGGTAAGGCTTTGTACATTGGGTATGATGAAGAGGAGTGGGCAAAAGTTTTAGACAACTATTTTCTCTTTGATTTAGTTCTTAAGGGATTTGGCGATGAACCAATTGCTGAATATAGTTCATACAGGAAGATACCTAAGGAGTTGAGAGAAAAGATTCTGAATTGGCTGAGGGTACAAAAGTACTACTATGAAGAGTTTTTGGGTATTACGAAGTAGAAGCAAGAGGCTGCGGATACCGGGTTATTAGAAGTTGATGATTTGGAAAGGCGGATTAAAAATCTTGAAGTTGTGTTTAAACATCTAAAGGATAGGAAGGAAAGGAAGGAAATGGATGATGCAGAAAGTAACGGTTCTTGTAAAGTGTGTGTTTAGTTGATATGAAAATTTGTAATGGTTGTCAACATGAAATCGATCAATAAAAATTTAGATTGTTATTGTAACTCTAGTGTTTCGTTAGGCATTGCTAAATATGTTTAACTTAGGGAAGTCAAACATATTCTAAGTGAGAGAAGTCAAACATATGTTAACTGAAATCGATCAATAAAAAGCTCTTGCTTTTAATAATAGCATACTCTGAATATAAAATTGGGTTGTTATTGTAAATTATAGTGTTTGGTTGTGCATTGCTAAATAGGTTTGACTTAGGGAAGTCAAAAATCACGAAGTTACAATTTGAGCATTTGCTAAATAGGATTGACTTAGGGAAGTCAAAAATCAAGAAGTTACAATTTGTGCTATTGGGTTGTTCAGTCCCACTGTCAACACTAACATCATACCATTTTTTTCATTAAAAATACACCATTGTCAATACAATAAGATTTAATGATAAAGCATTTGCATTTTGAACACATATAACATTATAACCAATGTGTTTGGTTTTCCTGATATAAAGGGGTGTTTGTTTTTGTTGATAGAAACAGTACACCAAATAGCACAATACAATAAGATTATATGCTAAATCTTAGATTTATATTTCATCATAATTATAGTAGATTACAAGAACAAGAAGAACTAGATCAAACCATTATCAACAATCAAACAAAAGATCCATTTATATACCCTTGTTAACAACCTAATAATCGAAAACAAGCAACCAAAAGACCCCATTTACCAACCCCCATCAAATACCCAAAAGTCACTAATTATTTTCAGCCATTTTCGCAACATAACCTTCTTGCTTACAAATACCATCACCAGTTTCACCATAAATCTTTATCAAACGAGCAAGTAGGTCGGTACGCCTGGCCTGGGTTTCTCTCAGCGCATCCAAACTGTCAAGCACTAGTGGTCCCAAAGCTTCGATTTCCAGAATCAACTTCCTATGCTTGATGATCATCCTCTTGAGATGATCAATGCTGGCACGAATTATCTTCGCAAAAAAACCCTTCTTCTGCAGCCTCTTGCCCAAACCACATCCCATACGATCATGTAAGCGCGATGAACCAGCGACCTCCATTAGTTCATTCAATATAGGGAAATCTTCCATTGGAAAATGTGTGAAGAAAAGGTTATGGATGGGTTTATTGGTTCGCGCACAAAAGTAAATAGCGTCTCAGGGAAGAGACGGTCAATGGGTCTAGTAATGGATTTTTTTTAACACTTGGTCCCTGAATTTGTCTATGTTTCCGTTGTCATACTTAAAACTCCCGCCAATTAATAACTTGATTGTTCACATTTGGTCTTTCAATTTGACAACTTTATCTTTTCTATAATTAATCACACTCCATTAAATCCTTACCCACCCCGATCAAACACAGACACACACATTAATCACTCAAAATTTAAAACTCTGTCAAACACACACACACACACACACAAATAATGAAGCCAAATAACAAAAAAGGTATTTTTATTTATGTTTTGATCTATCAGTTGCTGATTTAATTTATCATTAATAACTATTTTTATGTATAAATGTTGTTGTTTTGGGTTGTTAGACTCATGGATTTGCAAGTTTGAGTTTAAAAATTCAAACTGCAATTGCTAAATGGGATTTTTACTCATGGATTTAAAAGTATGACTTTAGTAAGTCAAACTGCAAATGCTAAATAACATTTAGAATTTGCAAGTTTGACTTTCTAAAGTCAAACTTGCAAATCCATGAGTAAAGCAAAGCCTTTTTCCAATACAATCAAAACTCCCATTTACCATAATTTGGCAACCAACATATGCAGAACCTAAATTTGACATTTGAAGCAACAACATATGCATAAGCTAAATTTAATCAAAGCATATACAAAAATATCAAAATACTTTTATACAAGATTAATTGTCATAGGGTATTCAACCCATACATAAACTACAACCACTAAAGAAGTCTACTCCGACTGTTAGGGAAGCTCGGTGGAGTTTCAAAAACTTCCTAGCCAACTCTCAATTCATCTTGATATTTTTAGACTCTTCATCACTCAAATTGATGACCCGGATATAAATTTTCTTCAAAAATGAGGAACATGCAAGTATAAAATTCATTATAGTTAATTCATTCTCTGATCTAGGAAAAGATTGAAACACCACACTCTGAAGCTGCCCCGACCTCATTGTGTTGCTGTCTAAATCTAATGAAGAAATTTCTAAAGGTAGAACACTAAGAATGTATGAAGCCTGAAAAATGACATAGTATTAAGATGTACAACCATGGCAATTTAAGATGATTTATTTGATACATATGCATTCCACTTACTGTGGTTTCTAGCATTTGCAAATTTAAATATCCACAAATTATTTGAGTGATGAATGATACCATAACATTATTCTCAAAATCCACTCCGGATAGCTTAAGATTCTTGAGGGATACAAAGGCGACGGGAACATTCATCCTGTAATTAGCTTCTGCCAACAACTACAAAAGTAGACTTTCGTAAGTTTTAGAGATTACATTTCATAAGTGTTAGTGATTATTTTAACATTTTGTAATTTGAAGTATAAAACTCAAATTGGTCTTACCGTGCAGTCCTGAAAATCCAAGGTAAGCGTCTCAAGTTTTGGAAGACTTGTCAGGTGAAAGATATTGGAAGTTGTGATTGTTGTCGCATGGTTCCAAACACCGAATGACAAATATAACTTCTTCATATTTCTAAGTTTTGCAATTTCCAAGAGTCTCATCTCGTTTGTAGTATCAAGCTTAATTTTCAGAAACTCAAGTAAGGGACAACGAGCAATAAACTCCCAAAATGTACCGCTTTGAAAATTGACAGAATACAATTCTAAGCTCAATAGATTTGAAAAACTACAAGAACATTCCAAAATAGGAAAAGTACAATAAAGAAGTTCTAGATGTTTCAATTCCATGCGAGAGTAAAGTTGGGTTGGCAACGTAAATGGTTCACCATACCAGTTTCGAATTGTGAGCTCCTCAATTCCTTCCCGAGCCAAAAACAAAAGCCAATCATGAATCTCTTCATAATTCAAGTCATCTTGTCCATACAGCGTTTTGGGCTCTATGGAGAAGACAAACCTTCTTATTGGACTTTAAGCTGAAGTAACAGTCTAGTTACATGCCTCCCATCAAACGTACCTGTTAAATAATAAAAGAAATCCTCATCAACTATGACATCGGTGAGCACAGTCCACTTAAACCTCCAGCTTCTCGCTAAACTATCGGTCCTCACCATATATTTTATTGGCAAACAATTCAAAATATTAGTGATCACATTATCTGGCATGTTGCTAATATAACTTGGCATATTAGTGATAATATTAGCTCCAAACGACATGGTATTTTTGGAATTTGAGTTCTCGAAATGAAGGTTTGGATTTGGTTTTTTGATTTTGAGGTGATGGTCTAGATTAGGGTTTGGTTATTATGGTGTGGATATGGAGTTGTTGGGTAGGTTTATTGGTTCACACACAAAAATAAAAGGCGTATCAGGGAAGATACAGTCAAGTTGCATAGTCATAGCTTTATGCTTATTTCACATTTGGTCCCTAATGTTCACTATTGGGTTCGCTTGGGTTAGATTTAAGTCATAAAAGTGCTTGGTCTATTATGCCCTTAAATATATAACTCAAAACGGACGCTGACCTGAGCATTACGGGTCAAGGGACGCATTTGGCCTAAAAAATCCAAGGTTTGGACTCACGGCGACGATTTTTTCAACTTTCGGGCCCCAGCGATGATTTTTGGCAAGTTTAGGGACCAACGATGTACTTTTGTCTATTTTTTATATAAGTATCTCTATTATATAAGACATTTGAATTTTTAATATGAATTTTTTGAAAGCGTTAAATCGTTTGATGCGATATATTTTTCTTTAACTTAGAAAAAAAATATATTCAGGTGTTTTGCTTTGTTTTGTCGGTGGGTTTAGTGTGACTCAATCTTGCTACCCGCCATTTTGTCCATAGAATATTCAAATGGGGATAACCGACACTTGTAGAAAAATCCAAAAAACCGATGGATAATATTAATAGGGTATCCAACGAGTAATGTGCCGAGTACGGATGTGAATATTATAAACGGGTGTGGGTACGAGTAGGGGTGGAAATTTCTGACCCGACACGAAACCCGACCTGAAACCGACACAAAAATTAACAGGTTCAGGTTGAATCTAAATAGATTTTGGGTCGCGTTTGGGTCGACTCATCTAACCCGTTTAATAAAGTTAGGTTGGGAATAAATTAAGTGGGTTGACCCGCTAACCCGTTTAATTTTTTTCTTCTTAAATTAAAAATTATTTATATTTTATTATACAGGTTAAATGGGTTAAACAGATCGACCCACAAACCCATTTAACGAATTTAACCTGTTTAATATGCCAACTTTAGTATATAAACGGATTACCTGGGTCAAACCTAAACCCGTTTAACCTATTAACCTGTATAACCTATTTAACCCGCCACCCAAGTATATATATGGGTTAAATGGGTCAGGTTCGGGTTATGTGTAAACAGGTTAAGGTTGACATAGCTGACCCGATTATTTAAATGGGTCAGGTTCGGGTTGAGGTTTTCTGACCCGTCAACCTGCGAACCCGAACCCGAACCCAACCCGAATTTCCACCCCTAGGTACGTGTACTCTAAAACCCGCCCTGAACCCAAGTTGTTGCAACCCCTACTTATGACTCGGGTATCAGTACTCTTATTCAGTAATTCTACCACGTCTTCATTTTTAAACCCCATTTTTAATATTGTGACTCTTCTATGCGTACTTACTAAGCCATGTATTTAGTTACACAATTTATAGGAGCTGAAATTTAAACTTACAACAACGACACAAATGTTGGTGGTTTTACCAGTTGTGTATAGATAATCAATGCACCGGATATCATTTAGAATCGTGTAATCACTTTTCAAAGAAAACTATTTGACATTAATGTCTGTGTTACCCGGATATCTTCTTGGGATAAGACCAAGTGTTTGTTCTTGTTGAGGCACAAAGCAATAATCATTTTGCTTCTAAGTGTTCAGGTTTTTTAAGTGTTTTTCATTCAAGTATGTGTTCCAATTTATAAGAAAAACTCAAAGCCCAATGATGAAATTATGATAATTAACCTGTCCATTAATTACATCATAATGTTCCTCCATTATATAAAATAGTGGTTACATGACCGTTTAATGTGGTCATTAAGTTGTAGTTATAACTGCCCTTTGAATAGGTCAAAACTGTTACAAGTAAGTTTGAATTCAGTCACAGCGTGTTTACTCGTTGATAAATATGCTCCCTGAAATAGTTGTTTAGTTCCTGAGTTTGCACACTGAGAAGTTCACTCGCTGAAGAGATGAACCCTCTGAAGATAATACTCCCTGATGAGATCCTTTAGCTTACTACTCAAAAAGTATGAAGATGAACTCATCATCTTGAAGAATACCGTTCGGAGTTATACTCACTACTTATTGAAGAGTAGACTCTCTGAACTTCATCAGCGACTTGAATCACACTATATCACTATCGGAGTCAGGGTGGTTCAAGGATCTAATGGGTGTACACTCTGTACCTCCAAACTCAATACTAGGCGTTACCTGAAACCTTAGTTGAACTAAATTTCCAACAACAAACGTTGATGAAACACATTTAATGATTGAGAGCCCTGAAAAAATAAATAAATTCATGTCCAATTTTGCGTGATAATGTTATATTGGTTTGTGAAAGAATGATTGAGTTAGTTGCAACTAACACATCTGAGGCCTCTCAGCATTTTATATCCGGGTTTTTCTAACTTGTGCCTTAAGGGCACAAGTTAAGTACACATGAGCTTACGAAAAAGTACACATGGATTAATATAAAAGTACATACAAATGTATTTTTATGTGAGTCCCTATGTACTTTTTGTTGTTCTTAACTTGTGCCCTTAGGACACATGTTAGAAAACCCTTTATATATTTATATGATTAGTAATCAAATAGTTTTTACTGCACTATATATAGTGTTTTAAAGATAGTAATAAAATGATATGTTTGTTTGAATCTTGGATCAGTCAAATTAAAGCCCTACTTTTAGAACCACTAACTAAAGTTTGGACAAGAATGAACAAGGAATACTTGACTTTAAGCACATGCCAACACTAATGTCGATATTCAAAAGATAATGTTTTGTAGTTATCGTTTAAGATGTGATATGATGTGAAAATTGCTATATATGTGATCAGTTATCGTTTACTTGATAGGAACTAACAAATAAGATAAAACCCTAAAAAAACTAAAGGTAAAAGCAAAAAAAAGAGAGTATAAATCAATAACATTTGTTGATTGCTCGACAAATTATTATGAAAACTAAGGGATCAATTAGAGACTTAATTAGAGCAGGTCATTATCTAGAGTCAATGCGAGTATATATTATGCTTGATATACTTTACTCTTTATGTAATGCCAATCACATAAAAGATGCATACCTTTTTGAAAAAAATAATATCATTGATGATACACTTTTCTTCTTTACATATATCATTTGATGCCAATGAACCATGTTCATGGCATTTAACCCGGTCTGTTTTTAATTAAAGTTATAAGTTATTTGTTATCTTTTTTGGCAACTTCTAAAGTAGTTTAATAAACAAATAAACATGAATCATCATCATTTGTATTATAACTTGCTTTCTTTTGTTATTGTGTAATAGCTTTTCAACATTTTAACAAATATTGAGACGTCCCGATCAATTGGTGTAAGTTACATTTTATTTAATGGTACCTGAATGTGACAGATAAAATATACGGGTTAATGTTTTAGTTGCTTCAAAAGAACATGATAAGGTGAATTATAGGGATTTGCCTTTTAAAGCTTTTCATTAACTATATTATAGAGCTTAGGCTAAATCACGTGTTTCGTATATGTGGTTTTATCCAAAATCACACCCATCGTCCTTACTCAAATTTAATTACATCAGTGATATTAATTTATAAATTAGTTGCATCGATTATCTTTATTTAAAAAAATAAGGATCATATGTGTATTAATATATAGGTTTTTATTACACGGGTTAGTTCCTATCGTTGTTACATAGAAGATCTTTACTTTTAAAATTTAAAATAGCTTGAAAATTAAAAATTATATGAGTAATTAAAATCGAATAAAAACAACGAGTGTCAATATGAAAGTATTTTCTTTTAAGAACTAAGGTATGATCTTTAATAAATTACAAATAGTTTTTTTTGTTTTGTCATTTTTTTTCATGATTAAGTTTTAGTAGTATATTTACGCTCTCTTTATAATCACTAAAGTAGTTATCTATATTGAACTCATCATCAAGAATAGTATTCTTCGTTAATTTATATAGGCAATACTACAAACTAGTAATAATGATATCTCGGCTATTCGAGAGCCTTGATCATTACTCCTCACAAAAGGACTATTGACATTTCATATATGTCAATGAGTATCCATGTGAAATTTCTTACATTATGATAAAATGGGATTTTATCATAATCTTTGAAAAACTTCCCAAAGAATTATGATTTATTCATAAAAAAGGAACCTCGTCAAATAGGATTAGTATAAACCGTCAAAACCCCTAACCACAAGTTTTAGTGCTTAAACATCGACCCTAGGCAATTTAGAACTCCCAAACCAAAATTATCAAGGAATACTTAAGCTGAATTTTTGCTGTTATGCCGGATCCCTGCATTTGAACTAGCCGGATCCCTCATACAAGGGATCCGTGCAACAGAAGACAACATAAGTTAGAAATGATCATTGTGGAAGTTCCACGATCACTTTTCTCTATCAAAGACTCACGAACATAAACCTAGTTACTGTTCACAGGGGCAAATTGATCATTTCCTTCAAGCAAAACAATCTCTTGTGTAAGTATAATATTCACTACATTGTTATTTCTATTACTTGATTCCTAGGATTACATTTTTCATCTTTAGAAGTTGGGTTCAAATGGGTTTGTCATAATTTGTTACCACATTGTTTTATAAGATAATCTAAATCAAAGAATTAACATTGTTTATACAAATTAAACTCATTCCTTGAATTCAATGAAGATGTTTTGAGCAAAATTATGATCAAACCCTTTAGGCTACTATTCACAATTAACACCACATTGTGGTTTTGTTGTATAAGAACAATCATGCCTAGTAACCGCCAACAAGATTATCATGATACCGCCCACTACATCCCAATGTACCATCGAAAGGAAGGACTTAGCCCGGAGGATAGGAAAGCTTTCAAGTTGCTTGAAAAGAGACTTTTTCATGAAGGCCGTGTGGTAGAACCATCATTCCTTGCTAACACCAACATCCGACAAGTCTTTGAAGGAATTGGCTTTGATTGCCTTTTGGACATAAACAAGCAAATTTGTCCGGTGTTCATGCTTGAATTTTACAAGACAATGAGAATCGTTAGGAATGATAACGGGACCATCTCAATAGCTTTCATCATAAATGAGCATGAGTACACCCTCTCTCTTGAAGAATTTGGAAGAATACTCTGTGTCCCATACCAAGGAGTTTGCATGTATTCCAATAAATGGTCTTTGGCGGAGCTACACGACATGGTAGAGCATCATGAAGTCTACTACATGAGAATCCCTGAAGCAACCACGGTAAGGGATACCGTATTCATGGAAAAGGCATCTCCATCGAGGGTCACAAGAAATTCCAAAGTGATCTATAGGGATCCATTTCAAATGGAGCTTTCCGAAATGTTCCCGTTGTACAAGAAATGGGAATTCATAGTAAAGGAGAATGTGCTTTGCTTGGGATGCAACAAGGATCATCCCAATGCATGCTTGAGCTTCATGATTTATTGCCTTGTAACCGACACTCGCTTCAACCTAGCATATTACATGGTAAAGAGAATGGCGAGTGTGAAAAGCATGGACAAGATGGTACTCCCTTATGCAATGCTCCTATCCCGTCTAGCAAACGTCATCTTTGCTTTAGAGCCTTCTCCGTATTCCTTTGATCATAGCTTTTGCAACAAAATCATGGTGCCATTATTCGAGGGAAAAACTACAAGGTTCATGGTGGATGGCAAGAGACCTCACCCACCAACGGATTCATCGGATGAGAGGGAAAGACAAAGGGAATGAGAAGGAAGTAGCAACCCCCTTGGCAACACCGATCTCGACCCATTTAGATTACATCAATCAATTGCCGGACATTCCTAGCCCATCACAAGAGTGGCAACAAACTAAAAGGATCTTCAAGTGCTTCGCTAACTTCTTGAAGAAAAAGAAGTAGAGATGGTGGGATGAAGAGTGAAGGGGATGAAGATGAGGATGAAGACGGGAGTGAAATGGATGGAGGTGTAGATGGAAGGTAAGGTCATAGGACCTTAATTTGTGAGAACAATTTCTGAAACAATGGTTTGTAACATCTTAACAATACTTATGTAGAGTAGGATGTAGTATGTAGGAATTTCCATGGTTTGGCATTGAACACCTTAACTTAAGAACGAGTAAGATGAGATTTTACGACATCTTGATTTCACTCAAGTAGTCGTCGTCACTCATCTTTGATTACCTTTATTTCCCCCACACTTGCTATGCGTTATACTTGTTGTGTGCATGCATTTACTGATTGTAGAAATGACTAGGATAAGCATTTGCTAAGAGTGCAAATATTGCACAAATGCTGAGAGGCTTCGGTCTCAGAGTCGGATCCCAGAGCTATAACTAGCCGGATCCCTCCAATGAGGGAACCGTGGGATTCAGTCAAACAGACACTTGATAACTGATCATGTTTCATCAAACCTGTCCTCTTGATCACATCACTATAGCTAAACATGACTCTTTAAGACTACTTAAGTCTTCCTTAAGCTCAGTAGGTGTCACAATCACTCGTGGCTAACTTAGGATCAATTTCAAAGTGTTTTTGACTTATCAACTCATCAAAACTCACCATATTTCCGCTCCAATGCTCATACATTGTTCCTCACATCTCAAAACACTTAGTTTGATATTTTTATCAATTTTAGCAAATTGATTTTAGTCATTCTTATCTTAAAATAGGCTTAAAACTAGTTTTTCATTTTTCTTTATTTTTTTAGGAATTTCTCAAATTTCTCTTAAGTCATCATCTGATCTCTAGGATCAATTGCCACCTTTCGTCATACTCAAATCAATGAGTATCATCCTTAAACATATAGTTACACTATCAAAAAGTCCACTTTCCTACCCAATACCATCATTAAGTATCCTCATTCTTTGTGGTTGGACATTTAAGTCACCTATCACTTAAGACATCTAAGGAAAGTCAAAACCTCAAGATTTATAGGCTTTAGACCCTACAAGAGTATAATCGCTTCACCATATTTCTGTCTGACAGACGGATCCCTGGTTTATAACCAGACGGATCCCTAGTGAGAGGGATCCGTGGGATCCGTGTCTACAGAAAGCTTATAATCAACTTTTCTTTCAAATTTAAACCATCTTTGGTAAACTAAACACTTTTAGTTACCATTTAATGATTCCATAGAGCTGAACAACATCATAGTTGACCTTGGTGCATGCCTAATTCCCTTAGTGATCATGAATTTAATTCCTTAATTCAAATTCACCCTTTATAAACCAAACACTCTTGAGAGGTTAAGTCATCACTCTTACCGCATTCCTAAAAATCAGTAGTTAGAAACTTCTATTGCATTCTCACCATCACTATGACTAAAGCATCTAGCAACAACTCTTCAACCAAAGGTTCATCCAAAAGGAATGGTCATATGATCCATGAGATATCATCCACCGAATCATCACCCGTAAGAGGTCATAATGTTGGAATCCCACCTCAACAATCTCAGTCAACAATTGCTAAGAGAACTGCAAGAATTTGTATTAGACCTCTTGGGTTAGAAAAGGGTTCATCAACCTCTAAACCAAACACACCTAGTTCTAGTAAAACGCCTAAACCTTCATTCCTATAACATAGACAACATTCCTTCACCGAACCTATTTCTGTAGGATATTGGATTTCATAAACACATAACAAACAATAATATGGATCGAATTCAATAAGAGTTTAGAGAGAGAAAGTGGGAGCCTTTCTAGAGAGAGAAAGTGAAAGAAAACATAGAAGGTTAGATTAAGAGAAATGAAAGGTCCAACCCTCTACCTTGGGAGGTAGAGGGTATTTATAGTTACAAACATAACGACCTCCTATCGGCCTGTGGATCAGGTATACAGTGGGTAAAGACCCGTCCTTCCTCCACGGTGTTGCTCTAAACTAAATAGCTAACTAAATAACTAGTAAATAACGTAATTAATGACAAGTCTACGAGCTAACTTAAGCTAGATAACATTTGGGGTGACCGACTCTTCACTATGGAATTTTCTAATTCCTAACAATCTCCCCCTAAGGGAGGTCACCCCATGTTTTACATTTCGAATCCTAGCATTCTATTCTTGACTTTGTTCTTGAGCTCGTAGACTTCAATTCTTCAATTCCGCAATCTTTGTGCTTTTGTAGCGATTCTTCAAAGTCCGCATTGATTTGTACTTTTAGTGGAGGCCTTTAACTGATCCACATCTTTGATGATCTTCGAGCTTTCATTGAGATCATCAGCCACAGCAAATCTCTCTGGATCATCCATAGTTGTGTTGCCTTCATGTGATGTTGTGACTTTTGGACCGACATGCTCACACTTTTGAATCATGACATCTTTCCATCAGAGTAGCGGAAGCTTTTACTGGTTCAAGATATTTGCAGCAGCGCAGCACGAACATAGTATAGAAATATCTGAGCCAGGTTATGTAGAAATGCACCAGTCATGATTTCTTCAAATTAAGTGTGGATGCTGTGAGCATGCGGCTTTGGATTGACTCCTCAATTCTGATCTGCTGCAACCGTCCAAATGTACCTGCAAACAACAGTTAGCAATAAAACACACAAAAGTGTCTTTGATCACTTTCGTTGAATTGAGGTACACGGCCCACGGTTCCCCGTTGATCAGTATAAATACTGCCTGTGATCAGGTAGGATTCCTAAGAATCTCCTTGACAGGGTTTCGCAACTGTTCTAGCTGTTCTCAAACCGGAACGTCTCAAAGAAGACAACACGGAGTGAGTGAACCAGCGAATTGAGATTCACTGATTGATGAAAAATGATTTGAAAAACAATCGCGTATTGCTTAGAAGAAAGAGTTTTGCGATACGACGAAGGTTTTATGAGAAAGATCAATTTTCAATCAAAAATACTTTTTGTATTTGAAAACATAAGTACACATTCGATGTGCTAGAGAAAAGAAGATTTGCACACCGAACGGTTTTTCCAAAAGTATTCGTCAATTCCATTCCTGGACCAAGGTTGATTCACGAGTGAATTGCCCCATCGTTTCTATCCAGTTGTCACATGGTTGATCTATAGAATAGATCTCACATGCCACCTACCAGGAGCTTGTTTGATGTTGGCTCCAGAAGGCTTTCCATCTTCATCGTGAATACTTTTACATATCACTCGGATGTTCTGGCAATACCACAAGGATAATGCGTAGGACTCTCAATATATACTTACTTTCCACATTGTGTGAAACAGCAAGTCTTCAAGAATTTTGTGTCCTAATGAGATATTGTGGATGATCTCTTGGCTCTAGACTCAATCGTGCACATTTGGTTCCTATGCCGGAGACTAGGGAGAGGGTCTCCTTCTTCAATATCAACAATCTCTAAGAGAAAGTCGATAGATTATGTCGGTTCCCCGTGAGAATGAAACAAGCCCTTTTAAGAGGAACTTGAGTAGCTTGGGAAGTTTAGTGCAGTGCGTCACTGGGTCCATGACGTCTTGTCTTCAATACCATTGTTACCTTAGTAAACACCAGTAGCATATGTATTGAACCCGGTTCTGCCCTAAGGTTGAATTATTGGAGGGCTATTTCTTTTCACCCTTTTCACATTCATTTCTTTTTCATTATTCAACCCCTTCAGTGCTTACCGAGACTTCATTACTAGAACCTTATTGGGTTTATTCCAGTACTAGCTCTATCTCAGTCCGCACTCTTCCCATATCTCACTTTTCTCCTTTTTTCAATATACCTAAGGACTCTACACTATCTAGTGGATTGTCCCTGGGTAGATCCCTCCGGCTCTGGCGGGATCGTGGGAACAAATACCTAACCTAACCATCCTTATAACTCCACGCATAAATTGAAATGGTCGGTCTTTTGGTACAGTTCATTCCTTCTCAAAACCTATTGAAAAATCATTTGGAAAAACAATCAAGGTACTTGTGATACGAGATCAAAGCATTTTGTACCTTAATAGTTTTGATCATTTAGAAATGCTCCCCCTCAACACGTGCATATGATTTTTAAATTGTTTAGTACATGGAGGCAAGAGTTCTTTGAAATAATTTCTTTGAAATAGTTTCTTGATCACAGTTTCTTTGGAAAAAGCCATTTGATTTTCTTTGGTAAAATACTCCCCCTCAATATGTGCATAGGATTTTTGAAATCATTTTTATCACATAGAGGCAAGAGTTAATTTGAAGCACATCCACAATCACAAGTGCCATTAAGAAACCATTTTAAAACTCAATCAAGGTACTTTATAAATCACTTTAAAAAGCTTTCGTACCTCGATAGTTTGTTTGCTCCCCCTCAATATGTGCTTCGAGATTCGAAAGCGTTTAGCACATATGAGAGAGCAGCCTACACAACTAAATCAAAACGATCACCTTTTATCAAATTTAATTATTAAATCACAAATTCTTCCCCGATCAAAAATATCAAACCCTTTGAGATTTTTGATCCCAAGTGATTAAATACGGTTTAGAAAATATGGGAGAATATGTGGCCTGGTTTAAATACTCATCATGTTTTTGGATAAATCCTCCTCCTCAACATGTGCATTGTGTATGAAATCGTTTGGCACATGGAGGCAGGAGTGCCTTTAAAGGACTAAAACCAATTCCATTTAAACAGATAAGAGATTTAACTCACGATCTCTACCCCGATAAAAATTTCAAACCTTTTGAGATTTGTGATCCCAATTGATTTAAATCATTTAAAAGATTTTGGGGAAAGACGTGGCTTGATTTGATTTTGAAAAATGACAGATAAGGATCATTTTAAGACATTAAAGATTGTTAGCATCAAGTATGATTGTTTTTAAGAGATCTTTTAAGTAAAACAAAACAATTTCACAATCAAACAAGAACAGAAAAAATTTCATTTTGAAAGAACTTGATTCAAAAGAAAAATCATACCATGACATAACATTAAATCTTTAGATCACCACATAATTTCGTACAAACGGACTCTTTTGAAGATATATTGTTTGAAAATACTTTTAAATTAAATCACTCTCCCCCTCAATCGATGACCGAAGTCGATAATTGAGTGACTTAAGTTTTGATAAAATGAAGTCTGGTGATTTTCAAAATTTAGTCCAATATATTTTCAAAACAATATTTTTCCATTTTCAAAACAATTTAATCAAGTTATTCAAAATTGTTTAAAAATGGGATCCTGCACAAAGATAAGTTAGGTGGTTGAGAAGCTTCTGTTGTTGTTGCTGTAGGGTTTGGAAGAAAAACCGTCTGCTGATGCAGTGAGACTTCTTCTTACGTTGCATTTTGAATGCCAACTGAGGTCAAATTAAGCTCCGTTTCTTCAATCAATTAGAAGAAAACCATCTGCTGATGCAGTGAGACCTCTTACATTGCATTTATGCCAACTCTCCATTGAAGTCCAATTAAGCTCCGTTTCTTCATTTGTCAACCCAAGATATAGTTACCCTTTCCTTTCGGCATCCAATCATCTTCAATTGTGGGATCCGGATCGGGAACATTCTTATATACCAATATACCTGCATACGTTAGTGAACACACATACAGATATATGGTGGTCGACATCACCCAAACAGCAATCGACTAATAAAAGTCAATCCAACATAACAATCAGTTCATATAAGGTATGGGAATAATGTGTTCATCAATCTATAATCATCTAATCCTAACAATCATATCCTAGGCACCTAGTCCTTCAACATAGGTTAACATCATTTTTAATTAAGCATATTAGGATAATTAAGAAAGCCCGTTAGATGATGTAGATTTGAAAAACATTATCCCCCTTAATCCATGACTCATTTTATGAAAAGTTTAAAAGCGCTGAATTCATTGATTGAGTTTTCAAATTTTAACAAAACTCTGAAACTGATTGATTTTCAAGCAACTCATTTACCACCATTTTTGAAAACAACAAATATTTTTCTGAAGAATTTTAGACGGAAAAACATTTGTGTAGGAACAGCAGTCCTTCGACATACTTTCCTCAAATTGTTTTAGGATAAGTGCACGATATTTTGAAAATATGTTTAGTGCAGCACTTTCCTTCTTTTGAAGAGCGGGTTGCTATCAGAAATAATAGCAAGCCATGGTTAAGCGCGGGTTACAGTCTGAAATAACTGCAAGCCATAATTTGAAGCCCGGGTTACAGTCTGAAATAACTGTAAGCCATATTTTGAGGCCCGGGTTACAGTCTGAAATAACTGTAAGCCATAGTTTGTGACATGTTTAGAAAAAAGAATATTTACACCTCCTGCTCGAACTTCATCTAAAGTCCCGTGCCATTATTGAATGACATTTCTAGGACCGTAGATGTTATCGATACCAGAAGACATGTCTAGAGAAAACAATATTTTTGGTATTTTTCAATTTTCTGATTTTTATGGGCTTTTGAAGATTTTATATTTTTCTATTTGGTTTTTGAAAAATATTTACAGATATAGAGAAATAGTTTAAGAGGATGATGATACGAGTACCGAAATAAGGAAATCGTTCAGCACTTTGTAGAAGATAGAAGTCATCATCTCTTAAACTTCCACCACCAAAGCATTCGAGGCTCCTGAATCGTCGAAAGAACTTGAGCCTTCAACAAGTGAGTCTTTGGTAGCTTCCCCTCAAACCGACAAACTGAGTATAAAGACCATTTTCTAAGAAGTAGAAATGAATGAAAACATACTCATTGAATGAAGCTCTGCACCCCTAAGAACACGAGAACACCAAAGTAACAAGTTGAAACATAGATCGTATCAGTGGTTATCAAATCCGGAATAACTGATGAACTTCGATCACATGAACCTGTTGTGCGTCTCCGATGTACACATTACTCTTCGAGATTGACCAGTTGTCTATTCAGGGGAACAATACATCAACATCTTCATATTTCCAAATGCATTCCAATTATCTTACATATAACCAATCAGCCCATGATGTACACATGTACCCAACAAGAGTAGAGACGATGACATTCAAGTAACATGTTGAGTCACTGATCATCTCTGCAGATGTCAACTCCAGAATAACTGATTAAGCCCGATCAGGTGAACATGTTGTGAGTTCTAGATGTACCCATATCTCTCCCCCATGATGGTTGTGATCTTATCGGAATCAACATAATAATGTGTACATGAAGGAATAATCGGAAGCACTTTACCATTATTCATATCGAAGATGTCGATAAGCAATATCATCTCACGAACCAAATATTCTTCTCATATTTCCTTCTACTGAGGGCTGAGTTAACACATACCAAAAGTATCCAGAGACCACTTCCTCCCAAATGGTTGGAATAATACATCAAAGGTTATGAGTAAACACTGAGTTTCTCTACGGTTATGACATTTGTCTTTCCCGGGATTACTTCAACAGAAAAGAAGTATTAGGTTCATCACGTGTACTCGTTGTGTGTTTAGATGTATATCTCCTTCCCCCTTGATACCTCAGAATCAGCAACACATTATACATACCAAATATTCTTGAAATAGAGAAGAATAAAAATTAGCTCAAATAAATCTTGTGAGAATCAACTGCTATAGAAACTCTCTCTGACTATCTTTATCAACCCATTCGTAGACATTTTGAAGTGACCACTGATGAAGAAAACCCGATGTACCAAACTTGAAACTGAAGTAGAATTCCCCGCATTTGCATCTTAAGCTTGCACTAATGTTGGAAGAACGGTGTCGAGAATTTATGCTCCAAGCAAATCTCCAAGTACTCAATACTCAACCAAAGTATGAGACATTAACACCTCTTGCGATTATCCACAACGACATAAGCGTGTGTCATTGAGTAAAACAACGTAACTCCTTGAAGTGATAGTTAACCAGGTCTTCAACCATCCAGCCCGACTGCTGGTAACTAGATAAACCAAGTCTTCAACTTAAATTCAATCACGAGCAAGTTATCATTGAAAGTCATGCATCCAACCATCCCCGACTTCAAGATAAAATAAGAAAACGCCTTTGTGAAGGTCAACTTCAATCTCAAATAAGTGTTAAACGATTAACTCCGAAGTAATCAACTTATGTCAAATACCCAACACGTGAATAAACATACAATCGGATGTACATTCACCCACTGAATGAACCGGAACAAATGATGCCTCAACATCAATGCATTCTTCCTAAAAGTATACATGTAGTGACTGATCTGGAAGATTCACCAATAATGTCTTCGAGCGGATGAGGTAGTCATTTTCCTTAATGTTCATGTGGTTGATTTATAGCGTGCACAATGAGAGGAACAATAATCCGTGAAGATTTGGCGAAGGAATACCAAAGAGCGGATCATTATTCATGAATAATAATCCGTGAAGATTTGGCAAAGGAATACCAAAGAGCGAATCATTATTCATGAGTGCAACTGCAATATTATGATAGTCATTATCAACACCTTGAGGAATAACTGGAGATTAGGCTTCTTGAGTAGTCTAAGAAGTACTTCTTGGATGATCAACATTCACTAGCGGTTGGAAATACTCATCAAACATATCTTTGAAGAACAATTCCCAAACAATGAATCCCAGTTATCCTTAGTACGTGAAGCATTAGGCGTTGGAGGAGTGTCATCAAAAATCAAGCAATGAACCATTGCTAAAGAATATGAACAAGTCTAATTGGGGATTAAATTTTGGCTTTTCAATCTCCCCCAATTAGTGCTCTCCCCTAAACTGACGAAGATTTTCAAGTGTTCTTCTCAGCCCGGATTAAGAAGAAGTCTTTAGATCATCAAATGCAATTCGTCTTTAGTCTTCTAATCATGTAGCATAAAATGTAGATTTGACTATAGACTCGACCTTCTTCAAGATTGTCCGAATGGGGAAATAGACAGTTAACATCTTCTTCACACCAAAGGCATTCCTGTTAACTTGTAAATAGCAAATCCCCTTAATAAAAATCCCTCCTAATCAAACAAGAACAGAAAGATGTTCATCAAAGAAATCAGCCCAGCAACTAGAAGCACTTTGTGATTTAATCATATCAGCCCGTGTGAAGATGTCAACCAATGGCTCTTAGAAGAAGCTACATGTGAAGATGATCCAATAAGAAGAATCTCGGTTCTTACATGAGTTAGGAGCCGTTTTACCATATATTCTCAAGTATCAGTCAACCATGCAAAAAATTCACACTTCTTCTCCCCCTCAAGAATCGCATACGGAGATGCCATTCTTGATTAAACAAGTGATTATCATCCAAATGTATTTTATTCACACTTCCCCCCCCCCCCCGCAAAATTAGCACATGATGTCGCCATCTTCATTATATTGAGCAAGTGGAATAAGAGTAATTATCAGTAGTCCGGTTCACTTGATGACTGAAGCGCATGGAAAAAGCATGAAGCATGTTGATGAAGAATGTCGATGAGAATGGTCATAAACATGAAGATTTCTCTTCTTCTGAAGATAAAGCGCACTGAAGCGTACACCTTTCTTTTCTTTGAGGAACGGGGCCTGAAATGTTATCTGCAGACGCCATAATGATGAAGTACGAGGCCTGAACTGATGTGTTCAAACGTCATTGCAGATTGAATATCAAGGTTGAGTAACTTGAACCCGTGAGTAATGAGATATCAATCCATTTGTTATCCATACTTTAAGCGAGTCCATGTAGTGAAGGATCGAAGTATCTGCAACTGAGTAAGGAATACCTGCACTAACATTACAAACTTGATTGCATATATATTGGTTAGTGACATTAGTATCCAAATCCTTTGGGGTTTCACAGTCAACCTTGATTTTGTCTTCAGTAAACAGCTTTCCGGTAGGTATCCACCTAAGTCCAGCATCCTTAAACATTCTACCAGACGGTATCCACTTATGGCAAGGTCTAGGATTGTTAGGCTTCTTATGCACAGTGGAAGACTTATCCTTATTCCTATTTTCCAAAGATTTAGCAGTTGGTAACCATCTAGGCGAAGTTTTTGGTTTGTTTTGCTTCACAACATGTTGAACCTTAGTCACATTAGTAGTCTTAGTGGATTGTACCTTAGCATGTGAATTAGGAAAATGTTTCTTTTGTGGAAAAGACTCATAATTTCTAGTTTTGTTTTCTACATGCTTAGCATTCATATGCACATAGCTATTCTTAGATGCACGCCAATCCCTAGTCTTTTGAGTGTTCCTAGGTAGTGGTTTACAACTACTAGCAGTGCCTTGAAATCTCATAGAATTCCTCACCCTGGGTCTTGCACCTAAAATTCCGTCTTTTCGAATCTGTGCCTTTTTCCTAGCTTTTTCTAGATAATAGTTCTTCCACAAGTCATTCATATCATATGAATTCTGGGTTTTAATGCTTGGTTTTGACACTGTTTTTGAACTAATCCTAGAGGTGCTGGGAGTAGAAGTGGCTACGTGTTGAGGGTTAACGGAGCTAGAAGCCTTATTCTTAGGTAACTCAGGTGAAGTGACTGGTTTTGACAAAACTTGTATCTCATCAACTTGGGAGGCAAACCGTGTTTTTGAAAATTTTGTTCTTTCAGATTTAAATGCAGTAGGCTGCCTAACAACGGACCGGTCTCTAGTGAGATGAGAAACTGGCTTCCCCAAGGTTGATGGTTTTGTAAACTTAGTGTTCACACTTTTTCCTACGGTTTTTCTAAGCTCATTCTTTAAGGCAACAATGGCGAAACTCTTTTCCTGAAGTTGAGCTTTGAGTTCATCAATCTTTGCTATCAAAGGGTTTGTTTGTTCCATTGAATTAGTTCTAGCTTCTTTGACAGAGTCACTTAGTTCTATGTGATGCTTTCTCAAAGACTCATTTTCCTTTAGTAATTTAGCCACATAAATTGACAATTCATCATTTCTTGTTATAGTAGCATCAATGTCTTGTGTATTCATGACTAAATTACTTTTCACATGCATATCAGAAATATGTTTCTTCAAATTGCAGATTGTCGAGTTTTTGTCCTGAAGCTTTTAAATCATTAATTTCAAAAAATTCACGAAATTCAGGGAATTTCGGATTGTTGCTAGGTTTCATAGTTTGAAAACTTTCTTCTTTTCTTTGGATTGCAATTTCAAGTGAAATGAAATGTTTTTCAAGTTCTGAGAATTTATTTGAAAGTTCATCAAAAATTATCTTATCAACCATATCATTAGTTTTGAAACACTTTATCTCGGACTCAGCTTCAGATTACGAACATGTATCAAGAACATGTTCTGTGATGTGATCTGGCTGCACAATAGTATTTTCAGATGCATTATGTGAAACAGTTAAGAGTACCTCATCAGTTGACACATGTTCATTCATCAGTCTGACATCTGCATCCTCATCATGTATCATAAGAATCACTGAACTATTGGCTGTGTCAAACTTATCTGTTTCTAAGCCTCTGTGTTCAGCTCCAACTGATCCATCAAGTGATGCTTTACCCGACTCAACACTACAATCTTTTGATTGTGCCTGACATTCACTCCCCATTCTGATTTCAGCATCCACTTCTTGTGTGATAGGAGTTACTGAACAACTGGTTACATCATTCTTTCTTGTCTCTGATGTTCTGCATTCAGCAACACCCGATCCTTCAACTGATACATTACCCAACTTATCACAAATATCTCTCAACTGTACCCGACTCTCATCTACTTTCTCATCTACTTTTTCATCTTTCTGAGTAACTTCCTCAATATACTTCTCCACATTATCCATGAGATGGATAAGTGTCTCCGTGAACACGCTAATTTCCATTCTAGTGTGTCTCTTGAAGGACATTTCAGTCATGTCTTGATCATAATCAGATGTGAATTCCCTTCTAATGAATAACTGAAATAGTTTGTAGATCACTTGAAGTGCAAAATGGAATTATCCTTATGAACCTTCTGTTTGTCAAGTTGTAGCTCCAATTGCTCTAGGTTTAACAGCAGAGTTCCTGTTAATGTGGATAAGTCCTGACGGAAGAGGGCAATACATGTTCGTTCCATTGATGTGGGTAGAAGTAACATGAGGTGAGAGTGAAGTTGTTGATAAGGTTCAATGTTGCTTTCCTTTTGCATGGCATTCAGTAGCCTGAACAGTGCAAATCTATCTCACTGGACTCGGAGCATGAAGAACTCAAATCATCATTGATTGATTCCATCATCTGTAACCGTTCAGTAGAGCTAATATTCTCATGGTTGTCTACATCATACAGTTTGAGTACTTCTAAAATCAGAATCAGAGTGTAAGACATGATGTAGATGAATCCACGGGATTTTACAAGTCTATGATTTAAACCGAGAAATAGAATCTTTCGCGGATTTTACTAAAATCAAGACCAAACCGTTAAGCAATGACCAATGGAACGTGTTAAGATGATTGATGAATTGTCACAATGATAGAAAATTGTGTGTTAGGACTTAGGATTGTTTGTAGGAATAGCATATATGTTGTTTTGTTGAGATTTGGACTGGTTGATGCACGATTTTACGGTGAAATTTAGGTCTAAAAACTTAAAACCTCAATAACTTCCTTCCGGAGGCTATTTTGGCCTCAAAAAATTCGTTTCACGGCTTTGCAGTGAAACCTCACCATATTCAGCCTGTTCCGCTCGTTTTGACTGGTATTTCGCTGAAAACGGAGTTACGGTTCAAAAGTTATGGCCGTTTGAAGTTTTGCCGTAAAAAGTCAACTTTTGGTCAAACCGCTTCAATCAACTCGCATCCAGGACAACTCGCTTCCAGGACAACTCGCTTCCAAGACAAGTCGCTTAAACGACAACTCGTTTAAGGCACAACTCGCATAAGATGACAACTCGCTTAATAGACAAGTCGCATGAAACACAACTCATAAACAGACAACTCGCTTAATAGACAAGTCGCATAAAACACAACTCGCATAGGCAACTCGCTTAAGCAACTCGCATAGGCAACTCTCTTTAGATACGTTGAATCTGGACAAGTCGCATAGGCAACTCTCTTTAGTATCAACTCGCTACACAATCAACTCGCTTAAATAAACAAGTCGCTTAATAACCAAGTTGCATAAATAGTCAACTCGCTAAGTAGCCAAGTCGCTTATACCAACTCGCTTCTAATGAAGAAGCAACTCGCATCCAAGAAACTCAACTACGAGTCTCAACTCGCTTTAGTACCAACTTCAAAAATAACCACTTTATCAATCAAAAACAACCAAACCACAATGATTTAAGCCTTCCAATTCAAAACATAAACACATATGATGATCCTAAACACAAAAGTACTAGCAAAATTCAAACTTTAACACTATAATTTGTCCAAATGAATCAAACTCTCCTAAACCCTTAATACCCAAAAACCTTATGAAATCCACGAAAACAAGGAGCATGAAAGATGAATGATCCAACCATGGCTCTTGATACCAATTGTAGGATATTGGATTTCATAAACACATAACAAACAATAATATGGATCGAATTCAATAAGAGTTTAGAGAGAGAAAGTGGGAGCCTTTCTAGAGAGAGAAAGTGAAAGAAAACATAGAAGGTTAGATTAAGAGAAATGAAAGGTCCAACCCTCTACCTTGGGAGGTAGAGGGTATTTATAGTTACAAACATAACGACCTCCTATCGGCCTGTGGATCAGGTATACAGTGGGTAAAGAACCGTCCTTCCTCCACGGTGTTGCTCTAAACTAAATAGCTAACTAAATAACTAGTAAATAACGTAATTAATGACAAGTCTACGAGCTAACTTAAGCTAGATAACATTTGGGGTGACCGACTCTTCACTATGGAATTTTCTAATTCCTAACAATTTCTCATCCAAATCTCTATTCGTTAGAGCACTCACCACCGAGAACTTCCCACTCACCAACCTTCTCGTTAAATAGGGAACCACCTTGATGGATCTGGACATACACCTTGTGTCAATGATATTTTGTATAATATTATTAAGCACGCGGAATTTACTTAGTAATACTTAGAAGACGGATTGTATGATGTATTGTAAGTAAACACAGATTAAACACAAAGCTTAAGCTCCAATATTATTGATGAATAATACGAGTGATCTTGATTATCACTAGGGTTACACCTTGAAGCTATAAGTACGTAAATAATAAACTTAGTACCTAAGACAATGACCTAGGACCTCCTTTTATAGCACAAGGAGTCCTTTACAAGATAAGAATAAACCTATCAATATAGAATATACACACAATCTATTCTATACTTATCATTATACGAATACTAAACAATTATCCAATAGCAGTGGTAATATTTGTACTGGCAGTGGTAATACGTTTCCACTGCTAGTGTTATCTTCAGCAGTGTCAACCACAATACTATCCGTGGTAACTGTTAGTATTATTCCCAACAATCCTCCCCTAAACTTATGATTTCTCTGCAAATCAATAAGTTTCTTCAATCTGCATCATCTTCAAGGATTTGGAGAATTCAACCAAACACTTTACTTCTTCCTTAGCTTCTGAATAGCTCTTGAACATTGATCTTGAAGCCTATGTAACAATGTTCTTACTTTCTCATTGTCTTCATGAACTCTTATATTGGTACACAGCATCACAGTGAGAGTTCCAGCTCTGAGTGGATATTATTTCTCAGCAAGCATGAATGCATCTACTCCATTTGCTGTAGAAACATGGTGAACTTCACATGAGTCATAATAAAACCATTTAGTACCAGGACATGTACATGAGAATTTCCAGAAATCATCTTTAACATCTGGTTCATAGAGCCTTCTAAGATTAACCCATAACTGCATCTCCTTCATATCTTTGAGATCTTGAGCATTAAACCTTTCTTGAACTAACTTCCATAATTTGTCAAGGTCATCTCTGTCAAAAGCTTTAATAAGATCTTCAAATTGAATGAATGATGAAGTTTCACCACCTAGCCTTGTGATCTTCCATGTTGGAGCAAAATTGCTAGCAGTGTAAACTTCCCAATCAATGATAGGATGCCTAACTTGCAGTGGTTATGGATAAAAATCTTCTTCTTCTATCACAATCATATAAGTCAATTGTTCTTCAGTGAACTTCTCAGTTGGAACTTCTTGTTCTTCAGCAAACTTAGTCTTCTTAATAGTTTGAGAATCACTGTCTTTGGCCTTTCTCTTCAATCCAGGATATCTTCTTGCCTCATCTTCAGAGTCCATTGGAATGAAATCTCTATCTTGTCTTTGAACTCTGTAGTAGATACTTTCAACTTTATCATCAGACATTCCTTTGAATTGATGTCTTTTCCAGCCACCAACATTGCAACAATAAGTCTTCATGTATGCAATAACTTGTGCCTTAGTTGGTTGCCTTGGTTTCTTTTGACCCTTTTTGACTGAACTGATCACATCTTGAAGTGCTTGATTATTCTTCATTTGAATAAAATCTTTTAACTGAGCAGTTCTTTGTTCCCCAGTTAACGATTTATCAGCTACAAGGTCAATTGCCTTTCTTTTTATTACTGGATCATTTGCAATCAAGAAATCAATTTCTTCTTCAGTAGGAACATAACTGAACTCTGGAGTTTTCTCTCTAAGAATTGTAGGTTGAACGGTGGAAATTGGATTTTCCAACCTATCCAGCCTTTTAGCCTCCAAAAAGCTTGCAACTTCCAATTCTTCAAGCTTTTTCTTCTTAGCAACTTGTTCTTCATTAATCTTTTCAGCAATTTCTCTATCAAGAGCAATTTGTGCAATCTTTGCTTGTTCTTTCTTAGAAATCTTCCTTCCAGGTTGCTCTTCACTTTCCATAACTGCTTTACCTTTATCATTCTTTTGTTTATCAATCTCTTCACTTGCAGTGGCTACATCATGGTCATCAGTGGCAATTATTGGTTCTGCAGTGGAAATTGAATCAGTGGTAAAATCAGTTGCAGTACAAAAAATGTCTTGCTCTAGTTGCTTTTCTTGAGTATCAGCTTCCTCTGCACCTTTACTAGAAACACCTTCATCTTCAAAATCAATTTTCCTCCCCTGAGTTTCAGCATCATCTGTTTTCCTCCCCTGTTTGGGAGAATTACCCAAATCTTGATCAAAACCAGCTGAATCACCATCATTAGGTGAGGATGAAGATGAGATCACCAACTTTGCAGTTTTCCTGTGCTTTTTCAACTCATGCAACGCATCCTTCAAGGTCTGAATCTTCTCTTTTAAGTATTTAATATCCTTGGCATGCTGCTTCTTGACATGTGCCAGGTCCTTCTGTAGAGATTCAACCTGCTTGGCTAATTTGGTACACAAAACCATCAATTCCATTTGTTGCCCACTGCCCTCATCACTTCCAACTGTGTGACCTGTTGGGAGAGGTGAATCATAGGGCAATGGCTCAGATTCCTCCCTAGTTGGACTAGGTTGAAGTCTAGAACCACCACTGCTTGTTCCTAGACCAAAAGGTTCAGAAACATGCTGTGTTGTCATGAGAGGAGTTGGCTGTTTAGACCTTCTCTTATAGGTGTGAGAAACTGGTGGAGTATAATCAATGTTTGGAACATTAATTATAGGTGAGTTTTGTTTAGTTGTAATCTTTGCAAGCATTTGAGGAAGGAGAGGTGTGAAAATCATGTTGCCATCTTTGTTCATGTTTTGAAAAACTTTAGGCTTAAGACAACTGATTTCATAAACATTAGTATGAGGTTGCAGTTGAAACTCATTTAGCACTGCTTGCACAAACCTTAGATACATTAAAATTTTTGTTGAACTCTTTACATTGCCAGTCATACTTGTAAAAATATATTTGGACCAGTTAAAAATCTTATCAGTGGCTAGACAAACCAAAGGGTAAGCCATAGTTGAACTAAATTGCTCATAAGATGTTTTCTTTGGACTAAGACAATGTAAAAGAGTATGTATCAAAAATCTCCATTGGAGACAAAAACCACTCTTTTTGAAAGTAGCCTTTTTATCAGTGGTATCATACCCCATGGATGATAAAGTATCATGGATTTCTGGCATAGGTAATGTGATGATACCATTGAGATCATCTAATTGGAGAACTCTCCTCAAGGATACCTCAGTAACATCAATAGTTACACTATCCACAGTGGCTCTTAGAGCATCCACTGTTTCATGTGTATCTCCATTCTCAAGTGTTATGGACTGAGCAGTAGTCCAAAACTGTTTGATTTGAGAGATATAGACTGTGGGTTTTAAAAGCAAAGCATACCTTATATGGGTTGTATTGAGAAAGTCCATAATCTGATGAAAAACAGGGCCACTCTTCTCGTTTGACTTTTGTAGGTAGGCCACTTGGTTGTGCTCATCTGCAAATTTTAATAGTGCCATAGAAACTTTTGATGAAAAACAATATTATGTCAGTAATAATTGAATGAATAACTATCCAATTGAGAGCGAAAGATATATAGGGTTAGGGTTAAGGTTATTGCGCAAGTAAGACTATCTTTGGAAAATATTTATCTTAAGAAGATAAAGTATAATTAAGAAAGTAGATAATCTCCTAAAAACTTACCCTATATTTATGGAAAGTGTTTTCTTTTCAATGGCTAGTAAAAAATAAGTTACTGACACAATCAGTTGTAACGGCTAGAACAACAGTGGTAAAATAACACTGTCAGTGGAAACTGTGAACTAGAAGTGGTAATTTTTCACAAAAATTTCAAAGAGCAGTGGTAAAGAAAAACGTATGAAAACTAGAATGCTCTTATCATACTTTTTAGCAAACTACCAGCTATCAACGGATTTGATATATCTTTACCATGAGCCGTTTGCTATGGACTAGCCAACTCTTAATCATAAAGAATATGGTGAGTTGATAACCATATAGTTTTTGGTAAACTATCAACCATAAACGGATTTGTCAAGTCTTTACCATTAGCCGTTTGCTCTGGACTAGTTGATTCTTATGTGGATTAGACATGGTGAATCAATAACCATTTGTTGTGTATCTCAGTTATACACCTTTTAAGATCAACTCTCATCAATGCTTCATAATAACTTAAACAGGAATACAAGCAAACATATACAAACTCATACAACAATTTCAGTACCTAACAGCCTCCCCTCAACACCAAAGAACATTAGACAAAAAGTTTATGGATTTAACATTCCAATACCTGTTACCAAGTATTGAAATCTTCCCACATCAAGACCTTTTGTTAATAAATCAGCATAGTTGTCATCAGTATGAATTTTGACAACTTGAATTAGTCCTTTTTCATAGCAATCTCTAATGAAATGGTGTCTAATTTCAATATGTTTGGTCTTTGTGTGTTGAACAAGATTCTTAATAATGCAAATAGTACTGCTATTGTCAATATGAATGATGGTATTCATGAAATTGTACCCATAGTCCAAAAGTTGATTCTGAAGCCATAGAACTTGAGCACAACAACTTGCAGCAGCTACATACTCTGCTTCAGTTGATGAATTAGCCACCATTATTTGTTTCATGCACTGCCATGACACTAATCTGTTGCCAAGAAATTGGCATCCACCTGTTGTAGATTTTCTATCCAAACTAGCTCCAGCATAGTCACTATCAGAGTAAGTAACCAAATCTAGAGCAGATTCTCTAGGGTACGATAATCCCAGAGTGGGAAATGGTTTAAGATATCTGAAAATCTTCTTCACAGCAGTTAAGTGAGAGAACTTGGGAGTTACTTGAAACCTTGCACATGCACGCACTGCAAACATAATATCAGGTATAGATGATGTAAGATACATCAAAGAACCAATCATAGACCTATACATGTGCACATCAACTGCTTCACCACTATTTTCCTTTAAGAGTTGATGTGTAGTCTTGTCTGCAGGGGTGCTGGATGACTTTGCATCAGTCAACTTGAACTTCCTTAGTATCTCAGCCACATATTTATCTTGATTGATGAAAATACCATCTGGCCTTTGTAGAACTTGAAGTCCCAAAAAGAATGTGAGTTCACCCATAGAACTCATCTTGAATTCTTCCTTCATGAGTCTTAGATTCATATATTTCACTAATGAATCCATGAATATCAGACAACTTTGTTTGTCTCCTAGTCTTCACAGGTGAATAGACAGCCCCAATCACATTTTCAAGAGGATGTGATTTATGAATTGTAGTATGGGGAGTCTGAGGAACTGCAATCTCACTTGGCATATTCGAGATTTCAACATCATTGGCTTGAGCTTCCTCTGTAACTGGAGTTATATTTTCCACTTCTGGTGTTGCAGTGGAAAGTTTTGGACTAGCAGTGGAATCAGAATTTTCACTGCTTTTAGGATCTTCAGTGTTCATGTTGCTACCTCCTTCTTTTTCAGAATTATTGGAAGGATGAGCATCTCCAGTTTTTGGAATATCTCCATTATCTGCATAGTCCCAAAGAGGCAAACTGAATTCATCTTGATCATCTACTTGATCCTTGCTGGGTTCATCATCATCAAGAAATTCTTCTGAACCTGAAAAATCATAAGAGGATGTACCTGTAGAGATAGGCACATAGTTCATGGTATTGGTTAGAGAATCAAGATCAAACAGCCTTTTTGGACCAGTTCCTTTGACATTCACTTTGTTTTCCAGGAACTCAACATGCAGATTCTCTTCAATCCTTTGGGTTCTTAAGTTGAATACTCTGAAAGCTTTACTGACCATGGAATACCCAACAAAATACCCTTCATCAACTTTTTCATCAAATTTGCCCAGATAATCAATGGTATTGAGAATTGTAACATGACATCCAAATGGTCTCATGAAGTCTAAAATAGGAGGTCTTCCTCTAAACAGCTCATAAGGTGTCTTGTTCTTTGTTTTTACCACCAAAACCCTATTTTGCACATAACATGCAGTGTTAACTGCTTCAGCCCAAAAAGTGATTGGCAATTTGAATCTGCCAACATGGTTCTAGCAGCCTCAATAAGTGTCCTATTTCTCCTCTCAGCAACACCATTTTGTTGAGGAGTTCTAGCAACACTGAATTCTCTTTTAATACCTTTATTTCTGCAAAAATCATCCATAACTCGATTCTTGAATTCTGTCCCATTGTCACACCTGATGATTTTCACTTTCAAATTATATTGGTTTTCTACTTCAGTGATAAAAGTCTTAAGGATGCCAGTTGTTTCATCCTTTGTATTAAGAAATAAAACCCATATAAACCTGCTAAAATCATCAGTCACTACAAGACAATATTTCTTGAGATTCAAACTGCTCACAGATGTAGGACCAAATAAGTCCATGTGTAACATTTAAAGTGGGTGAGCAATAGAGTTAACTAGCTTTGACCTGCAAGAAGCTCTGTGTTGTTTGCCTTTAAGACAAGCCACACAGGTTTGATCATTTTCAAATCTTTTCTTAGGTAGACCTCTCGCCAAACCATCTTTGACAATCTTATTAATGGTTTTGAAGTTAACATGACCAAGTATTCTATGCCATAACATGGATTCATCTACTGTGGCCTTTGCAACCAAGCAAGCATAATCATCTTTAGCAACAATGTTGTTCATATCAAAGCTATATAGATTGCCTTTTCTAGGAATTTTAAGAAGAATCTGACTTTCATCAGGCATCTTAAAATCCTTAGAGAGAACAAAACACATATCTTTGGTAAAAAGAACATTGTTCATCTTGTCACACATTTGTGACACACTAAAAAGATTATACTTAAGCTCTTTTACATAGTACACAGGTTCAAAGTCCAAGTTACCAGTTTTGATTACTCCTTTACCAGCAACTTTTCCATTAACTCCACCTCCAAAGCTGACATACTGTCCATCATAATGCTCAAAATCTGAAAGATAGGACTTGTTGCCAGTCATGTGCCTTGAACACCCACTATCTGTATATCCTTGATCTGATCTTTTTGTCCTTGGATGTTCCTGCACATAAAAGAAAGAGTTAGTTTCTTTTGGGGACTCAAGCCATGATTGACTTGGATATGCCTCGTGTATCAATATAGTTAAATCTATCAAAGGTCATTGATACACCATTGGGATTGGTTGTAGAGGTAGTTCCTTTAGGTTTCCATTCCCAACGTGCTGAGGCCTTCACAGCATTGCCCATGTCCCCCCTTTTTCTTGTTTACAATCCTTGCAGTGGTGACTTTTGAATGAGCAGTGGAAACTGCTGGTTTGCTTTTAGGTACCCACTGTTGATTATATTGAACCTTTTTAGTTTGAAAAGTTCCTTTCCCTGTTTGTGCAGATTTTGCAAAAGTTGTTTTGAACTTTGCACTTTTAACAGGTGACTTAGGGTGAGCAGTGTTAACAGTTTTTGCAGTGGCAAAAGTTTTGAGGCCACTTCTTAGTTGAACTGCTCTTGAGACCATTTTGCAATGAGAATTAGGGTGTACATTATTTTGAAACCTGTTAGTCTCCACCCATTTATTTCCATGGACTTCCCTTCTCCCATTATGATAGTCACAATAAGCATGTAAATGATAAAAAGTACCACAGATATAGCATGCTTTATTGTTCAACACAAAATCACTACCTAGTTGTTGAGATTTAACATGATTCCAACTCCTCTGGTTACCCCTAGGAGCTACAGGTTTGTTCCTATACATCTCAGCATACCTTACAGTTGGTCTAGGTTTATTAACTGGTTTCCTAGGTTCCTCTGTATCAGTATTAACAACTTTTGGGATAGAAGCCTCTACATTCTTTTTAACATTCTCATCAACAACAGATGAGTCACTAGCACTCTCAAAAACATCATTATCATGCTTAACCTCATCCTTACATTTCACAGTTGTGTCCTTTAAAGGACCATATTCACGTTCAAGATCCTGAGACTCTTCTAAGCCTGTATGAGCTAAATCTATACCTGGAGGTGATGGAACACCTCTTAGTGGTGGTGGCACTGTATTATAACCCATACTAGACTTAACTTTACTTATTATTTGAGCATTCCAAATTTTATCAATTGACTTAGACTGATGGTAACATGTATCTAAAGTTAAATTAACATTTTCATTTTTCTTTTGAAGTTTTTCAAACTCCTTTTGGTATGCTTCATTCACAGATGTTGTATGTTCTACCTCTCTTCTAAGAAGAATCATATCATCATTATATTTTGACTCATTTTCTTGATAGTGCTTTAGTTGAGTTTCCAAAACAGCTATAGCTCTTCTAAGGTTAGACACAGTATAATTAGCAGTATACAACTCTTGTCTTTCATTAGAATATAAATCATTAAGCCTTTCAACTTCTGTAGCAGCCCTACATGTTTTAGAACAACTTTCAAAGTTTTGTACCTCAGAGTCAGAGAAAGCCATGAGAGCAAATTCAGTAGAAATAAGAGCAGCATCTGAATGTTCTTCTTCTTGATCATCAGCCATGAAACTCCAATCATAGCTCACACCATCAATAGCCAACATTGCCTTTGGTTCCTCTACAGTTGGTTCCTTCTTTTGCTTGTACCAAGTAGACCTGGTGTCCTTGGTCTTTGGTCTTCTACATTCTCTAGCAAAGTGTCCCAACTTGTGGCAGTTAAAACATTCCACTTTCTTCTTATCAAAGCCTGCAGTTTCACTACCATTGATGTGAATAGGCTTGCCAGTCTTCTTGTAGAATTTCCTAGCTCTCATACTAAGCAGAGCTATTTGCCATTTTATGTCCATCTCCTCCAAGTCATCTTCATCAATTTGCTCTATGTCTTCATGAGTTAAAATAGAGCCATTGACTTGAGTGGAGATAAAAGCATAAAAAGTAGGATCTCCAATACCAACAACCTTCTTCCTTGAACCTGTAGTGGTAACACTAACATTACCAGTGGAGACTGTAGAACCAACAGTGGCAATATCATTATCACTGTCATATTCAGAATCATCACTATCAACAGAAGTTGACATCAAAGCCAAGCTGCTTGAGCTTGTACTAAGTTTCCCAGCCTTCTTCAGTCTTTGTTCAATGAGTTTAAAGTTGTTGTAAAGATCATTGAGCTTCATTGTTTCAATATCTGATTTGTTTTCCCAGACAGTAACATTAGTTTGAAACTCTGAAGGCAGACTTCTTAGAAACTTCAAATTGAGGTCTTCCTTTTCTACCTCAATGCCAAACACAGTCAGTTGTGTAACAATCTTGTGAAGTTTGGTGAAGATGCTATCAAGTGAGTCATTGCTTGAAGCAGAGAAATTTTCATAACTTTGCTTCAACAATGTCTTTTGTGTCTTCTTTGTAGCATCATTACCACCAAACACTGAGCAGATCTCTTCAAACAGTTCTTTAGCAGTCTTGAACTTGCTAAATGCTATGATCTGATCTCTAGGAAGAGTCATCAGCAACAAACTTCTAGCCTTAAGATCATTCTTCCTTAGTCCTTTTTCAATACTGGATTCAGGCAAGAAACTTTCACAACTTCTGTGTCACCAACCTTCTGAGTACTAGTCACAGGCTTGAAAGAATCACCAATTTGAATGATCTCCTATAGAGCATAGTCCTGAATGAGGAAGTATTGCTCAATCAGTATCCTCCACATCTCAAACTCATTAAGTTTGAGCTTAGGTAGCCTTGGTGTAGAAGAGTTGGGCTGATTGTTTTCCATCTCCATTGAATTGAGTGAGTAGGTTAAGCTAATTCCTTGGATCTTCTAAAACAAAATATCAGAACCTTTGCTCTGATACCACTTGATGGATCTGGACACACACCTTGTGTCAACGATATTTTGTATAATATTATTAAGCACGTGGAATTTACTTAGCAATACTTAGAAGACGGATTGTATGATGTATTGTAAGTAAACACAGATTAAACACAAAGCTTAAGCTCCAATATTATTGATGAATAATACGAGTGATCTTGATTATCACTAGGGTTACACCTTGAAGCTATAAGTACGTAAATAATAAACTTAGTACCTAAGACAATGACCTAGGACCTCCTTTTATAGCACAAGGAGTCCTTTACAAGATAAGAATAAACCTATCAATATAGAATATACACACAATCTATTCTATACTTATCATTATACGAATACTAAACAATTATCCAATAGCAGTGGTAATATTTGTACTGGCAGTGGTAATACGTTTCCACTGCTAGTGTTATCTTTAGCAGTGTCAACCACAATACTATCCGTGGTAACTGTTAGTATTATTCCCAACACACCTACATCACCAAATTGTCCACCATTGGAGATAATGAACCATCAAGGACTTGATCATATAGAGGACTTTCCATTACCACCACCTCCATTCTTAGTGGAACCTCATCCTACATTGCTCAATGTACCTCCACCATCATTTATAGAGCCTACTCAAAACATCCAATCTCCTTCGGTTCCTAAACAAGACAATAATTGCTCTAATTGTCTTATCACCCAAGGACTTATTCAAGAAGTACGAAATGAGTTGCATTTCATGTTTAATCATCTTCTTGAACGATTGGACCAAATCAAGAAGTCCACCCATCCTTAGAATCAAGCACATTGATGTTTTTTAAGCTATTGGTCACTTATTAGAATTAGTAGAAAATGTATTACATGGTTAAATCATTCTCTTAGTTTTAGAGATTTGTATATCATTTCTCGTAGTGTTATTGAATGAATTTACATGTTTTATGCCATATTATCTTGAGTATATGTTTCTATGCAAAGTTTCATATCTCACTTTGATGTTAACATCATTTGGTACTTCACCATTGCTGCTTTAAGCTTTTAAACAGACGGATCCCTCCATTTTGCCTAGACGGATCCCTCCAAGGAGGGAATCGTGCAACAAAAGACCTGTTTTCTACTAACTTGAGTCTTATTTGCAGGAAACTATGCATTATATACTTGTTTTTCTAACCTTTGTTTTGTAGATTTTCAATACACACATGAAGACTTTGACACCCTAAGCTAGGGGGAGCTTTGTGTCAAACAATACATTGCAAAACCATTTGCAATATAATCCTCATATGGATTACATTTCATGACATCCCTTTCCAAAGTTGCAATCATCAAGGGGGAGCATTATCGTCACAAAGACGAAACCATTTGCAAACATAGTTGCAATGCATTAGCTTAGTAGTTTTTCTTACTTGACGCCCTCACAAAGGGATGGACTCGTCAAGGGGGAGTTAAGACGAGAACTCTTCCCGTCACTTGCTCTCTATATTTTCTTTTCTTATTACATGTTTTTCTTAAAAAACATTGTGTTAGTTTCTTTTCGACGTTCTTTTTGTTTCGACAAAAAGGGGGAGAAGTGAGTAAAAACTCCAATTCAAACTTTTACGAATTTTAGTTTTTTCCTTAAAATAATTTTATGTTTTGTCAACAACAAAAAGGGGGAGATTGTTAATACAAATAAGCCGTAAAAATGTTTATTTATATTTTACGATCTTCTAATGTTTTGTCGATAACAAATGTAAAATCATTTTAACGAAACAAATAAAATACGTAAATGGTTTGAGCCAATAGTTTACTAACACACATACGTTTTCACATAAAACACTAAACAAGTAAAAGTGGTTTTATGATTTAGTAATACATACGTACAACAAATAGTGTTTATATATTGGGCAAATATATACATAACTAGTATGTATCATAATAGGTAATATAATGGGTAGAACTTTAAGTATTTGACCCATTAGCTAAATGCATTGAATGTGGTTGGGTAAACCCCAAAGTCCATGACCCATGCCCATGGAGCATGACCCATAACCCATTGCATGAAATCATGCATAAGTCATATATGGATATTATCCATGACCCATGGTTTTAACCCATAACCCATGGACTAGATGCATTGCATCTTGTAGATACATTGTATCTACTTGGATACCCATGGTCTAAAGTCTAGGACCAATGACCCATAACCCATGACCCAAAACCCATGGTCAAAGAAGAGCGTCCCACGGATCCCCAGGATTACACTGGACGGATCCCTCATGTGAGGGATCCGTGGGATCCGTGGAATAGTAGCTAAAATCCCTCTATAAATAGTGAGCCATTTCTTCATTTTGGGTTGCCACTCCCACACATACTTTCTCAAAGTATTGTAACCTTCTAACCTCAGATCCTAAGGATCTCTCTATGTAGTTTGTATTTTGTTTTTGTGTGATTCTCTAGGTTCCTCTTAAAGGCGAGATCACCACCTCTTGAAGTCAAGCAAGGTCAAGTCTATGAGTTGCCATGCTTCATCATCATCAAGACTACTGAGGTTCTCTTGTTAATACTTCTTTCTTCCTCCATAGAAGTGTTGTGTCAAAGGCATTAGTGAAGGATGCCGAAAGAGTCAAGACGAAAGCATTAGTGAAAGGTGCTTAACGTCCGTGTTAAAGGCATTAGTGAAGAATGCCAAAAGAGTCAAGACGAAAGCATTAGTGAAAGGTGCTTAACATCCGTGTCAAAGGCATTAGTGAAGAATGCCAAAGGAGTCAAGACGAAGGCATTAGTGAAAGGTGCCAAACGTCCGTGTCAATGGCATTAGTGAAGAGTGCCTAGAAGTCAAGTCAAGTGGCATTAGTGAAAGATGACAAGGGCGTATAATCGATGAGGTGCATCGATCTACAAATAGAGATAGTTTGTATCCAAGGATATTGATATCCTTGATGATGTTGTAATAAGGAGTGGGTCTCCTTTGGGATAGGTGTTGTGTAGTGTTGGGTAGTAGTTCCTCCATTTTAATGGAACTCGGTATTTAGCCTAGTACCGAATAAAGGGTAGGCAATGTTGTGATAGGTGTGGTTCTACCTTGTGGAAGAACCCGGTGTCTAGCCTAGTACCGGAAAAAGAGTAGGCGACGTTGTGAAGGCTTCTCCGCCATAAGGAGTTGGTGTCGTGTAGTGTTTACGAACTCTCGAGTAGGTGATTCAGGGAGTGGAGTAGGGCAAGGAAGGTGTCCTTGTAGCCGAACCACTATAAATACTTGTGTCGTGGTTATGTGCTTCTTACTCTTTATCTTTCATTACACATTTATATATCTATCTAGCAACGTCCAACATACACATCCAAATAGATTGACATAAGTCGATCTAAATATTTTAAAACAAAGTTTTAATTGGTAAAACTATTCAACCCCCCTTCTAGTTTTCCACAGAGTCTTCTAGAAACATGAGTCTAAATGGTTTGAATTCGAGTTTAGACAGGTATCAGGTCGGGTTGACATGATTATTATTGATGAAGTGTAATTTTGTAGTGGTTTTATGAGTCATTTAACCTCTAATTTCGTACACTTTGGATCATATATTGCCTTAAATTTTTTCCTTTTAAGTTTTAGGTACTTGGGAGAGCAACGCTGGAAACATACAAGTTTTGGGCTAGATTGGATGAAGAACGAAGAAAAACGTCAATTTCAACTTCGTGACCGGTATCCCTCACATGGTCACCAAATATGCTTCGAAAGTGCAAAACTGAGGTGCAATTGTGACAGCTCAGTGTGTGGAGATGGGCTCCTTGACATAGTCAAAAGCATTAAGCGACGGCGTCAGAACCCAAAGGTTGACGCTGTCAGACTATGACGGTGGGGATTAAAACGTGGATCGATGGTGAGCCGACGTAGTCACAAGCAAAGTGTGACGCCCTCACAACCTAATTATTATAAATACTCTCGCTTTGTTTTCATTATTGTGTGTGAAACTTTTGAGTAGCTTTTGTACCCAGACCTTAATCGAACACTTATAGTTTTTAGGCATTTTTGGCTATTGAAGACCTGATGTATTAAAGAGATAAGTTCATTAATTAATCAATCAATGATGTTTGCCCTTTATTGTTTGATTCTTTCTTTTGCTTTCTTTTATATTAATATGTTAGGCTAAACGTGTTACTATTTACTTAGGATTGCATGAAACCTGATTGTTAATGGCTTGATCTATTGTCTCTTGTTAGTGGATGTGCGCGTTAGGAGTTAGTAAACTGGTTAGGTAATCCGTCCTAGCTTGAAATCTACTGGAAACGACTAGTTAGAAACCTATATCTTAAGGATTTAATTAGATTGGATATTTATTGCGTGCGATAGTTATTGGGTGTTGTTTAGGCGATCTTAGGTGCCACTCACTTAGGTTATTGCATAGGTGTAAGATTAACCAAGCCACAATAGGTAATCAGGAATATACACGTTAATATTAAACAAGGACGTGACAATTCAATAAATTAAGTAAGAAACAACTAGAAAGTAAGGCGTCCTATATAAATACACTTTTCTCACATAAGAGTTCCCACCAATTTTACTTTATTTGTCATTTAATTTTCTGCATTTAAATTAATATTAGTTTAAGATACAAACCTCTTCAAAATTATGAATATTTACTTTGCTTTCAAATAAATATAAAATACTTAAAAGAATATTTCCCCAACCTTTAAACTTAAATCGACATACACTTTGAACCTATCTCACTATTTCCTTAAAGGAACGATCAATCACTTGGTTTTACTCATACTACACTGCAACGATTAGATACACTGCTTAGGAGGTCTTAAAACTAGATATTGCAACTGTTGCATCAAACATTTTTTGTTTGTTTAAGTAAAAAGATGGAAAATTTTTGGAAAACATGTAAAAGATTTTTGACCCATTATACCCGTCTAAACCCGTTGGGTAATTGTTATATAATTGCATTTTCTATTAAATAAACAATTAAATAATCCTACTATTATATGCATAATTTAACATTTGTTTAGAGTTATTAGATAAATGGTCCTTGTGGTTAGGACCAAATTGTAACGACAGTCCTTATTGTCTGTTAGAGTTATTTACATAAATCGTCCTTGTGGTTAGGCCGGTCAACGGGTCGGGTCGCCATGTGTCACCACCTGAGTGGTGCCACGTGGCATCAGGTCGGGTCGGTGAATGGGTCAAGTCAGGTCGGTCAACGGGTCGGGTTGCCACGTTGACCAATGAGGTGGTGCCACGTGGCGATGCAAAATAATACCCTAAATGCCTCTACTGGGATCGAACCCGGGTGGCTTATGTGGGAGGTCAAGGTATACCCATCTGAATGGGCATACCTTCAATCATTTATATGCACTTTGTTTCCTTTAACCCCTCTTTGTTGACAGTCCGTTTTTTTAATACTAAAAGGTTCAAAATAGTTTTGACCTATCAATTTAATAGGGTTATGGAGCGGATAAAAATTTGAGAAAAATACCGTCGGACTCGTTTTCTCGTGCTCTTTCCAATGGTATGCTCGGGGAATTTTTTCGACTTTGTTTGTACCTCAAAAAATGCGAAAACGTCGTCGAAACTAATCCAAAAATCACCGTTTTTGCTTTGTTTTCAAACCCTTGTATATGCAAGACATAATAACACATAAGTAACATATTTTAAATATAATTTCACATATTTGCTATATATTTTATGGTTATTAGTCCGCATATAATTTCATATATTTTCTGGTAGGTACAAGGGTTTAAAATGGACTAATAACCGTAAAGTATATTGCAAATATGTGAAATTATATTGCAAATATGTTTTTTCTATGTTATTATGTCTTGCAGGTATAAGGGTTTGAAAACAAAGCAAAAACGGCGATTTTTGGATGAGTTTCGACGACGTTTTCACATTTTTTGAGGTCCAAACGAAGTCAAAAAATTCCCCAAGCATACCATTGGAAAGAGCACGAAAAAACGAGTCCGACAGTATTTTTCTCAAATTTTTATCCGGTCCATAACCCCCTTAAATTGATAGGTCAAAACTATTTTGAACTGTTTAGTATTAAAAAAAATGGACTGTCAACAAAGAGGGGTTAAAGGAAACAAAGTGCATATAAATGATTGAAGGTATGCCCATTCAGATGGGTATCACCTTGGCCTCCCACATAAGCCACCCGGGTTCGATCCCAGCGGAGGCATTTGGGGTATTATTTTGCATCGCCACGTGGCACCACCTCATTGGTCCACGTGGCAACCCGACCCGTTGACCGACCCGACTTGACCCATTCACTGACCCGACCCGACCCGATGCCACGTGGCACCACTCAGCGACCCGAACCGTTGACCGGCCTAACCATAAGGACGATTTATGTAAATTACTGTAACTGACAGTAAGGACTGTCGTTGCAATTTGGTCCTAACCACAAGGACGATTTATATAAATAACTCTAAACAAATGTTAAATTATGTATATAATAATAGGATTATCAAATTGTTTGTATTGTTTAAGAAGATTAATAGATACATACACAACTTAGCAAAAAGTGATAACTTCGTTACATTTACAAACAATTATCCCGTAATTTTATTCCGTCCTTGCCTCGAAAGAATCTGAAGATGGCAACATGAAAATTTAGCTTTGCCTTCAAAAGTTATTGACGTAAATTTTTTATATAATAAAACAAAACCTCTATTGAGAATTTTTCATTTCAAAAAAATCAATTCATACCTTATCTAGTAATATTTTTAAATAATGCAACTTTTAAAAAAAAAGTTTTATAAACATTAATTCAAATTATTTCCTTTTTTATCTAAAAAAGTATGAAAAAACGTTTTTGAATTGATGTGAAAAAAAAATCGAAAATACACATGGGTCTCATTGATATTTATCATAATTGATACCCAAAAGTGTAACTTTTTATAAAAAAAAAAGGAGTAACTCATCACCCTCATTCATTCCCAATTATACTCACAAATATAGAATCAAATCCGATCGGTTTGACCTTAAACCCTAGCTATTCCACCTGAAATCCTAACACCACACTATTCCACCTTAAATCCCTAACCAACCAACAATTAATTGCCCATTACCCAGATGATTCATCAACGAAACCATACCCTTGATCCCCAAAGTTTGAATTAATCGCTAACTAATTCAAGGTGATTCATATAATCTATTCAAGTTTGAATTATGCCGATTTGTAGGTAAAAAGTGTAATTACCCCCTTTTTTTTATAGCAGGTTTTAAATTTGATGTACAAAGATTATCATGAGGATCAAAAGTTCATAATCATGGCCTCTTCACCTACTGGTATGTTTTTTCATCAACATCTTATGATTCCAAATTATTATAAATATTAAAGTATCATAAAAATTTCTCATGTCGCCTTCAAATTAGACTTCAAGCAATTAATTGTTGGTTGGTTAGGGATTTGTGGATTATTATAGAATTAGTATTTTTTTTAACATCATTGTTTGAGGATGTAGTTTTGCTATAAATAGAACATGTTAGTTTAAGGGATCATAACTTTGTGGTTATAGTGTTTACCATTGTTGAATTTCATGGATTTAGGAAGCTAACACTATATCATGTCTCCTATTGAACTCCTATGTATTTACAACTCAAGTCACTACACATGTTTTTTGCAGAGTTGGTTAGCATGAAAGTCTGGTCTTAGTTACCATTAAAAAGCTACTCAGTAACAGATTTGCTATCCAGGTAACAGAGTTTGATATTTGTTTCTGAAACTGTTTGACTATTCATAAATTGGTGGCAAAAGGGTGGGTCTGGCCGGGTACCTTTGAAAAGGGTTTTGGGTCAAAGTGGCCATATATTTTGGTAATCGTGCGGATTTGCTATCTAGGTTTTGGGTCAAAGGGGTCATATATTTCTTAAGGCTTCAAGAAGCAGTTCGCAAAACAGGTAACCGAATGATCCATGGTATACTCCAGTGGAATTAAGCTCAGCACCTTTTTTATTTGACCAGTTTCACCCATACAAGTTTCTTTAGTATTTCAAATGCTGCACGGTGTCAATGGTAGTATGATCATTTCAGTGCTTGGAAGTTTCATGGCACAATTATGAAATCAAAATTTGTGTAAAATATACCCCAACGTATTAAGTAGTTGCCTATTTTCTTTTCTAGATGTCAGATTCCATTGTGTTGAATCGTTGCAGACGAGGAATCCAGTAAGTGGTTATTATGGCCTGTCAACATTAAGTGGTTGCAACAACAGTAGCTATTGCTGGTGTGGTTTCCAGAATGTAAGCTGGTGGTAGTTGGGAAGGACAGTCTCAGTGATTCAACAAGTGATTTCAGTAGTGACCCATTCCAAATATTTCGTATATGGCAACCGCAAGAATTAGGCTGTAAAGAAATGAATAAGGCTTTCTGATATCCAAGTGTTCTGCAATATTTTTTGGTTTTTAATGGCATCTACTAATCTATTTGGCGTATAGATAGTATTAATTATAAGTTTAACGTAACAAAATTTATAGAAACCAATCTTTTGGTAACAACCAGATTATAGTTTAGAACATAAGATTGATTTATTTAATTATTTCCTTGAATTCTTATTGATACTGAGTTATGGTCTTAAACAACAACTTCCTTTATATTGGGTCGCCTTTATTTTGAGTCAAAACTTGCCAGTTGGTGGTTAGCTTGTGTAACTTATCTGTAAATACATGTTTTATCTTTTTATGCATTCTCATTAATAATATTGTAGTCGTTAGACCATTGTAATGAGAATTATGACATGTTGTGCTGCTACTATATTATACCGATAGTAGCCATGCCTATGCATCTTGATCAGCCAATTAACAGAGATTAGTGTCGATATGTATGAAATTAGATGTTATATTTCTTTTAAACAAAGCATATCAACTTATCTGTAAATATATGTTTTATCTTTTTATGCATTCTCATTAATAATATTGTAGTCGTTAGACCATTGTAATGAGAATTATGACATGTTGTGCTGCTACTATATTATACCGATAGTAGCCATGCCTATGCATCGTGATCAGCCAGTTAACAAAGATTAGTGTCGATATGTATGAAATTAGATGTTATATTTCTTTTAAACAGAGCATATCTGTAACATATTGGATTTCATAAACACACAAATAAGCTCAACAATGGATCGAATAGTATAGAGTTTAGAGAGAGAAAGTGGGATCCTATCTAGAGAGAGAAAGTAAAAGAAAACATAGAAGGTTAGATTAAGAATAAGAAAGGTCCAACCCTCTACCTTGGGAAATCCAAGTTGCTTATCAAATAAGAACACGCCTTTGTGACAAATAAGAACACGCCTTTGTGACAAACATAGAAGGTTAGATTTGGAAAATCCAAGTTGCTTATCAAATAAGAACACGCCTTTGTGAAAGTCAACTTCAATCTCAAATAAGTGATAAATGATTAACTCTGAAGTCATCAACTTGTGTCAAATGCCCAACACGTGAAAGCAACATACAATCGGATGTACATTGACCCACTGAATGAACCGGAACAAATGATTCCTCAACATCAATGCATTCTTCCTTAAAATTATACATGTAGAGACTGATCTGGAAGATTCACCAATAATGTCTTCGAGCGGATGAGGTAGTCATTTTCCTTTAAGTTCATGTGGTTGATTTATAGCATGCACATTGAGAGGAACAATAATCCGTGAAGATTTGGCAAAGGAATACCAAAGAGCGGATCATTATTCATGAACAATAATTCGTGAAGATTTGGCAAAGGAATACCAAAAAGCGGATCATTATTCATGAATGCAACTGCAATAATATGAAAGTCATTATCAACGCCTTGAGAAATAACTAGAGATTGGGCTTCTTGAGTAGTCTAAGTTGTACTTCTTAGATGATCACCATTCACTAGCGGTTGGAAATACTCAACAAACATATCTTGAAACAATGAATCCCAAACAATAAATCCCATTTATTCTTAGTGAGTGAAACATTAGGCGTTGGAGGAGAGTCATAAAACATAAGTCGTATGACCATTAATCAAACATCCATCATCATTTAGTATATTCACTCTTCCCCCCCTCAAAAATTGCATCCGAAGTTGCCATTTTTTGATTTAACAAGTGAATAAGAATATACACCAATGAACGTAGATCCACTTGATGACTGAATGAGCATGGGAGAAGCATAAAGCTTGTTGATGAAGAATGTCGATGAGAATGGTCATAAACATGAAGATTTCTCTTCTTCTGAAGATAAAGCGCACTGAAGCGTACACCTTTCTTTTCTTTGAGGAACGAGGCCTGAAGTGTTATCTGCAGACGCCATAATAATGAAGTACGAGGCCTGAACTGATGTGAACAGACGTAATAGGCGATTGAATATCAATGTTGAGTAACTTGAACCCATGAGTTATGAGATATCAATCCTTTTGTTATCCATACTTTAAGCCAGGCCATGTATTGAAGGATCGAAGTATCTGCAACTGAGTAAGGACTACCTGCACTAATATTACAAACTTGATTGCAAATATTATGGTTAGTGACATCAGTATCCAAACCCTTTGGGGTTTCACGGTCAACATTGAGAATGCCATTGGTAAACATCTTTCCTGTAGTTATCCACCTAAGTCCAGCATCCTTAAAAATTCTACCAGATGGTATCCACTTATGGCAAGGTCTAGGATTGTTAGGCTTCTTATGCATAGTGAGAGACTTATCCTTATTCCTAGTTTCCAAAGATTTAGCAGTTGGTAACCATCTAGGTGAGGCTTTTGATTTCATTTGCTTCATATGCACTGTGGATGACTTAGTGTAAATCCTAGAATTAACAGGTTGAACCATTGCATGAGCATTTACTTTCTTCAGGGATTTTGTGAAACATTTATCATGATTAGCATTAAAGATACATTTTAGACACTTTGAGCAAACAGCTTGTTTGGATTCAGAAATAGATCTAGATTTCTTAGAGTGATCTGCTATGGGAATAGCTTTAATCGAAACGCAACTACTCTTAGATGTACGACAATCCCTAGTCTTTAGATTAGTGTTCCTAGATAATGGTTTAGAACTACTAGCAGTGCCTTGAAATCTTGAAGAATTCATCATCCTAGGTCTTGCACCTAAAATTCCGTCTTTACGATTCTGTGCCTTCTTTCTAGCCATTTCAAGATAAGAGTTCTTATACAAGTCATTCATATCAATTTTCCTAGGCAAGTGAGGTGAAGTGACTGGTTTTGTCAAAACTTGTTTCGCATCAACTTGGGAGGCAAACCGCGTTTTTGAAAATTTTGGTCGTTCAGATCTAAACGCATTCGGTTGTCTAATAACTGGTTTCCCCAAGTTTGATGGTTTTGAAAACTTAGTGTTCACACTATTCCCTGTTGTTTTTCTGAGCTCATTTTTAAAGCAACAATGGCGAAACTCTTTTCCTGAAGTTGAGCTTTGAGATCATCAATTTTAGCTATCAAAGAGTTTGTTTGTACCATTGATGTAGTTCTAGCTTATTTGATAGAGTCACTTAGTTCTATGTGATGCTTTCTCAAAGACTCATTTTCCTTTAGTAATTTGGCCACACAAACCGCTAATTCATCATTTCTCATTTGAATATCATCAATAGCATTAATATCAAAATTACTTGTAACCAAATTACTTTTCACATGCATATCAGAAATATGTTTCTTCAAATTGTTGATGGTTGAGTCTTTGTCTTGAAGCTGAGCTTTCAAAGTGTTCATTTCAAAAAGTTCACGGAATTCAGGAAGTTCTGGATTTTTACATGGTTTGTTAATTTGGAAACTTTCTTCTTTACTTTGTATCGCAATTTCAAGTGAAATGCAATGTTTTTCAAGATTTGAGAGTTTGTTTGAAAGTTCATCAAAAGCCTTTTTATCAACCATATCATTTGTTTTGAAATTATTAGACTCAGCCTCAACCAAGGAACAGTTATCAGAATCATGTTTAGCATTGAGATCAGTTTGTTTAGGTACATTAGCAGATGCACTATGTTGAAAAGATAAGGGTACCTCATCACATGAAACCTGTTCATTTATCGGTCTGATATCTGCATCCACATCATGTGTAACAAGAGTCACTGAACTACTGGCTGTTTCAAGCTTATCTGCCTCTGAGCCTATGTATTCAGTACCAACTAATCCATCATCTGATGCTTTACCCATCTCAACACTACAATATCTTGATTGTACTTGACATTCATTCACCAAACATTCATTCACCTCTCTGATTACTGTATCCACATCTTGTCTGACATGAGTTACTGAACAATTTGTTGCATCATTCTTTGTTGTCTCTGTTATTCTGCATTCAGCAACATCCGATTTTTCAACTGATGCATTACCCAACTCATCACAACAATCTCTTAACTGCACCAGACACACATCCACTTTTTCATCTTTCTGAGTAACTTCCTCAATATACTTCTCCACATTATGCATAATATGAATAAGTGTCTCAATGAACATGCTAATTTCCATTCCAGTGTGTCTCTTGAAAGATATTTCAGTCAAGTCTTGATCATAATCTGATGAATATTCCCCATTGATGAATGACTGAAATTGTTTGTGGATCACATGAAGTGCAGCACTGGAACAATCCTTTTGAACCTTTTCTTTATCAAGTTGTTGTTCTAATTGTTCTAAGTTCAATAGTAAAGTTCCCGTTAAAGTGGATAAATCTTGACGGAAAAGGGCAATGCATGTTCGTTCCATAGTTGTAGATGTGAGTAACATGAGGTGTGAATGAAGTTGTCGATAAGGTTCAATGCAACTTTCCTTACCTTTTGCAAGAGCATTCTGTAATCTTGACTGGTGCATTTCTCTCTCTTTAGATTCTAAACACGGAGATTTCACATCCTCATTGATTGATTCCATCATTTTTAACCGTTCAGTGTAGCATACATTATCATTGTTGTCCACAACATCGTACAGTTTAAGTACTTCCGAAATGACTAGGTCGGTAGTGTAAGACATGATGTTGTAATATACACGGGATTTTACAAGTCTATGATTTAAACCGAGAAATAGATTCTTTCACGGGATTTTACTAAAATCAACACCAAACCGTTAAGCAATGACCAATGGAACGTGTTAAGATGACTGATGGATTGACACAATGATATACAATTGTGTGTTAGGACTTAGGATTGTTTGTAGGATTAGCAGAGATGTTGTTTGGTTGAGATTTGAATTGGTTTATGCTCGTTTTTACGGAGAAATTTAGGTCTAAAAACATAAAAACCTCAATAACTTCTGTTCGGAGTGGATTTAGGCCTCGAAGGTTGACCTTAGTTCATTCGGCGTGCCATTCTCCTCGTTCTCACGGTCGTTTTGATGGGTAGAACGCTGAAAACGGAGTTACGGATCAAAAGTTATAGCCGTTTGAAGTTTTGTCGGGAAAAGTCAACAAGTCGCTAAGAATTCTTGAACTAAGTCGCTAAGACCCATGTCGCTGGACACAAGTCGCTAAAGCACCAAGTCTCTACACGGTCAAGTCGCTAAAGAGCAACTCGCTAAGGTCCAAGTCGCTAACACCAAGTCGCTAACACTTTACACTACAACTCGCTAACAATTTCTGAAGCAAGGCGCTAACTTCACCAAGTCGCTAGCCGTAGTGGAGAATCCACTAACTTGTACTATTTGTCGGCTTGTCTCAATAGACAAGTCGCTAGGACTCAAATCGCTACCACTTCAACTACAAGTCGCTACCAAATAACAAAGCAAGTCGCTACGAAGAAAATTAATCCGAGAACCAAGTCGCTAGGAAGAAATGTTCAAAAACACCACTTTTCAATCCAAAAACAACCCAACCACAGTGATTCAAGCCTTCCAAATCAAAACTTAAACACTTATGATGATTTTAAACACAAAAGTACAATCAAAATCCAAACTTTAACACTAGAAATGATTTAAATGATGTAAACTACTCTAAACTCATTCAAACCCAAAAACCTTATGAAAACCACTAGAAATCCAAGAATATGTAAGAGATGATCTGACCATGGCTCTTGATACCATTTGTAACATATTGGATTTCATAAACACACAAATAAGCTCAACAATGGATCGAATAGTATTGAGTTTAGAGAGAGGATCCTTTCTAGAGAGAGAAAGTGAAAGAAAACATAAAAGGTTAGATTAAGAATAAGAAAGGTCCAACCCTCTACCTTGGGAGGTAGAGGGTATTTATAGTTACAAACTAAACGTCCTCCTTCGGACTGTGGATCAGGCATACAGTGGGTAAATACCCGTCCTTCCTCCACGGTGTTGCTCTAAACTAAATAACTAACTAATAAAACAGTAAATAACGATATGTCTACGAGCTAACTTATGCTAGATTATATTTGGGGTGACCGACTCTTCACTATGGAATTTCTAATTCCTAACAATATCCTTTGCACCGAAAAGATTACACCATTAAAGTTGGAACCTAGATGGAAATGAATTAACTCTTTAAGGGAAGGAATGAAAAAGGAAACTACATTAGTAACTGTGGGATCTACTGGTTTATAATGTATAATGTGAATCTGTTCTATGAACTGATGAGCTAATAAATTTGTTGCAGGCGACTCCTTGTGATCTAGAAAATTCCCCATTTGTAGTTCTTGGTGACAAAGTTGATGTAGATGGTGGAAACAGTAGAGTGGTACGTGTTTTCATTGAGAATTTGAAGTCAAAAACAGACTTACCAGCAGTTTATTATGCATTTTTATTAATATGTTGGTTTGGTTGTAATTATAATGTAGGTTTCTGAGAAAAAGGCTAGGGCTTGGTGTGAAATCAGTAGAATGAACACATGCACCAACAAAACGTCCAATGCAAGGACATGGCTACTTATAGTAGCAACATCCTGGTAATATGGATTAGATGATGTTGTGAGGGCTTTGGCCAGCAGGAGTCCAACAGTGGCTTGCATCCCGAGGATTGCAGCACGCATACCCAAAAGGTTGACAGTTATCCCATTCTTCAAGCTCTTTACAACATTTGATGTTCTAATACAAGTAATAACACGTGCTGTTGTGAACCCCTTTTCTGATTTCTTATGTAAATTGTGAATTTTGACCTAATACTAATTAAATGCTTTAACTTTGAAGACATTGAAACAGGAGACCGTAAGCTACGTCGTAGCAACATATGAAGCTGAACCCCAACTTGCCTATCTTTGTCTCAAATGAAAAACCGATGCAATTCTGACTTCCGATACTGACGTCATTGATTACGGATGCTTGAAGGTAATTTCTTAACACTAAATTAATTTTGGATTTGACTTTAATTTGTTTTGCATACTGTTTTTTATTTAATTACATTTGCATTTTATTATAATAAATTTATGTACTTTAAAAACTTTTTAAGAAATTAATGGACTAAAATTTAATTTTAATAAGTTTGTGTACTTTATAAACTTTTTTAGAAATTAGTGGACCAAACTGTAATTCATTGACTTTTAATTGGTAATTTAATCTAATTCCTCAATTGATTCAAATTTTTAATCAAACTTTTCTGCAGACTATTCAACAAAAGTCAACAAATCAGCAGGTTTTTTCTTTTCATCTGTTGTAAAACATATTAAACGTTAATATGTAACAAAGATCTTATTCACCAGGATTTCTTTTTGCATCTTTGTTTAAACTTTAAATATATTCATAATCTTTTTCATCTGCTGTTAGTAAAGAACAACATCTAATCTACTTTTGTTTGTAGGAATGACAATGAAAATTACACCTCTTCAAGAAATCACACCCGACAAAGGTAAAGTGAATATCAAAGTTAAGATTGTGGCACTTTGGAATCAGTATTATAACTACAGTCCATCAAAAGTAGCAGGCATTGACATGATCCTTATGGATGAGCAGGTACTTTAATTAAATTTAATTAAATTTAAAAGTTTGAAACTAGTTTTTTACTGTTTACTAAATATTATATGTGTATTGGTTTATAGTAATATTTGATATGTTTTTAATCTTAGGGAACCAAGATTCATGCTACAATAAACAGTTCTGTAGCCAATGATTTTGATACTCTTTTAAAAGAAAAAAATTATCACATAATATCTAATTTTAATGTTAAAAGGAATGTTGATTCTACCAAATTATCAAAACATGAGTTCAAAATCCACTTTTATAAGAAAACAAATGTGCGTAATTGCTCTGAATTCAATTGCAATGATGATGTACTGGAATTGATATCGTTTAAAGACTTCTTGGATGCAAAGATTGATCAAAGTTATTCGTTTGGTAAGTTATTTAATTAAATGTTCATTTAAACATATACAAATAGCCAATATTTTCCTACATTATATGCTAATATTCCCTTTTGTATTATAATGCAGATGTTATTGGGCGTTTGATACAAAATAAAGACATCACCATTTTGAATCCAAATAATGCTCCTAAGCACATACTTGAATTTCAACTACAAGATGTAACGTAAGTATCTATTAGTATAATGAATATAGATTAATATAATATGTATTAAGTATATGTATATATTCTTTATCTATACAGTGGAGCAACAATTCCATGTATCTTATGGAATGACCTTGCTAAAAAACTCCATCAATATATCAAGAATCATGAAAGCTTAGCAGAACCAATCATTATTCTTATCAAAATGGCACGACAAAGTATATGGAATCGTAAGTATCTTTTTGTTAAAAAATTTGATATCCTTGGATATATATTAAAGTGTTTAAAAATTGAGTATGCAATTTTATATACAGGTGTAACACAAGTTTCTAACTGTTTTCTTTGGGTCTAAGTTGCTTATAAATGAAGATAATCCGCATATAAAAGCTTTGTTAGGATTTGGAAAATCCAGTAGTTAAAGTGTCGGTCACCTCAAGTATATGTAATCGTTAGAAAGCTCGTAGTCGTAGTTATTTAATGTTAAGTAGTATTTAGTTAAGTAACACCGTGGAGGACGGACGGGTCTTTACCCACTGTATGCCTGATCCACAGCCCGGTAGGTGGCGTTTTATGTAAGTACTATAAATACTCTCTACCTCCCAAGGTAGAGAGTTGGAGCTCATAATAAGATTTTTCTTTCTCTCACTAAAGTTCCCAAACCTCTAACTTTCTCTCTCTAAAACTCATTGTGTACGCCTACTTTGCTTATGGTTTGATGTGTATGTGAAATCCAATATGTTACAAATGGTATCAAGAGCCATGGTTAGATAATCTCTTACATATCTTTGGATTTCTAGTGGTTTTTAGGTGGTTTTTGAGTTTGAGAAAGTTTAGTGGTTTTTGCATCATTTGGTTGATTTCTAGTGTTAAAGTTTGGATTTTGATTGTACTTTTGTGTTTAGGATCATCATAAGTGTTTAGGTTTTGATTTGGAAGGCATGAATCATCGTGGTTGGGTTGTTTTTGGATTGAAAAGTGGTGTTTTTGAGTTTTTTCATGCTAGCGACTTGAGTCACGGTGTTCTTTTCTTGGTAGCGACTTGCTTTGTAAGTCTGTAGCGAGTTGTAGTGTATTGTGGTAGCGACTTGGTGCTTAGCGACTTGTCTATTGAGACAAGCCGACAAACAGTACAATTAGTGGATTCTCCACTACGGGTAGCGACTTGGTGAAGGTAGCGACTTGCTTTCAATTTTGATAGCGACTTGCTTTTTAAGTTTTGTAGCGACTTGGTGGTAGCGATTTGGTCCTTAGCGAGTTGCTATTTAGCGACTTGACATTTTAGCGACTTGGTGCATAGAGACTTGCTGTTAAAATTTGTAGCGACTTGGGTACTTAGCTACTTGTTTTGTTATTACTTAGCAACTTGGTACTTAGCGACTTGGTTCAAGGATTATTAGCGACTTGGTTGACTTTTGTGTATAGTACGGTTTTCTCTTGATTTAGTAAAATCCCGTGATAGAATCTATTTCCCGGTTTAATCATTGAGTTATAAAATCCCGTGTAATCTGTTAACATGTCTACCAACGGACCTACAATCATCTCCACTGTTGCCGAGGATGTTCAAGCAGCTGGTTCAGATACTCATCCACCTATGCTTGACAGAACTGACTACGACTCTTGGGCTCAAAGAATCAGATTGTACTGTCTTGGAAAGGAAAATGGGGTCAACATTCTCAAATTGATTGATGAAGGACCTTATCAGGTTGAGACTACAAGAGACATAATTGATACTGCTGCAGATGGAACTATGATTTTTGGATTGGACAGGCCAAAGACGTATGATGAGCTCAGTGATAAGGAGAAAAAGAGATTCGATGCTGATATCAGGGCTTCTAACATCATACTTCAAGGTCTTCCAAAAGATATCTACAAGCTTATCAATCACAACACCGAAGCCAAGGCGGTGTGGGATAATGTCAAGATGCTTCTTTCTGGTTCTGAATTAACTATGGAAGACAGAGAATCATAACTCTATGATGAATTTGAGCACTTCAAGATGAAACCAGATGAGAGTGTCTATGAGTATTACGTGAGATTCCACAAGCTTGTTAATGACATGAGGAACATCAGAATGACTATGCCAAACATTCAGCTGAACTCAAAGTTTGTGAACAACATGAATCCCGAATGGCATAAGTTTGTCACCTCTGTGAAGCTAACCAAAGGATTAAAGAATACAAACTATGAGCAACTATATGCCTTCCTTCTTCAGAATGAGAGACATGCTATGTTTGAAAAAAGGATTCTTGATCAGTTCAAAACTAACCAGGGAGAGACAAGCTCATCAAATGATTCAACTGCCTTCTACTCAAACATTGGAATTACCACCAAAGCATCTCAAGTTATACCCATGGGTAATGGCAATCACAAACTCATTCCCGATCCTATGTTCAAACAAGCTGATGCTGATGCACACGTGGGAAACTTCATTAATCAACTGGCTCTCCTAATTAGTCATAACATGAACTCTCTTCCACACACCAACAACAATCTCAGAACTGCATCCAATCCACACAATCAAGCCACTGTCAGAGATGGGAAAGTTATGGTGCAGCCAGTTCAAGAAAGACATTATGAACAAGGAAGAGGTGGAGTCGGTTGAGGATATGTGGCAAATCAGAATAGGGGAAGGAATGGAAATCAGGGACAAGCAAAGCCGATCAAGTGCTACAATTGTGGAGGTGAGGGACACATTGCAAGGAACTGCACATCGCCAAAACGCCCTCAGAATGCAGAGTACTTCAGGGATAAGATGTTGCTTGTTCAAGCTCAGGATAATGGTACAACTTTGGATGAAGAAGAGTTGTTGTTTCTTGCTGAGGGAAATGCCAAGACGTATGATGCAGATGTGGATGAGCAGCCAATTCAGGAGATAGGCAACAATCATCAGAATGCCTTTCAAGTCGCTGATTGTGATGCATATGACTCTGACGTTGATGATGAACCTACTGCACAAACAATTTTCATGGCTAGCATTTCTCCAATGGTCTCTCCTAAAGTCTCTTCATCACCACAAGCTGGTCCATCCAAAGACAAAATCATTTCTGAGGTATTAAAACTATACGATGATGTTGATGTGCAAAAGATGCATGACAAAGTACAATCAACTGAAACTATTGAGTCAAATATTGAAAATATGGGTAATATCAATGTTGTCCCATATGATCAAAATGTGAAACAAAGTGAAAGTGAGGTCGTACCAAGTGATGCATCTTCTGCAGTCAACGATGACTATGTTTTTTGATGAATACACTGCATGTGCCCCTGATGATTCTGTTATCTCTGAACTTAATGCCTATAAAGAACGAATTGCCATTTATGAACAACGTGCTAAGTTTGAGCTAACTACTCGTGAGCAGGAGTTGGATAACCAAATGCGTACAATTATTAAAAAAAGTAATTTTAGAGAAGAAGTGTTAAAAAAAGAGTTAAACTCCTAACAAGAAAAGGTTTCTAAAACTGCTAAGCACAAACAAGAACTTCAAGAAAATGTTAAAGTGCTCAAGCAGGAATTTCATGCTAAGGAATCAAAAATTTTGAATGATTTTTCCAATCTAAAAACTTTGAAGAACAAGCTTGAAAATAAGTTGTACGTACAAGGGAATACCATTCAGACTGCTCACATGGTCACTAAGCATAGAGTTTTAAGCGATAAGCATAGTGTTCCCATTATAGATAAACCCAACCCTGAGTACGGTAAGATAGCAAAAGCAGCTCAAAATGTAATCTATGATGGCAATGAGATTCTTAAACCTAGACAGAAACCTAGTTGCATTGAGTGCACTGAGGAAGATAGAAAATTAGATGATGCATCTAGGGAGAAAATGAATAAGAAGCTAGAAGATCCTGAATGTAAAAAGAATAACATAACGATCAAACCCCATGATTACAAGAAGGAAAACTGGATTTCCTTAAACAAGTTTAAGCCTCAAACGTTGTTAACACCTGAACAAGTGTTCTGGAAAAAGGACTTAGATAAGCAAAAAGCAGAGAATCTTGTTGTTACAAACCCTCCCCTTAGGAAAATGCCTGCAGCGACTGTGTATCCTCCAAATACACCAATGCATTTAGTTCCTAGAACTATTGCACTAAGAGCAAGACCTTAATCAGTCAATATGTTATTTTTCAACTATTTGTCGATTTTGAGAAAACTTGTAAGAAAAGGATCACACCCACTGGGATAACTGAAGGGAAAGGGGTTTTGAGCAAACAAAAGAATGCTATTTAACTGAGGTCATGCCTTTCTTTAAACAACTAAAAGATCATTTTGAGAGTCTTAAAAAGGGGATAGATTCAGATATTAAAGGAATGGAAAAGGAATTTGATGCAATGATAGTTGAGGTTAGTGACTATGAGCGAGCATTAAAATATAATGAGATTGAGAGAAAAAACTTGCATACCTTGAATGAGAATCTTATTTCTGAATGTATTGCTCAAGATGTGTTTTACACTGCTACAAATTATTCCATTAATGCTTCTCAATTTCATGAATTATCTGTTGCTCTGAAAGTCTCCCATGATCGTGTCATTGAGCTTGAAAAAACTAACTCTAAACTGCATGATAAAGTTGAACAGGATGATCATGATAACCTGGTGAAACAGTTTTCTAAATTGGAAGTTGAGCATCTTGCTTTGCAATTAAAATATCAACATCTAAAAGAAAATGTTAAAACCTCAAATATCAAGACATCCTTGGATGTTCCTGAATTTGATGCAGTTTTTGAAATTTGTAAACGTGATGAACAGATTCGAGCTCATTGTAACACGATCAAAAAGTTGAAAGCCCAAATCTCTCAATTAAAGGGTGAAAAGAACAATGTGACTGGATCCCAAATGCCTCCTCCTTTAGATTCTCAGTACTCTCAAACTTTTCATCTTCAAAACTTAGTTAATGCCTTACAAAAGGAAAACGAGAGTTTTCTAGAAGAAAATGAAAAAGTTAAAAGACACTTTAAAGAGTTATATGATTCAATGAAAGTCACTCGTGACCAAAACAATGAAAAAATAACGTCTTTACAAAAAAAAATTGAGAATCTGAGAAGTCAGGAAAATGGGAAACTGCCACTTGTTTTTAATAAGAATGTTGCATCAAAGTCATCCTCGGACTGCAAATACACTGTGACTGTTAAATACATTCCTCCTCATCTTAGGAATAATGAACCTGCGTTTCATGTCTATTGTGCTCACCTTAAGGATAGTCTAGAATGTCTCCGTGAGATTGTTGAAGAGGATTTCATTAATAAACCTCTTGATAGAGAAATTAGGTTTGCTTGCCTCCAGGCCAAACGATCTCAAGAGCTGCTAGAATGTGTAATTGCAGCATGTCCTAAATCCTTAGGTGTAAAAGGCAAAGCTGTGATGCCTTGTTCTATGCCTAGTGCCAAGCGTTCAAACCATTCTAGGCCCAGTTTTAAGAAAGTGAACATCAATGTGCCTTCTAGTAATACAGAACCTTGCACAACTAGTTCAGGAATGCAAAAAGTAGATCAACCAACTAATGTTCCCATAATTCCCTCTACAGGAGTAATCAGTGACATTAAAGCAAGTGGGTCAAAGCCTCCAGGCAATACCAAGCAAGATAGGACCTCGCAAGCTAAAAATGTGCATTGGAAGAGAGTAGAAGACCAACCTAGGAACTTTAAGTTTGAGTTGAATAAAACGAATCGTGTTGATTCTAGTATTAGCCATAGGCGTTCTGTAATTAATTCGAATTCTGATACTATTTGCAAACCATGTAATGATGTCTGCTTGAATTCTGTTGCTAATCATGATTATGGTGTGAATGCTTTGTCTAATGCTGTCAAATGCCCTGTTATAATTGTTAATGCTAAAAATCATGCTAAGAAGGCTAAAAGGCAAAAACGAAAGAAAGGTAGAAAACAGTGGAAACCCACAGGAAGAACATTTAGAAGGATAGGTTATCAATGGATACCTTTTGGCCAGAAGAATAATCAGTTTTGCCCTCAATCTGCTAAGACTATGCCCACTAGAAAATGGATGCCTACTGGTAGAACTATTCCCTTAAGAAGTGAACATACTTTGAATATGTCAAATACAGACACCAGCACTGCATCTATTCCTAATTATTCCATTGCTTCTACTTCTGATATGAATGTTTCTATTTCTGATGTGGGTGTTCCAATCACTGTTACTAACCAAGTGGAACCCATTCTTGCATGGGGATCCCAATTATCCAGTTATCCATTCTTGTCTGTGTTCAACTGCAGATCGTTCAAATCGTTATGTGGTACTTGGACTCAGGCTGTTCCAAGCATATGACTGGAGACCGGTCGTGGCTCATGAACTTCGTGAGTAAATTCATCGGGACTGTTAGATTCGGGAACGACCATTTTGGAGCTATTATGGGTTATGGTGATTATGTAGTTGGAAAAAGTGTAATCTCCAGGGTATATTATGTGGAAGGTCTTGGTCATAATTTGTTCTCTGTTGGTCAATTCTGTGATTCTGATCTAGAGGTGGCCTTTAGAAAACATACTTGCTTCGTTAGAGAACTTGATGGTGTGGAATTATTAAGAGGCACTCGTGGTTCTAACCTATACACCATCTCTATCGAAGACATGATGAAGTCTTCTCCAATCTGCTTGTTGTCAAAGGCTTCTAAAACAAAGTCATGGTTATGGCATCGTCGTCTCAATCACTTGAACTTCGGCACCATTAATAACCTTTCCAGAAAGGATCTTGTCAGAGGCTTACCCAGATTAAAATATGAAAAGGATCATCTTTGTTCAGCTTGCCAATTGGGTAAAAGCACGAAATATGCCCACAAACCAAAACTCACAAATTCAGTAATGGAAGTTCTTCATACCCTTCATACGGATCTGTGCAGACCAATGAGAGTGCAAAGGATAAATGGGAAGAAATACATTCTAGTAGTTGTTGATGACTACTCTCGATTTACTTGGGTAAAGTTTTTGAGAAGAAAGGATGAAACTCCAGATGTCATTATCAAACTAATCAAACAGCTTCAGGTTCGACTCAACAATACAGTCTGAATTGTTCGAACAGACAATGGCACAGAGTTTATCAACAAAGACTTAATTCAGTTTTATGAAAGTGTTGGAATCAATCATCAAAGAAGTGTTCCACGAACTCCTCAACAGAACGGTGTAGTTGAAAGACGAAATCGAACTCTTGTGGAAGCCGCAAGAACAATGCTTATTTATTCGAAGGTTCCAATGTTTCTATGGGCTGAAGCCATTGCCACTGCTTGCTACACCAAAAATCGTTCCCTTATACACACCTCTCATGGAAAAACTCCATATGAACTTGTTCATAAACGAAAACCTGATCTCTCCTACCTTCGTGTGTTTGGTGCTTTGTGCTATCCAACGAATGACAGTCAATACTTAGGTAAATTAAGAGCAAAGGCAGATATTGGAGCTTTTGTTGGTTATGCACCAAACAAGAAGGGTTACCGAATCTACAATAAGAGAACCCGAAATATCATGGAAACAATTCACGTTACGTTCGATGAGATGACCGGTCAAATGGCTCCTGGACAATCCAGTTCTGGACCCGCACTTCAAAACAGTCCCATTGGTTCATCACCTGTACCAAACTCATCTCCAGCAACTCCGTATGTACCTCCATCAGAAGATGATTTAAAGAAATTGTTTGATCCAATGTTTGATGAACACTATGAACCAAATACTGATGAAATGTCAATTCCAGAGGCTGCTCCTATCCCTGTGAATGAAGTCAACCCTTCAATCTCAATTTCATTAAGTCAAGAAGCGCCTGCTGGTGATCACTCTGTCTCATCAACAAATCATCAATCATCAAATGTACATCATGGAATTGTTTCTGGAATCAATGATGAAGTTAATCCATTTGCTACTCCTGAAGATTCTCCATTTGAAAATATATTTGCTCCTGAATCATCATCTGAACCATCTTCATCGGGAGACATCGACTCTGCTACTTCAGTTCCACAACAACAACCACATGAACACCTTAGAAAATGGACACATGATCACCCATTAGATAACATCATTGGAAACCCCTCTCGTCCATTATCCACACGGAAACAACTTGCAACCGATGCCTTATGGTTCTTCTTCAACTCCGTACTCTCTAAGGTCGAACCAAAAGACATTAAAACCGCCATGAATGAAGACTGCTGGTTCAATGCCATGCAAGAAGAAATTCATGAGTTTGATCGACTTGATGTATGGGAATTAGTACCTGCTCCAGATTGTGCTATGATCATTGCTCTAAAATGGATCTTCAAAGTGAAACTTGATGAGCATGGTGATGTCTTAAAGAACAAGGCTCGATTGGTCGCAAAAGGATACCGTCAAGAGGAGGGTATTGACTTTGAAGAATCATTTGCTCCAGTTGCTCGTCTGGCTAATGCTGCTAGCAAGAATATGGTTGTGTATCAGATGGATGTTAAAACCGCCTTTCTGAATGGAGATTTAAAAGAGGTGGTTTACGTCAGCCAGACAGAGGGTTTTGTGAATCCAGAGCATCCTACTCATGTCTATCGCTTGAAAAAGGCCCTTTACGGTTTAAAGCAAGCTCCTAGATCATGGTATGATACGCTGTCAAAGTTTCTTCTATCCACTGGATTCAGCAAAGGAGCAGTTGATCCGACATTGTTCACCCGGAAGTCAGGCAAACATTTAATTCACGTTCAAATTTATGTTGATGATATTATCTTTGCCTCGACTGACCCCAATGAATGTGATCGTTTTCAAATGAAATGGGTTCCAAATTTCAAATGTCAATGATGGGACAAATGTCATTTTTCTTGGGATTACAAATTTCACAAAGTCCCGGAGGCATTTTCATAAATCAATCTAAATATGCAAATGAGATTTTAAAGAAATTTGGATTTGTATCATGTGACACCGTTGACACTCCCATGATTGAACGTACTAAGCTGGATGAGGACCACTCAGGGATCATGGTAGATCAAACGAAATATCGTAGCATGATTGGATCCCTGATGTACCTCACAGCTAGCAGACCGGACATTTGTTCGTGTGCATGTGTGCTTGATACCAGGCTAAGCCTACTAAAAAGCACCTTGAAGCGGTTAAACGGGTCTTTCGGTATCTCCAAGGAACCATCAATATGGGACTATGGTACCCCGAAGGACACCGGTATGTCACTAAAAGCCTATGCAGATTCTGATCATGCAGGATGTCAAGATACACGTCGAAGTACATCAGGAGGTGCTCAGTTTTTGGGTGATAAGCTTGTGAGCTAGTCTTCAAAGAAGCAAATGAGTACTTCTATTTCCTCTACAGAGGCTGAATACATAGCCATGTCATCTTGTTGTGCTCAAATTCTTTGGATGAGATCCCAATTATCTGACTATGGCTTTGAATTCAACAAAATTCCTCTGTACTGTGATAATAAAAGTGCTATTGCTCTCTCATGCAACAATGTTCAACACTCAAGAGCAAAGCACATCGACATTCGACATAATTTCATCAGGGAGCAAGTGGAAAACAGTGTGGTGGAACTCTATTTTGTGAAGTCAGAATATCAGTTAGCAGACATCTTCACCAAAGCTCTTCCGAGAGAACGTTTTGAGTTTATTCTTCCTCGACTTGGCTTGAAAAGCCTTCAACCAGAAACACTCAAACGTCTTCAGGAGGAAGACGAGGAGTAAAGGTCTTTTCTTCATCTATATTTTGTATATATTTATTCAAAAAGCAAAATACAAAATTATAAAACCATCTAAAAGCAAATAGAAAAATATAAAACTTTCAAAAAATCCATAAAAATCTCAAAAATTCTCAAAAATTATTGTCTTTTTGTTTCTTGATTCGATATATATCTACGGTCTTTGTCTTTGTCAGTCAAAGAGTGACACAGGACTTTAGATGTTGTTCGAATGTTAAAAAAAAAGAAAAAAAAATCAAAAAATCAAAAAAATAATTTTGGGAGAAAGTAAAACAATGGTTTATTGTCATTTGAGGCAGTAACACGCTTTTCAAAGAAAGAACAGAGCCATGCTTTATCTCATGTTCCAAACCTAATGCTCTGATTCTAAAAACAAATGTTTGTCATTAACAAGACAAATGTTTAATTTCAAATATTTTTCCTTCTAATGATTCATCTGAAAAATATTTGCAATCTTATGAAAACTCAATTGTTTTGAAAACACTTCGGACTCTATTTTTGAAAATCAAAAGAACTTATCAAGTGTCGAAATCTCAATTCATCAATCAACGACTTTCGTCATTGATTGAGGGGGAGAATGATTTTTCAATTAAATCAAAATGTGTTCTTTTCAAACAATTTGCACTTAAATGAGTAAGGTCTACTCTAAATGGTTTACAAAATGTTACACAATTGGTTCCAAACCTTGGTTATTATTATGTTTTCAAAAGATAATTATGCATGTTTAATCAATGGGGTTTAAAGTCTCTAAATCCAATCCTTATCAGTTAAAATGCTTTCATAATCAAGTCACAATTCTCCTTAAAAGCTTTCAAAATCAATTTAAATCTACAGAGATCACAAATCTCAAATGATTTGATAATTGTGATCGGGGGAGAATTTGTGATTTAAAATTGGATTTAAACTGATAAATCGATAAATGGTTTCATAAGTGTTTAGCATGTTTTCCTCCCCGCAAGTGACAAACGATTTCAAATTTTCCATGCAAATATTGAGGGGGAGCATCTATTTTAAACCTCAAATTATTGAAACGTGACTGAATTGTCTCTAAGTGCAGGTTCTCTCTAATATGTGCAAAACTCTTTCAAAATTCGAGGCACATATTGAGGGGGAGCAAACTTGTGAAAACCTCATCCTTCCTCAAAATGTTTTATCTACTCAAATTGATTGGGAAGTGATGATGATCATTTTAGAAAATGTTAATCAAAAGATTGGACCTTTCATTCTTAATCCAACGATTTCAAAGATCTCTTGCCTCCATGTGCTAAACAAATTCTAAATTTTTATGCATATGTTGAGGGGGAGCATTTCTAAAATATCAAAACAATTAAGATACAAAATGCTTTGATTCTATATCACAAGTATCTTGATTGATTTTCAAATGGTTTTCAATTGGTTCCAATGGCAGATGAACAACACCAAAAGACCGACCAACTTTACTTTATGTATGGTGATATAAGGATGATAAGGTTAGGTTGAGGTCCCATGATCCGCCAGAACCGGAGGGATCTACCAGGGACAATCCACTAGATAGTGTAGAAGTCCTTAGGTATGATGAAAAAAGGAGAAAGGTGAGATATGGGAAGAGTGCGGACTGAGACAGAGCTAGTACTGGAATAAACCCAACAAGGTTCTAGTAATGAAGTCTCGGTAAGCACGGAAGGGGTTGAAGAATGAAAAAGAATTTGATGTGAAAAGGGTGAAAAGAAATAGCCCTCCATTTACTCAACCTTAGGGCAGAAACTGGGTTCAATTCATATACTACTGGTGGTTACCAAGGTAACATCGGTATTGAAGACAAGAAGTCATGGACCCAGTGACGCACTGCACTTCAACTTTCCAAACCACTCAAGTTCCTCTTAAAAGGGCTTGTTTCATTCTCACAGGGAACCGACATAATCTATCGAATTTCTCTTAAAGATTGCTGATATTGAAGTAGGAGACCCTCTCCCTAGTCTCCGGCATAGGAACCAAATATGCACAATTGAGTCTAGAGCCACGAGATCATCTTATAAATCTCTTTAGGACACTTTCAATGAAGACTCTCTGTTTCACACAATGTGGAAAGAGAGATTATATCTTATGAGTCCTATGCATTATCCTTGTGGTATTTCCAGAACATCTAAGTGATATGCGTACATATTCACGATGAAGATGGAAAGCCTTCTGGAGCCAACATCAAACAAGCTGCTGGTAGGTGGCATGTGAGATCTATCCAATAGATCAACCATGTGACAACTGGACAGAAACAATGGAGAGATTCAATCTTTTGAATCAATCCTGGTTCAGGTTATGGATTGACGGATACCTTTGAAAAATCGGTCGTTGTGCTTAAAAACTCTTTTCTTTAGCACATCGACTGTGTACTTATTTCTCAAAATAAAAGGTGTTTGTGATTGATAATTGATTTTCATTAAAACCTTCATTGTATTGCAAAAACATTTTCTATTGAGCAATACACGATTGTTTTTCAAATCTCTTTTCATCAATCAGTGAATCTCATTTCGCTAGTTCACTCACTCCGTGTTGTCTTCTTTGAGGCGTTCCGGTTTGAGAATAGCTAGAGCAGCTGCGAAACCCTGTCAAGGAGATTCCTCGGAATCCTACCTGATCATAGGCAGTGCTTGTACTGATCAACGGGGAACCGTGGGCCGTGTACCTCAATTCAATGAAAGTGATCAAAGACACTTTTGTGTGTTTTATTGCTAACTGTTGTTTGCAGGTACATTTGGACGGTTGCAGGTGATCGAATGGGAGTCAATCCAAAGCCGCATGCTCACAACATCCACACTTAGTTTGAAGAAATCATGACTGGTGCATATCTACATAACCGGCTCGATATTTCATACTATGCTTCGCTGCTGCAAATATCATGAACCAGTAAGGCTTCCGCTACTCTGATGGAAAGATGTCATGATTCAAAAGTGTGAGCATGTCGGTCCAAAAAATCACAACATCACGTTATAGCAACACCACAAAGGATGAGTCAGAGATTTTAATGTTGCTGATGATCTCAAAGCTGGCTCAAAACTCAGTATCACGTGGATCAGTTAAAGACCTCCACTCAGATTATCCAAAACATGCAAAAATGAAGAATCAAAGACTACGAGCTACAGAACAAGAATCCAAGAACAATCTCAACGTAATATCTGTTTGTTTTCTATGTAATTTAATGTGTGTTTGAGGTGACCTCCCTTAGGGGGAGATTGTTAGGATTTGGAAAATCCAGTAGTTAAAGTGTCGGTCACCTCAAGTATATGTAATCGTTAGAAAGCTCGTAGTCGTAGTTATTTAATGTTAAGTAGTATTTAGTTAAGTAACACCGTGGAGGACGGACGGGTCTTTACCCACTGTATGCCTGATCCACAGCCCGGTAGGTGGCGTTTTATGTAAGTACTATAAATACTCTCTACCTCCCAAGGTAGAGAGTTGGAGCTCATAATAAGATTTTTCTTTCTCTCACTAAAGTTCCCAAACCTCTAACTTTCTCTCTCTAAAACTCATTGTGTACGCCTACTTTGCTTATGGTTTGATGTGTATGTGAAATCCAATATGTTACAAGCTTTCCGAGACATGTAAGAATATAACAAACCTGAACTTTCTATATGTTTTGTATTTTTGTAGTTAATAATATTTATACTTATCTATTTTCTTTAATAGGTTTGAATCTACAAATCTTTCATTAAATGAAAAGTCTAAAGTTGAGTTATCATCAAACACTATAGTAAGGAAACCAGAAGATTACTATTCACAATTCCCGTTAAAGACAATTGATGAACTTTATGATTTATCAGAGGTACATTACCTGTCATAAAGTTTATGCCTCACAAATTATATCAACTTTAGCTAATTAATAACTTACTTTTGGACAGACAATCGGGTGTGTTGTGATTGGAAAAGTGTTGAAAATTGTGAATGACCAAGGGTGGTATTACATGCTTTGTAGCAATTGTAATAGTGTTGTCAAACAATCAGAAAGTAAACAAACTGAGAGAGACTACAACTGTGACAATTGTCAAAAGAAAGCAGATCTTTTTCCAAGGTATGAATACTAATATATAGATATATAATTTATTTATAAATTGTCATCTATCCCTAATTTAAATGAATTAATTATTCAGAATTAAAATCCATATTCGTGTTCAAGATGAAACTGGATCTGCTACTTTTTGTTTGTTTCAACAAGATGTTGCAAAATTGTTAGGCAAATCCGTTGGGTATCTTGTATCTAAGATTGATAAGGTAATGATACATATACTTTTTCTTTTACATTAGCTAATCCTTTATTTTGCCAATCTTTTATATTTTATATGTTAAATGAAAAGTGTTTTTGGTGTCCTTTATATTTTAATTCATTTACATTTCAAATTTTTGTGACAGGATGAAGAGAACACATCATACCCAACTGATCTGGAAAGTATAGTAAGCAGACAGTTTGTGTTTAAATTGCAAGTTTCAGCATAAAATGTGAACAACAACTATCATATATTTACGGTAAACAAGTTAACTGATGATAAAGTTGTTATGAACTTGATAGGTTCCAAACAAACAAAAGAAGAGGTATTTTATGATCCTATCTCCTTATATTGCATTAAACATAAAAATATAATGACAGATGATTATATATTCTGAATGTTTATTATTGATTCTAAGGAAAATGAAACGACAGAAGTAGGTAGTAAAAGAAAGAACATTGAATTTCATAATTCTGAGATGGAAAAGAAGCCAAAAGTTGAGCATCAAGACAACAAAGATGATACTAAAACAGATGATAAAGACGTTATGAAATCGACATTATCCAAACAAACAGAAGAACATGTATTTGATTTTTGTATCTCCTTATATAGCATTTAGTATTAATATTATATAACAATGATGATACATTTATAGATTTTATATTTTCCAGGCATGCAAAACATCAGTATCAGAAATAGAGAGCAATAACGTGGAAACTTGATGACATAGACAGCAACTAATGAGATAGACAAAAGAAACAAAATGTCATTTCCGGAATTCTTTTATTTTTTATCTTAGAGATATTTTATTTTTTAGGGTTGGTTTTTCAATATCATGTGTTGAATTTATGTTTTCAAGATTTTTAAATTTAATAGAGATTCTTATTTTTTAATGGTTGGAGCTCCCTGTTTTTGGTTTATTTAAGTAACATATTCTTTGATGTTTGTAACTAATTTAATAGTTCCTTAAGTGAAAATGCAACTGGCCACATGGGGCTGTTCTTGACTAAAGAATTTAGTAGTGTTTGGGATTGTTTTTACTGCTTAGTTTATAGGTGTTTGGGAGTCTTTCGACTGCTGAATTTATGTGTTGGTGATGAAAATGGAGGGTGTAGGAGAAAGGTTGGCAGTTTTGGGTCCGTTTCAAGTTGCTGGTCCAATGGAGCTTTTGAGTCAGGATGGGAAAGACATGAGGCTTTCTTTGCCTGTAAGTTTATTAACTTTTCGACTTTACCAAATATTTTTTATTTACTGTCTTTCTTATTTGGTGTGCAATAACGAGGTTTGTGATATAATCAGTTTGCTGCTATGAAGTGTCCTCAAGTCTGCTGATAACGAGGTTACTGATAACATCAACAATCTGATTAAAATGGTTTATGATAACAAGTGTTTGGTTGCTGGAAAGTCAGTATGGTGTCAAGAGGAGAGAAAACTTATTGTTTCAACAACTTGGATTGTGGCTGACGTTTTCAAAAAGTTTCAGGACTAACCATTTGCGACATAGCTAAACTGAAGGTACAAATGGTTTTATTTTGGATTGCATGTTTTAAAGAAGAAAACATATGTATCTTCCGATTTTACTACCTATTATATAGGGTCAAGTGAAACGTTCCACTCAGACGTACACACAGCTGCTTGTGGTTCTTCAAGTTCAGTCTAGAGAACATCTTGAGGTATGTTGAAGGATTTGACTGCTTCATGTTTTTAATGGTAACATCTTAGATCATTGTAGTTTTGTTTTATGTTGCAATGAATGTAACATACGTGTAAATTATACTGAGAATGTGAATTAGGAGGTTGTATGGATTGCAAATATACTTTTGGTGACTTAAAATATGTTTAACATGTTCACTTTCTAGCTTAATTTTTTAATCTAACCCATTTGACATGTTTGATATAATGCCCAACCAAAATTGACCCATTCATAAATGAACAGATATAAATTTCCATTTCTAACAAAACCATCTATTTTGTGAAGACGCAAAAGAAAAACACTATACTCCGTACTCTATAAAAGCTTGAGATTTTGGAGATATTAAATGCAAATGCAGAAAGAGCCATCAAACTCTTTTTTGTAATGATCTTGCATTTTCTTTGTCACTTCATCAATTCAACAAAAGTAGCAATGCTTTCCTTTTTGCTATGTTCTATGAATATTACAAAATTTTATATATTTGGTATAATTTCTAATGAATAAGATATTATGTTTCTTATATTTTGGTATATGCTAGGTTATTAAGAATCACCGTCAGAGTTTGGAGCTACAAATATTGAACGATCTTGCGAAGGTCTATATAAGCTTATCAAAGTGGGATGATGCTGAGGCTTGTGTATCAAAATCCAAGGCCACCACTAACTACTCGGCTTCTACATGGCATGACACAGGTACATGCTTGCTACATATGTTCTGCCACTTATGTTTTGTTACATAGCATTCACGACAATACATACTGTTATGTTTATCTAAGTCAGTTATTATAATCCATAAAATTTCAGGTTTTCTATATGAAGGAAATGGTTTGTACAAACAAGCTTTAAAAGCTTATAAACACGTGGTAGATGCCGATCCTGCTCACATGGGGAGTCTCATTTCCATAGCTGGTGTGTTCAAGTAGCTTGGTGGGCAGTCTGGGCTTAGTTATAGTGTGTATGGTCAAGATAATATTGGGCTTTTGTATTTATTGTACATTTTGTAGTATGCATGACTCCATGCATGATAACTCTGTGAGTGTCAAATGTATCTTCCTCTATTGGATTAACTGGTGCAAAGGTATAGTTGGTAAAAATAATAATATCAAGTTTGAACATTTTTTGTCGAGAACATTAGATCCTTACATTATAATAACTGCAGTTTTTTCTTTAAAATGATTTTAGGATGCATTTTGTGTCCATGCATGATCACTCTGTGACCTTTTGTTTGTGTCCATGAACTACAAAGTTCAGATATTAAGTGTGAATGAACAATTTTTTTTAATGTATTCCTGGTAAAATAAATGTGGAGGATTTAGTGGACTTTAGTTGTGTGACTATGAGGGAAAGGGTGTTTGCATTCATTTTTGTTGCGTTTGTCATAATGAAAGGTGTGTATCTGTTATGTTTCAGGACCTGGGAAGTAGGAATTTTTACAGCAGATTATGGGGCAGAAGGAGGGGAGTTTTTAAGGCCTAATAAGCTAGAAATAAAGCATTAGAAGGCCAATAAAAGAAAAAAAAATAAAGCTTACTACCTACTCTACTATTTGAAACAAAAAACAAACAAAAACATCAATGGACTAAGCTAAAAAGCAGATTGAAATAAGCTATGGTGAGGACAAATTGCTGCAGTTTTAGACAAAAAGAACTTAGTTACATAGCATGTATGGCATGATGACTAACAACAACAGGAAAACATCTTCTTTTTTTCCTAATAAGATATGTAATATGTTTTTCCGCCGCACGTGATACGCTAATCACCTTAATACAACAAGACAGAGAATTGTGCCATATAACATTCTTAAAATTCTGATAGCAATATTTCATCACCAATATACCTGATTCACATCTGATTGAGGTTTTCCTTTAAGAGTTTGTTTTGGAATAGATCTACCAGAGGCTTTCTTTGCTAGCAGTGGTTTTAGTTGGATGCAACACTTTTTAAGAGTAGCCTTAATAGCAAACTTAATTTCATCTACCTCTTGAATATATTCCTTCAACATCCAATTGAAAGGTAATTTTGTACCAACCATACTAGCAAACACTCCTATTATAAATATGGATTTAGAATACAAACTACCAAATATTAAAATCCCAAAATATCAGATCAAATAAATAAAAATTGAGTAAATGAAAAATCAAAACTAAAACATGTTTGGACAATATGTTGATATTTTTGACTTTTTCAGTTTTTTTTAAAAGTTGACTAAAATGAACTTTGATCCTAATCTAATGACTGAAAATGGAATTAGAAGATATGTTAAGACTTAATGAGGCTTTTTCATCAACTTATGAATCTAAATCAAGGACTAAGCTAGCTTAAATACTCCTAATGTTAACTGATGTGGAAATTAAAAGGTAACTTTGACTTTTTAATGAATAAACATGCAAAATGATGACTGATATAACCTATATGAACTTAATGAAGATCGAATCAACAAGTTTTAACACTTGAAACAGATTTGAAAACTAAATGACTACTTAAACCAAACACCCTTTTTAAGAATGAAAATGCAGATTTAACTCAATTTTATCAAAATTATCCTGAAGAAATTGCAAAAGCTCCTTCTCTGGATTCTCATTAATTAATTCTTTGAGGAGTATCAAATCCACCGAAGATGGATGGTACTTCATTTCAAGAGGAGCTGAAGGCATAGAATTTGACCTTCTCGGAAACTCTAGGCTCACACTTCCTTGTGTGGCTGTTGTATACTTGAATGCAAACTCAGCATACGGAGTAATAATGGCTATTTGGCGCATATACTGCAATATATAGGAACAATAACTTGACCAGTTTCCCTCAATACGAGTTTCAGGAATCAACATGACTAAGGATTTTTTAATCAAGTTGAAAACAGCTAAAACTACTTAAGCAACTACTATTTTGACTAAATAATACTGGATTTAATAATTTAAATATTTGAAAACTGATTATTTACTACTATACCAAACACCCTTTTAAAGATAATATGTTTTCAAATTTAACTTGCTAACACCTATTTAAACAAATTCTTTGAAAACCACCTGTTCAATAAGCTATTGTAACAACTGAAAAACAAAATTAAACTGTAAATAAGCATTGGTAAAAGCTGAAACTTAATAAGCATATTTTTGGATTTTCTGAAAGTTTTAGGAGAGAATCAAAACCATTGAGCTAAAAATACGATAGACAAACATAATAAGCAGAATAACGATAATAAACAGATGTAAAATGTACATAAGCAGTTTATAAATAACCAGAAATAAGCATTTTCAAAACATAAAGGATTTTAAAACTGAAATAAATTTAAACTATTAAAATGCATAATATCAATTACAAAAAACTTAATAAGCAATAAGCTAAATCTATCACAGCTTAAAACCATTCAACATCATCAACTACGACCAAAAAAAAGTCTCGATCGCTACCCCATTATAATCGAAAACTGTAACATTGAATCTAAACCCTTCAACATGACAAAAAACCATTTTTTGTCCTTCACTAATGTCCTCACTTTCAAGGAAACCAGCCCAGTTAGTTCCACAAAATCCACGAGGTGCATCTCCAATAAAATGAAGTTTGACCTGGTGCTTTTCTATTCCCTCAAGATCAAGGCCATCACGCTTCTTGAATCCATCAAAGGATCTTTTAGGTAATATCTAAGACCAAAAAATACACATGACTACCTGTATATTAAAAAACTATCTCTATATTTTTGGAAGAAAAAAAACAAAAATACCTGGACATGTTTACTTTGCAAAGAAGCATATGTGAGACAAAGAGGGGCATAACTCACAAAATTATAAAGCCTCTTACTAGGCATGCCCTCTAAATTGTATTCAGCAACATACAACATACGATGCTTACTCGAAGGCAAAAAGTGCACATGCCATCCAACCTGAATACCTTTAGCTTCCACATAATGATTCCAAGCTCTACCAAATACCAACGCAAAAGACACATTGATATACCTTACACGAACATAATAAATACGATCAGCTGTACGTACACACAACTTCTTATGTCTCTTTCCTTTTGCAAAACTCAACACACCCACAGGAACAATTTGTTTAAAAAAGAAACAATTAGTAAAACTTTCAACACCACAAATAAGATTTCATATTTAAAACAAAACAATATAATAATAGAACATACCATTCCTCGATCATGCATGTTCTTAAATTCACACAGAAATCCCATCTTACAGCAAACAACAACCACGAGTTGATTGTAACAAAAGAAAAGTTTAAATAAAATAATAAGAAACGCTATTAAAAAACAAATTATATAGACCATAAAACCCTTAAACCAAATCCTTTTACACTAAAACTTCAACTACGTAAAGCAAATCCTTATACTACTACAATTAAAAATTATACAATATACACAACAAAATATAAGCCCATGCCCATTAAAAATAGAAAAAAGCCCAATAAAAAAAAGGTAAGAAACCAACGATTAAAAGAACTTAAATATGTTGACCTTTAAGTAAATCCTATTCCTATTCCTATTCCTATTAATATTCATATTCATATAGTTATATATATATTAAAAAAAACTGAAATCAAATTATATATATTTTTTTATTACTATCAGCAAACAAAACTCAAACCCAATAGAAAAAATCGACAATCTTGATCATGATTAAACACAAAACAGAAAAGAACAAAAGAACAAAAGAACATCTTCTTTAACAAAAAGAAGCAAACAACAAAAAAAAAAGGTTTGGTCATGTTTTTTTTTCCCCTATGTTTTAACATTCTTTCCAAGTATAATCTATAATTCCATGCAAAACTAATTTGCGAATTATAAAAATCAGAAAAGGAAAACCTGGAATGCAAGCTTGGAAAAGAAATTCATAGATATAGTTGTTAAACTTGGAGGATCTAAAGGTTTGTAACTACAAACACTATACTAAGTGTTTAGTTTGCGTTTCACTAATTCTTTGCTTCTTTTGTTTTATTAAATTCTGTGACAGCTGCAATGCCTAAGAAAATTATAGAACAAATGAAAGACGACCATATAACAATTTTGGAAGTACAAAACCATCTCCAGGTCAGATATAGCTTTTAATGGTTATAATAGTTTATAGCTTAATGTTTATTTAACATGATTATTTGCATAAAGTTGTCTTATAAAACATACATTTCTTGATTTGAAGACATTTAGACATAAAACAAAGACGGTTGATAGTTTCGTGAACACAAAGAATCAGCCATCTTTGGTTGATATGCAAGACTGGACACAACAAATGATATATTACTTCAAAGAAAGATGGGAACACAAAGAAAGACACAAAAGACCAACCACACATGACATTGCAATAGACAAAATTACAGAAACAAACGTACAAGTTGAAGCTAACATGAACAAACCAGTGCCAAAAAAACGGAAAAAAACAAACAATGATATTGGTAACAAATCTGACGGAAGCAAAAGACATGTATGTTACAATACTTTCTTATCAACTATCATACTTCTATCAAACTATAAATGCATATCTTTCATTGAAAATATCAATTCAGAAATATACAACATGGTCTTCGGAGAGGTACAAAAACTTCATTGATATTGTGCTTAAACTTGGAGGATGTGAAGGTAAGCAAACAGAATTTATTAGTGATACCTCTTGATTTAATTATCAAATCATATATGTGTATAATTTCTTCTGGACATGGTTTACAGATGCAACTCCAAGCAAAATCGTACAATATATGAAAGATGATAATGTTACAATATCTGAAGTACAAAATCAATTTAAGGTATCTCTTTAAAAACTCACAATTATGAAAGATACATACAAGGCAGATAAATTTGTAACATTTAAAAAAAATATTTGCAGAAATTTAAAGCAAAATCAAAGAGGGTGGACAAATGTTTAATAAAAAACCAACAACCAACAAATTCAGAGACGAAAAAATGGCCAGAAGAGATGCTATATTACTTCCAGGAAAGGTGCAAAAGCATGCAAGGAACAGAAAAGCAAACACCTGTTGTATACAAAGGGATTTCAAAAGGTATTTTATTTTTTCGTAATCTTTATAATACACCAAATATATATAGTAAAGATGAAATTAACAACCCGTAGACGTGAACAGTATATATAGATATTGGCGACCCAATCCAAACATGCAGAAGTTGCAAAGCCAAACTATGGAGAGCCGAAACAAAAACAAAGGGCATAAGAGAAGAAGATTCATTCACAATGTGCTGCAAAAAGGGCGAAGTTGAGATACCAAAGATTGCAAACCCTCCAAAGGAATTGCTAGAGCTTTATACAGCAAATGATCAGATTAGCAAACGGTTTTTTCATGACATTCGGAAATTTAACATGATGTATAGTTTCACATCAATGGGCGGAAAGGTAGACAAGAAAGTCAATAATGGACATGGCCCATGGGTTTACAGAATGCATGGCTAGAATTACCATTTAATGGGAAGCTTGGACCCGAAAGAAAACGATATTCCAAAATTCTCACAGCTATATATATTCGACAGGCAAAACGAATTAGAAAACAGATTTAAAGCATTAAGGTGACCCACACATCCATATATAATATATGGTTCTTATGTTTGAAACTGAATCTAACATTTGTTTTTTGGCAGCTCCTCAAGCGACAAACCAACAACAAAATTAGAAAAGCAGGACCTTCTTATAGCACAAAAAATCAAAAAAATCCTAGACGATAACAACCCTTTAGTCCAAAAATTTAGAATGGTCGGAGATAGAATTTAAGGTAACAACTGCTGCAATGTTAAGCTACGATTAATAGAGTAACGTGAACGAGACGGAAGAGAGTACAATCTTCCAACAGCCAACGAGGTCGCAGCGATTATAATTGGAGATTTGGACGACTCAGGAAATAAACGTGATATCATTGTCGAAGGCACGTCAGGTCAAAAGAAACGTATAAATGAATTTCACCCACAATATCTTTCGTTACAATATCCTTTGCTATTTCCATATGCTGAAGACGGGTATCGAGATAAGATATTCCTGAAAGGAAAGGTAATAGAAACGGAAAACGGAAGATGGAGGCTATCAATGAGGGAATGGTTTGCATACATAATGCAACAAAGAGATGACGAAACATCATTGATACTAATGTCTGGAAGGCTCTATCAGCAATTCATCGTGGACTCATACACGATGGTAGAGAATGAAAGGCTGAGTTTCCATCGGAAGAACCAAAAAAAGTTAAGGATAGCACCTATCGCTAACCTTAATCAATATTTAGCCGCTGGAAACTCGGATGCGTCAAAGACAGGTAATCGTATAGTTCTTCCTTCTACGTACACAGGTGGAATGAGATATAAGATGCAAATTTACCTAGATGCAATGGCTCTTTGCAAAGCATTTGGATATCCGGATCTCTTCATTACCTTTACGTGCAACCCGAAATGGCCAGAAATAAACAGATTTGTCCAAAAACATAATGTGAGTGCTGAAGACAGGCCAGATGTGTTATCAAGAGTATTCAAACAAAAACTTGATAAGCTTATAACGTTTTTACGGGAAAAGCATATACTTGGAGTCGTTAGTGCAGGTACACAAAGTTTAAGTAACCCACTTTTAGAAATGTTAGCAATTTAATTAAATTCATACAATCTTCAATTTATATTTCCAACTTATTACTACTCTAAAACCACAGTGGTGTACACGATCGAATTCCAAAAGAGAGGCCTCCCACACGCACATATATGCGTGTTCTTTGCTAAAGAATCAAAAATACCAAATCCACAAGACATAGACCGTTTGATATCAGCCGAGATACCTGATGAAGAAAAAGATCCAGAATTATATAAGCTGGTGTCTGAGCAAATGATGCACGGCCCGTGCGGCCCTCATAACATAAGCTCAACTTGCATGAAAAAAAAGGTATGCTCACAAAAATTCCCGAAAGATTACACAGAAAAAACTTATATAAATGACGACGGGTATGCTATTTACAAGAGACCGGACAACAAACAAACGGTGGTGAAAAACGGAATCCACCTAGATAACAGGTAACACGAATCATGCACAAGATTCAATCAAACATTAACAAAAATTTAATCTTACAACGTTCCATTATTGTTATTCAACAGATATGTTGTTCCGCATAATCCCTTGTTGATGAAGAAATTCCAAGCTCACATTAACGTCGAATGGTGCAACCAAGAAAAAGCAATAAAGTATTTGTTCAAATACATACACAAAGGCCAAGATAGAGTTACAGTATCTTTTGAAAAGGAAAAGAACAATGACAACACAACAACACAAGCTTCTGAAAAGGAAAACAACAATGACACCAAAAAAAACAACAGAGACGAAATTAAAGAATATTATGATTGTCGTTATATATCCGCATGTGAAGCAGCTTGGAGACTATAAAAGTTTCCTATACACTATCAGTACCCTCATGTTGAAAGATTATCATTTCACCTACCTGATCAACAACCGATTGTGTTTGAAGATGACGAAAATGTAGAAGACGTTTTATTAAAACCAACAGTTAAACATTCTCAATTCTTGCAATGGATGGAGCTGAATAAAACAAACAAAGTGGCGCAAAAGTTAACATACGTAGAGTTCCCGAAAAAATTTGTTTGGAATAAACAAACAAGAAAATGGACAAGAAGAAAAAAAAGGTTCTGCCGTCGGGCGCATAAACTATGTCCCTCGAGCAATAGGCGAAGCATTCTTCCTTCGAATATTGCTAAACAAAAAAAAGGACCAAAAAGCTACGAAAACATAAAAACACATAACAAAAAGGAATACGCCACATTCAAAGAAACATGTTACGCTATGGGGTTACTCGACGACGACCGAGAGTACATTGAATCAATAAAAGAGACGCACAAATATGCAACGGAGATTATTGCGAAACCTGTTTGTCATGCTTATAACAGAGAATGCTTTATCAGATCCGGCCCATGTTTGGGAACAAACATGTGACATACTATCAGACGATATAGAAACCATGCGGAGAAGAGAGCTAAACATGCCAAGTAAGTATATTCATATTCAAAAAAATTTATTTGGTAAACATAAATACTAACCAACTTTTAACAAATAGGTCTCGTCCTTGATCGCGATGAAATATTGAACATAGCTTTGGTAAAAATAGACCAGCTGTTAAGGTCAAGGGGAAAGAACCTAAAAGACATTCAACACATGCCAGTATCGGATTACCGTAACAAACAAGATTGGTCAAACCCATTGATACACGAAGAACTTAGTTTCAAGAAAAAAGAAATGGAACAAGAACACGCATCTCTGTACTCAAAGATGACTGATGAACAAAGAGGTGTGTATAACACTATAATGGAAGCAATAAACTTGGGCCAAGGAGGCGTCTTTTTCCTATACGGTTACGGAGGAACATGCAAAACTTTTGTGTGGAAAACATTGTCTTCAGCAATTAGATCCAAAGGAGAAATAGTACTGAACGTGGCATCCAACGGAATTGCAGCCCTACTTCGAGAGGTAGAACGGCGCATTCAAGATTTAGAATACCAATCAACCTTACTGAACAATCCTTTTGCAATATCTCGCCTGACAGCCATCTAGCAGATTTGCTAAGACGAACAAAGTTAATAATCTGGGATGAAGCTCCGATGACCCATAAACATGCATATGAGGCTCTAGATAGAACGTTACGAGATGTTATGAACACCACTTCAGAAAAACCTTTCGGAGGGAAAACAATTTTATTCGGTGGAGATTTTCGCCAAGTTCTACCTGTTATCCAAAAAGGAACGAGAGAAGAAATTGTGGATGCCTCACTCAACCATTCATATATTTGGGAACATTGTACGGTTTTGAGGTTGACAACTAACATGCGTTTAAAGTCAACTAATAGCGAACAAGATAAAAAAGAGATCAAAGAATTTGCCGACTGGATGTTAAAAATAGGAGAAGGAGAATTAGGGCCAGATAACGATGGAGAGGCGCAAATTGAATTCCCAGAGGACGTGTTAATAAAAACCGACGGAGACACTCTCGAAGCTATGATAGAGGCAATATATCCGAAAATTCATCAAGATATTGGAAAAGAAGGATACTTTGAAAATAAAGCGATATTGGTGCCCACGAACGAGGAGGTTGATTTGATAAACGACCACATGCTGTCGAAAATAGGTGGAGATGAAAAAGTATATCTAAGCTCAGATACAGTTTGTGAAACAGAAATAACCGGTTCAATTAATGAATCAATATACGCTCCTGAGCTTTTAAACGCTTTCAAAATATCCGGCCTACCAAACCACTGTCTAAAGCTGAAAAAAGGAGTCCCGGTTATGCTTTTAAGAAACATAGATCAGCAAAACGGATTGTGTAATGGGACTAGACTATGCGTCACAAGTTTAGAAGACCATGTTATTGAAGGGAAAATAATCTCAGGCACACATATTGGGAAGTATACTTATATTCCCAGATTGCAACTGATGCCATATGATAAACGAGTACCGTTTAAATTCAACAGAAGGAAATTCCCGGTCATGGTATGCTTTGCGATGACAATCAACAAAAGCCAAGGACAATCTTTAGAGGAGGTAGGCTTATACCTACGCAAGCCCGTATTTACACATGGACAGTTATATGTGGCAATATCAAGAGTAACCACCAAAAAGGGATTGAAGGTCCTAATTTGCGATGAAGAAGGAAAAACAACAAACATGACGACTAACGTGGTCTACAAGGAAGTTTTACAAAGAGTTTACATCAATTAACTTTTAGAAAGGTTGGTTATTATGTGTAACAGTGTCAAAAGCTTAAAAAGTACTGTAAATAGTTTGAAATTTTGAATTTTAGACTATGGAGTTATTATTGGTTAAAAACAATATACAATAAATGTTTTTTGCTGATGCGTCAAAAGATCTAGGAATTGAAAGTTATATTGGTGCCTTGAGTAATGTTCAAAGAATCTGGTAGTAAAAGTGTGAAAGTAGCTCGCCATTTTGACCGATTATGAATATCAATGTTATTAGAAAATTATAAAGGTTGGCTCTTTTTTCGGTTTATAAATACATAATGTGCACAAATTTGAATTTAATATTTTAATTATGAGTGCCATTGTTAGAACTGTAAAATGTTTAGAGGAAGGAGTTTCTCCTGCTGTATGTAAACAGAATTAAGATGGCCACATACAGTGCATAGGCTGGTTGCACCTTAGATGTGTCAAATACAATTAATTTTTTAATTATTATTTCAGTAAGTATATGAATTGATCAATAAAATGGTTAAATTGTCTATGTGGTAAATATACACACTCTACCATTTTACCCATTCCAGCAGTTTGGACATTTTCTTTTCATGCTATTTTTATTTTAGGAAATGGCCTGACCTATATAGATACATCATAACATAGATTCTCACATTTGCAAGTTACTGGATAGAAATTAGAACCTCAAATCACAATGGCTAAGGTAACCTAAAACTAAGTTAGCTAGGTATTGAAATAAAGGTATTATTCTAAATCAAGGACAGCTAAATAAGCATATGAGATCAATTTAAAAAGCTAAAACTGAGGTAACCCCAAACAGTGCTTAAACTACTCAAACAAGTACTTCAAATAAGCTAAGCTACTCCTATAAGCTACTAAGACTAATTAGGCAAACTAAATAAGCTAATGCTAACCTAAGTAGGCAATCAGAATAAGCGGATACGCTTATGGGAGAAACTTACTAAGCAGTACCTACTGATGGTGCACAGGGCACAAAAGGAGCCAAACCAGCAACTTCTAGCTTATCAAAAGCTATGCATAAAAAATCACAAAATTCTACAAAAATATGGAATAAGAATACAAACTACCAAATATTAAAATCCCAAAATCTCAGATCAAATGAATAAAAATTGAGTAAATGAAAAATCAAAACTAAAACCTGTTTGGACAATATGTTGATATTTTTGACTTTTTCAGTTTTTTTGAAAGTTGACTAAAATGAACTTTGATCCTAATCTAATGACTGAAAATGGAATTAGAAGATATGTTAAGACTTAATGAGGCTTTTTCATCAACTTATGAATCTAAATCAAGGACTAAGCTAGCTTAAATACTCCTAATGTTAACTGATGTGGAAATTAAAAGGTAACTTTGACTTTTTAATGAATAAACATGCAAAATGATGACTGATATAACCTATATGAACTTAATGAAGATCGAATCAACAGGTTTTAACACTTGAAACAGATTTGAAAAATAAATGACTACTTAAACCAAACACCTTTTTTAAGAATGAAAATGCAGATTCTATTTTAAAACTTGATGATTTACTGAACTATCAGATTCAAAACTGACAACTTAACATTAAACAAAGCCTTTCAACATACTGAATTCAGAAACTAACCAAAAGCTATTCGACTTTGAAATTTAACTATGTTTTCACTTTTGACAAAAACTGAAATTTAGAAAAACTGAACACAGGAATAAGCTCTTATAAGTTTAAACAAGCTTATCTGAGCCTATTCTAACAGAAATTGAAATCTATTGAAGTAATTGACAATAAAGGAAGATTAAGAGAAATAATGAAAACTAAATTTTCATTTATTGAAACTGAACTTACAACTTTAAAACTAAAATTAACACTAAGAAAGATAGTAAATGACAAGTAAAATGTAACATACATAATCAATCATCCATAACTAATTGCACTAACTCATCCTACTTTATATCATCTTATACTCCTTAAACCAACAATACAAACTAATACCAAACTTTGACTTTCAAAGTCAACTCAACAATCATCTATCTTTCATAACAAAAAGTTTAAACACATTGCTTAAAACAATATAACATAAGATCAACAACCAAAACTAACGAAACCGGGATAAAACAAACATACACAAATATTCTTAAAAAAAACCTTCCATTAATAAAACAAGTAACAAAAACCAATCCTAAAACAAAAGGAAAAAAACTAAGACAAAAAAAACACTAATAAATTCAATATTTCCAAATATTGCGTTAATCTTTAACTAGAACCATCTGGAAAGCAGCAGCATCGAAAACTCTGTCATAACGATCATCCTCAAAAACATCATTAAATGGATGAACTTCAACGCCATTGTGATAAAAAACAGTCAAGCGGTACTTATAATCACCAAGGTAACAAAGAACCATCTTTTGACCTAGCATGATATTCTCATTCGAGAATAATAACTCCCAATCCTTTCCATCAAACCCGTACACCTTACCGCTAATAACATGCCCATCAACTTGATAGGTACCATGGCAAGTAACAACACTAATCGGACGACAAACTCTACTATTCAGATGCTTGAAAAAATCCTTTGCAAAAATCTGAAACACAAACGTAAAAACAAGTCTAAAAAAAAAAGAAAAAGAAAAAAAAAATCAATGCGTGCAGGAAAGAATAAAAGACCTGAACACTCTTGCTATATGAGGACGCGACAGTTAAACACGAGTGAGCACGACCGCGAAAATTATCACCCATGTCTGTAGTCATTCCTTCCAAATTATAACCCGTAACTCGCAAATACTTATTACATACGGATCTAAAGTGTATATTCCAGCCATCAATAACACCTTTTGAAACTTTGTATAAATCCCAACTTTTGCCAAAGATTAAACAAGAGCTACAGTTTAAACATCTAACACAAACTTTATAAACAACATCTTTAGTGACGAGAGTTATCTTCTCAGCATCACCACCAGTAGCAAAGTACATAAACTCCATAGGAACAACCTATGACAAAGTAACCGAAACACATCAAAAAGCAGAAAATAAAAATTAAAAAAAAATAATAGAAAAAAAATTAAAAAAATAAAAAAATAAAAACAACAACAAACAAAGACATGTTATATTACCAAACCCCCTGCATATTCTTTGACAAAGTTATACTCACAAACAAACTCCATGTAAACCAAAACACTACAAATATCACCGGATCAAATAAAAGTGAAAAACAGCACATAAAACATTGTTTATATAGACAAAGAGAAAAACAATCCTATCCTAATTCAATAACAAAACAAATATAGATAACATAATAAGCACAATCCTAATCTTATACAAATTAATTTATTAAATTTATAGCTTCAAATACATGGGACAAAAAAATACTTACAGAAAATCGATAATAGCACCAAACTAGAATTGATAACTGGAACAATTGAACTAGCCAACCTTTCAATAAATCGAGTAGCAGAAGAAGTAACATGGTTTTGGGTTTAAGAATAAATGTGAAATAAAGGATATCTTTAACTCAAAGTCAAATACATATCTATAAAGAAATATTAAATACATATTTTCAAGAAAACTTATACGTACTAACATATATATATATATTTATAATTGACATCAACAATTAAAAAAAAACCAACCAACACAAAAAAAAAAAACTCAAAAACAACAATGGAAAATCAAACGACCAAATCAAGAGAAACAAAAAAAAACAACACCTAAAAAATCCGCCAAAAAACTACGAGGCTACAAAAATCCATTATGTTAAAGAACTTAAACCAAACACAAAGACCTCCTACAGAATAAAAGTTAAAGCAATTCGTGTATGGAAAAGTTACTATATGGAAGCCAACGAAATCAATGAACAGATATGGGGCGAACCGGTATTAAACTACAATATCAATATGATGTTAATGGACGAAGAGGTATGCATTTAAATACATATTACTAATGAATTGCTAACAACATGATACACTCTGATAAAAAAAACAACGTTTTTTATCAAACAAAATTACAGGGTACAAAAATCCATGCGTGCGCAAATTACTATACCATATTCAAACGTGCATCGGAGAAACCACTAAAAGAAGGAGCGCAACTTATTATAAGTGACTTTAACTGTGTGCCCAACAAAGGATCAATCAAGCTAGCAGAACACATCGCGAAAATATACTTCAAGAAAGATACTTGTGTCACAGTGACAGAAGACTTCAAAACCGACCAAGACGGTTTCGAGTTTGTTTCGTTCGAGTCAATCATCAACAAACAAATCTGCAAGGATAAAGCTTTCGGTAGTTTATAATATATAGTTAATTTAGTATTCATGATACGACAAAAACTAACATGGAATTGAATATGCAGATGTGGTTGGTCAGATAGTCTCAAACAAGAAACTCAAACAAGTAAACGTCAACCAGAAACCGACAAGCCTAATTGAATATGAGCTACAAAATACAAGGTTCGTAATCAACACTTATGTACTATATTTATTTCCTTTTTTAAGCTTACCATTTATTTATAACAGTGGTAAGAAGATACAATGTGTTTTATGGGAAGATGATGCTGATGCTTTACAAGCGTACATTGACAATAATATCACAAGAAGCGATCCTATAGTCATGGTTCTTTTGCTAGCTAACATTAACATATGGGAAAGTAAAACTTCTTCCTTTCATATACATTCGGCACATAATCTCGATACACAAATATACTTACTAAGGATTCCATACATGCAGACAAACACCAAGTATCAAGCATCAACAAAGCATCGAAAATTTATATCAACGACAACAACAAGCACATATCTTTGTTCAAAGAAATGTAAGAAGATTATTATAAAAAGAAAAATAAATAAAAAATTTCACACTATGATAACCATTTATTGTTTTATGGCAGATTATCAAATAACATATCGAACGACACATGCGACGAACCTCACCTAAGCCTAACCACTACCTTCAATTCTAAATCACAAGATAAGGTATTAACGATGACTAACAAGGTATGTAAGGCCAAATAGGAAAAACTTACATTCATTTTGTAAAAAACCATTCGCATCATATAATTAATTATTACGTTCTACAATCTCTTCAGATGAAGAACAAAAGAGACCTTCCAAAGACACACAGTCATAATGCAAACGATATAATACTAATCGAAGATTCAGAAGACGAAAAGGTAATCAAACAAACAACCGTAACATAATTCACATACTTTATTCCAAAACTTAATTTATTCTATAATAATATAATAAGTAACTAAATTTTTTTTTACTAGCACACATTGTTTCAACAAAACAATTTCGACATACCATTTTATGTATACATACGTAAACACATTTCTGACGATGACAAACAACCTTTGAAGAATATAAAGGACACATCAAACAACGCAATAAAAGTTGTTGCTACAAAAAAAAGACAAATAATTGATGTAGTTGATGGTGAAGTCGTTAATGTTGAAGATTTGAAGCCGAAGACCAGAAAGCAAAAAACAAATGCAAACATACCCCATAGTACGAAGGAAAGTGAATGCCTAAATGATTAATATTTCGCACATTGTGACTTCCATGATTATTATGAAGATGATGATTGTTACTGCCCCGTGTGTCAAGGGACATAACAATGCATTCCGGAAAAATGCACTTGCTCAAGACATTAATTGAGATATTTTAATATCAGTTGTTTTATGCTTATTTTTATTTAAACAATATTATGTTTTGTTTGAGCAAAAGCTTATATTTTATTTAAATACGTTATAACAGCCCCAAAAAAATATTTATGTCTTCAAACAAACATAACTGGGTTCAACAACAATACAAATAAACATGACCACTTACTACCAATCATCTTACCATTTATCCAATTGGTCAAATATACTCCCGCACTAAGGTACTCCTACATTGCTTTTTAACTGTGATAAGTGATATGAAATAGTTTTGTTGGAATACAAGTAAGTTTGACTATTTAGCTAATATAAAGGAGTGTTTGTATGTACCTATTGAAAGTGATTATATAGTGGTATTTGGACGAGCTTTTGTTGTGTGAAATTGTAAAAGATAAATGGTTATTTACCGGTTGTTGCTTATGTTTTATTTATATACATTATAACAACAAAAATATAATTCATATAAAAGGGAGAATACATAAGAGTAAACTATTCGTATAACTAAATTAACGATGCAAAAAACATGATTTAACAAAAAGCCACTCACAAACTATGAAAACACGCGTATTACAGCCTCTTTTAAACCTTTTTATAAACATGGATCTTAATTGAGATATACAACGATCTGGCCACGGCTATTACCCATGTTTCACGATGACTAACATTCATTTGATGAATATGAAACAAAGAGAGGATGTTCTCCCAACAATAGACAATACTTAAAAATTACAAACAATAATTAACAAAAAAACCAAACAAATAAATAGATTTATAATAGAAAAAAATACATTATTCACAAAATTATAAAAAAACCCCGCACGTGCGCGGGCATTATATCTAGTATACATTATAATATTTGTAGTAAATAGCATTACATATTTGCATACATCAGTTTTATTTTTTTATATATATGATTGAGTTTAGAAAAATATAAATCAGCAGCTGAAAGACATGCTGATATCATTATTTCTTTATAAACGACAAACTCTCATATATCATACACTTTTGTTTCAAGTGCGAACCCAAGATATAAACGAAAGAAAATTCCAACAAATTTCGATGTCCATAAAAGAATATTTAATATCGTCATCAACAAATTGCTATACCTTTAAAATAATCAGTTAGAAAAACATCCGCATATTAGTTTATCAGCTCAGGTACTAATGGATAATGACCATCTAGTAGTTAATTCCACCAGCTTAAGAAGAAAACACCGAACATTTTTTTAGTACGTCATGACATCACACTCATAGTATTTTGAATTACGTACGTACTTTTATTCGTTAATAATGAAAACTTTTATATTAATAGTATGTCGACATGTTAATATCTTGAAACTAAAACGAAGTATTGCACCCGCGCGTTGCGGTGGGTTTTTTCAGTCTTACACGGTTCCGCGTGTTCGTCGTCACAGTTAAGGCCAATGAAAAACACCCAATTAATTTGTGACAACTGGCAATTTAGAGAGTATATTTTAGGTAACCGCATTACGTTAAACTGAACCGAGTTTTGCCTTTAACACTATTTTTATAAACCATGACTTGATTTTATATCGTCAATTTATGGTTTATTACATTATTAAATAAGTTATCGTATGAGTTTTAACTCTATTTGGTACGTATTTATTCGATTGTGAAAAGCAAGCAAAATTATGGTAACTTTTAGACGTAACTTCGAAAATTGACGAATAAATAGTCAAAACTCGTGGAAAAACGTAAATAACGATGTTGGAAAGTTGAATAAATGTTGTGAGACACTCGGGGGACAAATTATTAGCTCGGGAATGGGTAAACGGGATAGTTACAAAAAATTACAACTCCGACCCCTCCCCTTTCCCTTGAAGCCGGCGCCCCCCTCCTCCAAAATATTTATTTTTGGGTCCTTAGTGTCAAAGTATAAAAGGGCTCCCTCACCTTCACTTTACTAATACATTTCTCTCTCTACTCTCTCTCTCTCTAAAAACCCTAAACCACCACCACCATAACCGCCGCCTATTTGGCAGTTCGGCCAAGCAGCGAGCATCACCATACACCTCCACCACCATATTGAATCTCTCTTTCTCCTCTTTCCAACCATATATTACACACTCCATTTGTTCTTCAATAACACCTTGAAATCTTTGATTCAAGATTCGTACTTTTAGGGTTTCAAGGGGTTTTGCAATTGGTGATTAGATAAAGGTAAATGGAACAAGTTTTGAACTTGTTTGGGTGATCCATGAATTGATTATTAGGGTTTCGACCCTAATACGATTTTTAGGGCTTTTTGGTGGAACATGAAATTAAAGCTAATTAGTGACTAAATAAACAAGTAATTAGTGTTTGGTAAGTGTGTGGTGTATCAATTTGATGATTTTTTGCATTTTAGGTATAGGTTCATGTTTTTGATTAAGAATAGTTGTTGGGTTTTGTGTTTGGATAGTGTTTGGTACTTGAATGATTGGATTGGGATGTTGTGGATGTGATTTGGTTGTGTTTGGTGATGAGACATGGGGCTTACGAACCACCATGGTCACGTACGTGACTCATGGGTTGGTGTACGTGACCCACTTGGGTCATGGGTCCGAGTCGGGTTGATTTGGTAGCTTATTGATTGGTATTGTTGATGTTTGGATGAGGCGCGTGGGTAGAAAAGCTTCTAGACTTGTTTAGTTCACGTGGTAGGCATGACCGATGTCATGACCATTAGGGTCATAACATTGGTTTCAAGTATATTTAGTTGATTGATTGGTTGGCGAGATTTTTTTGAGTTGGTTTGGGATTGAATTGCGATATTATGACGTTTAATTTGGACTTGATATATATATTGTCAACTTTGAGCTACGATAGGTGTTACTTTGACTCTTTAGTCAATAGTTGACTCCGACAAAGCCGTAACATGGACTTTAGTATAATGACTATTGATTGATTAAAAGCGAAGTTATGACCGTGCTTACGGACTCGAAACGGATAACGATATGAGATTAATATTGGAACTTGACGAAATATATATATATGTGAAAAATGCTAATAGACTATGAAATATAAATAATAAATGGGTTTTTGTACCAAAAACAACGATAACAAGAATTATCTTGTTATTTACTATTTTCAACGGAAACTAACGACTAAAAATGGAATTGTTTTCTAATAAATAAACAATTGATGTTTCGAGTACACGTTTATCAATAAATGTCAATTATAGGTATTTAATACTAGTTTAAGTATTTAATTGCTAACGTTGTGTGCATGGGTTACGGATAACCTAGCATTAATAGTGTTGATCCACGTGGGTAGCGGACTTATTAGGTTGATGAATCTAATAAGAGCCTGCTAGGTACGTTGGATAACCTTATTAATGGGTGACTTATCCTTAACTCATTAGGATCACGGCCCGATTATGGAATAATAAGTGATACGAATGAACAATTGAGTTTATCGAGTTGGCAATTGATAAAGATCCGCTATTTATTCAAACTTATTGGACTATGGAGCTTATCGCTAGGCGTCTCATTGTGTCGCATTGAGTCATATTGAGTTGAATGGAGTTGCATATTGTGTTGTAGATAACATATTGGTTGTTTGAGTGCATTCATGGCATCATATTGAGTCGATACAGCGTAGAGAAATACTAAACACTAGGATTAAATGGTGAAACGAGACATTTTGGAAATAACGAAATGGAATACGTTGGGGTAGATGACCTTGATTTGAGGAATGTGTATATTAAGTTTGGTCTACATTAATAGGTTGTGCAGAAGATAGTTGTTGTGCTTAGTGATACCGCTATCTACGCTAGTGTTTATTTGTGCGTTGATTGCTTGAGGTGAGTTTCATAGCCCCACTTTTATCTACTTGAACTACTTTGGGGTGAGAAATCATGCTACCGTTTTGGATCGTGAAAACTATTTGGATTTGCTTATATGCTTGATTGTTTGAATAGATGTGCGTTAGTTGTTGCCTTAGACTAGGGTAGCAATCTAATTGCTATGCATTGTTGCCTAGCTAAGAATAGACTTACCTACGACCTAGTCCGGGGTTGGCAATTGTTCTAGATTTTGCCACGGCAGTCTTGGACTTGAGTCGCCGGGCGAGTAGTCCCCGGATGCGGAGACATGTGTGTTTGGTTGGTGATCCGGGTAGGATCGGTATTTATCTATCTTAGGTCTTACATAGCAAATCTACTACTATTGGTCCACGATGATTTTGTTGAACTTAAACCTATGAACTCACGCGTAAATGCAGACACCACTAGAATGATTTCTCAAGTATTTGAGAGCGTTTGGATACTTGATCGATTGGAAGATTGGCAAGAGAAATGGGGGTTCAAGGATCATTTCGACTCGATAAACTATGGGGACCTATTTTGTTAAACCATGTTTTGGGCCAAATAATCATACTTTTGAATTAAATGTTTTGAATACTTAAATTTGGGATTGGTTTTGAATGTTAAATGACTATCTTTTTATTTATACTGTGTGTGATAGCAATCCAAAAATAACTTAGAAAACTTGATTAAGTCTTCAAATGTAGCGAGATTGAGGGGTGTTGATTGAATATCGAGCTCAAGGTTATAGAGAATTAGGTATTTTATAAACCCTAAACTATAACCACTTTTGAAAAATTGATCCTCGACAGCCGCTTGCCCAGCTGGCCAAAGCTTACTTTGATTATGGTATGACTATGATTTGAATTATGAGATGATATGTTAAGGGATATTGTGAACTAATTATAGAAACGTTATGATTTGGAGATATGATTATGGATTTTGGAAATGAGATACGATCATTGGTTTTGGAAAATGAGATGTGATTATCGAGATATTACGGAAATTGATTTGAGTAAACGATATATTGTGATTTGGAAACTTTGAATTCGATTGATTTGATATGGGGTATGTGATGGAACGAACTTACGTGTTTTAATTAAAGGCATATTTTGAGTAAGTACCGGTACCTACACTTTAAAAGCTTTCATTATGTGATATATGTTTTGGTTTAAGTTGATCACGCTTATTAAAACGATTATTTCGAACACTTATACCTACCCTATGACATTGTCATAGACTATGCCTACTAGCTTGATGTGTCTCGGAGTCCTTGTTGTTGCTAGTTCGCGTACCTTGACTCTCATGGCGGTTCTAGCGGTGATCGCTTATGAGATTGCGGTTACTTAGTTCATCATCATCGAATCGTCTAGCTCATCTAGGCAATTTCCTTTCATCGGTTTTAGCGAAACCTGCAGACTCTAGGCTTACTTATGTTGCCATGTGCGGGGAGACCACCATCATAACCTATCCGTTTAGCGACCCACTCTCCTATGTCATCACCACCGGTATCATCATGTCTTGGGAGGCCTAGATCTCCTAGTGTACCACCTTGAGGGATTTTGCCAAAACTCGACCATGGACTCTCCCCTAGATGAGGCTGAGGAGGAGCATGGTGAGGAGGAGGATGAGATTGAGGAGCGGTATGTTGATAAGGGCGAGGATCCCTCGTGAGGAGGATGATGAGGATATCCCAGGGGTACTCCTCCATTACTGAAGTCTCCGCACATTCTCCAAGACCGAGTTCTCCTTTTCTCGAGCTGAGCCTGGACGACCTTTAGATATGACTCGCCACCTTACTCACCTTATAGGTAGCGGTTAGGATCGAGATACCATCGGTTGTTTACGAGGCAGGAGTAGCGGTGAGACTGGTCCGGCGTGGGAAGGATTACATCGCAGAGTCTAGAGCTTAGTTAGTTGTGGATCGATTGGTTGGAGTATCTAGGGCTAGCATAGAGGATCCAGAAGTTAATATGGATGCTTGTAGTCGAGGAGGACTAGGGTTTTGTGTGCTGTGGTATGTCAGACTCGTGAAGTGGTTGGGGACACTGAGAGGGTTCGTGTGTACTCATGATCTTGTAGGCGATTTGGTAGGATTTGTGAGTTGGAGAGAGGTCAGAGCTTAAGAGTCAGGACATTCGGCGTGTTGAGCTAGCCTCATTGTGGAGAGAGGTTGACGACGTTAGGAGGTCGGTGAGAGTGGTATACGTGAGGCGTGGCTAGATAGTATTAAATTTATGGTTTTGTACCATCTTGAAACTAAGTAGTACTTGGTTCGAGATGTAGGATTATCCTAGTTGTCTTACTAGTATCCTCGTTAGGATCATTTTTTATTTCTTCGAATCCTTCCATGTATTTCCACTTTTGAAACCTATGAGTTATGGTTATTGGAACATACATCCTTTAGTTATGATGCGGTATCTGATTGTTTCGCTTTGGTATAGAGTTATCCATGTTGTCCTTGATTATGTATTAGAAGCGTTATTGGGTGACCCTTGGAACCCAACTCTATTTTAGAACATGAATTAGAACTTATGAAACGTTCTTCTTGCCTAGAATGGTGGCAAAGGCCGAAACTCGCTTAGGAACAACAGAAGCAGCTCTAACTGTTGTTACCACGGTCGTCGAGGTCGAAGCGTCCGGCCGACCACACCACATGTTAAGAACAGAACATTGATAACCCGGTATGAAAGAGATGTAGCGACCATCTTGAGAATGGTCTGTTCCACAAACCCTCGCTTGTGAACCCAGCCCGCATTGACCGGTAGTGTCGCTAGTATGTCACGAAGCTACTAGCTAAGGCTAATCTTTAACACCTCTGGTGGAACCCCGATGTTGAATTGAACTCGGTTGTACCTACAAAGAGTTGATTACGTGGTCCCATTGATTTTGGAGGAATTGAGGGAGTAGTTTACCTAACTAGGTGGTTGGAAAGCGAATATGTGTTTGTGAGTAATTGTGATGAGATTGTAAGGTTAAGTATGCAACCTTCACTTTGAAGGGCGGCGTTGACTGGTGGAATAACTACCACAAATCAAGAGGAATTGATGTAGCTTATAGTATGACTTGGACTGGTTTAAGGCTCTCACGATTAGACTTAGTGTCCTAGGAATGAAGTTAAGAAGTTAGAGTGAGTTCAGAACCATAAGGTTAAGAATGCTGATATGGCGACTTATATAGTCATTTCAAGAGTTATCATTGCTTTGCCACGAAATGGTTACATATAGGAACTTAAGATTGAAAGGTATCTTGATGGATTACCTTTGGCTACTGAATGATGTCATCGGCGCCATGACTAACTGCAAGAGGCAATTGCCGTGGCTCCGCCGTTTGATGGTCTTATGTGCTAGAATTAGGAGACAAGAGTAAGAATGATAGGAGTGATAAGAGGAAGAGGAACGAAGTTGCAAAGGAATGGCGACAAAGCGGCAAAACGACAGTGTTTGCCATAGAAATGGAGTAGGAAAGATTATGAAGGTAGTAAGCGTGTGTGGTCGTTGTAACTCCACATGGACTATGCGAATGTGTGTGAAGTGCTCTAAGGTAGGACACGGCCAAGAAGCATGGTCCCACCACTTCTTCGCGACTCAAATATATGAAAGCGATTTGGAAGGACCCTTGTCACTTGTTTGGATGTGGAAAGAAGGGACATTTTAAGAATGAATGCTTAGGGCGTGGGTGAGAGAAAATTCTGGTAATGTAGGAGGATATGCTAACCAAGGTGTAGGAGGTAATGGCTTAAACCTATGAGGCGTGAGGTTGTGGAAAACCAGGAAACCATGGTGCTAGGAATCCCGTGAGAGAGACATGGGAACAGTCTTGGTTCACGCTATTGGGAAGGAAGGCGGTGAGGACCCCGCGTGAGTTACGTGCGTTCCTCTCAATAATCGCTATGCTTCCATACTATTTGATCAGATGCGGATATGAGTTTAGTATCCACCAATTTATGCCATTACTAGGAATCTCCCAAACACCTCTAGGGTTTAGTTACGATGTAGAATTATCGAATGGGAATAGAGAGAAGATAGAACAGAAGTAGTTAAGTTGTACCTTAAGTTTCCTAGACACGGTTAGTATAGACTTATTGCGGTTACCTTAGGGAAGTTTTGCGTCATTATCGGAATGGATTGGTTGTCGAAGAGCGATTACCGCATCATTTGTGATGAGAAGATTGTGCGTTTGCAGAGTATGGCGAAAAGTTTTGAGCATACAAGGAGATCGAGCGACCGTGGAAGCCCTTCCGGTTGAGCATCATCTCTTGTATTAAGGCCCGAAGTACATCGATAGAGAGGTTGTCTTTTCTTGGCTCGAATTTCGAAAAGAAAAGTGAGGAGAAAGTGAAAGACACCTTAACGATGTACCCGTTAGAGAATTTCTAGACGTGTTTTCGACGTCTGCCGGGGATTCCACCGTCCGACAAGTGGAATTCAAAATAGAGTTGATACGGTCGGGCACTGTGCGTAGGAGTACCTTATCGACTTGCTCCCGAAGGTGGAGAACCGTCTAAATAGTTGGCGAAATTGTCGAGAAGGGATTCATGACCAAGTTCGTCGCAGTGGGGAGCACCGGTGTTTTTTGTAAAGAAGAAGGATGGATCGTTTTGGATGTGTATTGATTATAGGGAATTCAATAAGTTAACAGGTGAAGAACCGATACCGTTACCTAGAATAGATGATCTATTAGACCAACTCAAAGCTGGTTTCTTTTCTAAGATTGATTTACAATCGGTTATCACCAACTTAGAGTTCGAGTTAGGATATCCCCTAAGCTGCGTTTAGGACTCGCTTATGGACACTATGAATTCCAAGTGATGTCGTTTGGTTTGACAGCGCGCCCGGTGTTTTCATGGATCTCTTGAACCGAGTGTGTAAGCCATACCTGGATAAGTTTGTGATAGTATTCATAGACGACATCTTGATATACTCTAAGAATAGTGAGGAACACGAACGACATTTGAGGCTCATTTTAGGATTGTTAAGAGAGGAGAAGCTGTATGCCAAATTCTCTAAGTGTGACTTTGGATTCGTAGTGCAATTCTTAGGTCATGTGATAGATAGTCGAGGTGTTCATGTTACCCACTAAGATTAAGGCCATTAAGGAATGGGCGACCTAAGAACCCATCAGAAATCCGACTCTTTCTAGGGTTAGCAGGCTACTATAGGAGATTCATTGAGGGATTTTCTAAGATAGCTAAGTCGTTGACCAAACTAACACAGAAGGATGTTAAGTATGAATGGGGAGAAAAGGAAAAAGCATTCCAACTTCTCAAGGAGAAGTTGTGTAGTGCTACATCCTAGCTTTGCTGAAGGAAGCGAGACTTTGTCGTGTTTGCGGCCGCATAAAGGCTAGGTGCTATTTTGATGCAACGTGAGAAGGTGATTGCTTATGCATCCTGACAACTTAAGAAGCATGAGAAAAACTACACCACCATGACCTTGAGTTAGGTCTTTAGTGTTTCCTCTGGATTTGGAGACATTACTTGTATGGAACCAAGTGTGTAGTATTTACCGATCACAAGAGTTTGAAGCATATCTTAGATCAGAAGGAACTGAACATGAGACAACGTCGTTGTTGGAATGCTTAGTGATTATGACCGTGAGGTCGTTATCATCTGGTAAGGCTAATGTTGTGGGCGATGCACTTAGTCGTAAAGAGGACATTCCACGCCTACTTCTTAGATCATTAGGAATGACCATTGTTTTACCTACCATCTCAAATTTTAGCCGTGGCGAGGCATTGACGCGAAGAAGGCAGTCCTTATGATAATCTTCGGAATGGTAGAAAGTGAAAACGGCTTCTGACGTTCAGATGGAATTATGCTTCAAAGACATAAGCCGGATACCATTTCATGGTGGAACTCCGTGAGTTGATTATCGAGGATCTTAAGAAACTTTATTGGTGGCCCAATATGAAGGCTAGATATAGTTTAGTATGTTAGTTGGTGCACTTTGTTCTAAAGTTAAGGCCGAACATCGAAAACCATCGGGACTTTTAGTTCAACGAACTCCGGAATGGAAATGGGAGCGAATAACCATGGACTTTATCACTAAATTACCAAAAACAGTTAGCGGCAATGACGCTATCTGGGTAATAGTTGATCGTTTAACTAAGTGATCGCCCCCGAACCGTCAAGTTTTATCACACAAGCTGACCACTTGTGAATGGCCAACCGTAACAAACTTCAAACATTTCGAACAACGATGAAGATCTAGAGGAGTTTAGTGTTTCCCGGGTCGTTAAGTCCCAGCGAGCTGTCTGTGAATAATCAAACGTTTAGTGATCGGGTGATAATGAACGGGAAAAGGTTTGTGAATATGGAATAATTATACCTAAAGACAAAGTTTGTAAATTACAGGGGCTTAAATGCAAATTAAAGAAAATTAAAATGATAAATTATATTAAATAAACGCTATCACTATTTTAAAAATTGATTAACGTTTAAAACCTAAAATATGCGTTTAAATTAAAAACTACGTAACGTCTCGAAATAAAAGCGTGAAAATAAAGAAGTAAAATACCTACGGATATAGAAAATATATTTTTACAATCCTAATTATACTAGAAAATTATTGGAAAAATAAAATTATTTTTATGACTATTTATCTAATTTTTATTAATTAAAAACTATTTGTTAATTATTTAAAATGCACTAAAATACAAGAAAATATAAAATTAACCTAGAAAAATGAAATTAGAACTTAGGAAAATCTAAAATATTATAAAACTAATTTTAAAACTGAAAATATATTTATTATGCTTTTTATCTATTTATTATTAATTTAAAACTATTTAAAACTAATTAAAATTAAGAAAAATAACAAATGAACGATAAAAATATGAAACTTTACAGAAAATCTAAAATATTATACTAAGCTCGGGAAAAATATAAAAGGTTAGATAAGCCACTAATAAGCTGAATTGGGCAAATAGCAGGTTTGCTAATAAGCTAAAAGCTCTAAAATTACCAAAGGCTACTACAACCTAAATCTAACCTAAATTGAGCTAATGCAACTGATTGGGACCTAAAAAGCACAAGTTCTGAAAAAAAGCTGTGACGATTTTTAATAACTATATGCCATACGGCCTCTAAGGCCCTACTTTAAGCACTATATTAAGCTATCTAGAAAAATCACAAAAATAAACTAAAAATACCTAGCTATAGATCACCAACCAAAGATCTTGTATCCCAAATTTCAGCTCAAATGGACTTATAGCGAATCTGAAAATTCCACAAAGTTTTGCAAAAATCACTTTGCAAAAACAATAACCAAACAAAGTCCCAAGGGCGGTGGTGTAGGAGTGTTGTGTTGGTGTCGTGGGCGGGAGGTCAGGGGTCGAAGTTCGATTCTTGTCCTCACGTTTTTGGTATTTTATTATTTATTTATTCATTTATTTATTTTTTTGGATTTTCTTTTAAAGACTTGATTAATAGACAATAATAAGGACTTTTTACAAAAAAAAAAAACTTAAACTTGCAAGACCAAAATAAGCTGTTATGACAGACTTACAAGTTCTTGTCATGGGCAGGACCCAACCAAACAAACACCCTGAACAGCTCTTTAGCACAAAATGAGAACAATAGCGGGGAAAGGTAGACCATGATGAATAAATAAGCAAGATCTAATGACATAAGCAAAGTCTACATCAAATAAGCTAACTATAACAAGGGTAAGCAGTTGGCATCATGACTAATCTAGGGATCCTTAGGCTAGAATACAGGGAACATAAGCAATTCTACTCACTCGATAAGCACTAATATCCGAAATAAGCTAAGAGTAGTTGAACCTAATCTAATGCAAGAACAAGCACCTAAGGTTGGTTAAAATAAGCTTAAAAGCACAATCTAAAAGGCTAAAAAAGATCAACAACCTTGTTTCTTTCTTTGTTGTGGGATCTGTGGTGAGAACATAAAAGGGTACAAGCGCAGCTTTCAAGCTCTAAAACAAGCAAGTAATTAAGCTCCAATATCCAAATTAAGTCCAGAAATATTAAATTCACACTACTAACCAATTATAACATAAAATTAATTCTAATTCTAAAGGTAACCTACTAAAATGATGCTAAAAGCGGTTGGGGTGTTGTTGCGTGGGGTTCTAATTGTGGGCGGTTTCACAAAAAACAAATTAAGCTACTATAAAAGCTCTAAATCCTAAGTAAAACACACAATCATGCAAACTATCAATCCAACTACTAATTGCAACAAATAACCAATCCACGAACCTAATCTAAAATCACCTAAATCTAAGCATAAAAGAAGGAAGTAGGTGGCGTGAGCCTACAATATCGATAAAATAAATAAAACAAAATTTGTAAAAACAATTTTCAATCCAATTCAAATTAACAACTTGAAAAACTTGTTAAAAACACTAACTATGATTGAGTCAAGAGTCAAAATGGGTCAAGGTGGGTTATAGACCCACCAAACTAACCAATCCAACACTACTTTTGAGGCAGATTTCTAACAATGAATACTTGGAAAAGATTTTGCAAACTTAAACACAGTCGAGGTAAGCTTTACAAACTCGTAACAACTTTTGCAAATTAGCCTTCACTTGAGACAGATTTTACGAACATAAAGCAATTTAAAAACAGAATAAACTTAATAAAATGGACTAACAACTGAAAATAACTTTCATTAAAAATTAAAGGTTACAATGAACTTAAAATGGAGCTAGAACTAAGGAGTCTAGACTATTTTACAATGATCTTAACTGCTTCTCTTTATACAAAAGAAAAAAAAAGTACTAAAGTCTTCACTTTTCTCAGTTGTGTTTTCTTTGTGTTGATCCAAGCCATCCAAGAGTTAGGTACTCTTCAAAAACAATCCGAGCCATCCATGGGGTTGAGTGTGTCAGGGAAAGAAGAAAAAGATGAGGGAAAAGGGTTGCGTGCTCTGGTTTTCTGGGAAAGAAAAAGGAGGGATGGATTGGGTTATTTTTTATATGGTTTGGTTATAAAAAGGAAAAAGGTAATTGTGGTATTTAGTATTAATAATAAGGACCAAAGTTGCAATTCCACAAAACCAGGGACTGTAATCATCCAATATTCATCATAGGGACCAATTATGACAAGTTTAATTTTCCCAAGGACCAAAAATAATAATTTTCAAATTAAAATGTCCCGGGTAATTTCATCAATCTTTGAAATTTCGGGGACTAAAGTTGCCATTTTGCAAAACTGAGCTTTATAAGGCTAATTTTGACAACTTAAAATTCACGAGAGCCTTTTATGAAAAATTACATGTTTTGAATACCCAGGGACTAGATTTTGACAATTATTGCATAAAACACAGTCTAAATATTTTTTCTGTCTTTTTGAGACTTTTTAAAGTGTTTTTGACTGTTTTTGCAGTGCAGAAGGAACAAAAATGATGAGTATTTAGACACTCATCACTAAGTCTGCTCACTTCTTAGCTATTAGTGAAACTGATAGTCTTGATAAGCTTGCTCGATTGTATCTTAAGGAGATAGTATCGCGTCATGGAGTAGATATCTATCATTTCGATAGGGATAGTCGTTTACATCCCACTTTTTGGAATCGTTACACACAACATTAGGAACAATTTGGATATGATCTTATCACCATCGAAGGCCAGATGGTCGCGAGAACCATTAGGACTTTAGAGGACATACTTAGAGCATGTGTTATTGATTTCGGCAAAGGTTGGGAGAGACACCTCCCTTTGGCGAATTCTCACAACAATAGTTATCACTCTAGCATTAAGGCGCCCCATTTGGTATTTGTATGGCCAAAAATGTCGTTCTCTGTTTGTTGGGCTGAAGTTGGCGAGTCAACTTACTGGTCCCGAACTGTCTTAGAAACCGAGAAGATAGTTGGTCGTGTCGGTTGCAAACCGCTCGAGATAGACAAAAGAGTTATCCGGATAAGAGCGTAAACCTTTAGAATTTCGGGTTGGAGATAGTGTTATGTTGAAAATTTCTCCTTGGAAAAGTGGTTCATTTTGGGAAGCGTGAAAACTCAATCCCGATATATTGGTCCCTTTCCAATCTGGAAAGAATCGGACGGTAGCATACCGCCTAGAGCTACCATCGGGCTGAGTAGTGTACACAATGTCTTTCATATTAGTAATCTTAAGAAATGTCTTTATGAGGAAAACATAGTTGTGCCTTTAAGAGATATTAGTATGATGAGAATTGAATTTTGTTGAGGCCGATTGAGATTATGGATCGTGAGAACAAAAGTGAGAAGAATAGCCGTATTCGATTATTAAGGTTCTTTTGGAACTCCCGCATGGACCGGTTCACTTTGGAACGTGAGGCGTTTTCCTTAGAAGTATCCTAAACTTTTCATGACATCAAGCAACTTCGGAATGAAACCCGGTGCGGGGTTTCTTGAGGCTGGGAGCCGTGACAACTGGCAAATTTATGGAGTCTATTTTAGGTACCCGCATTACGTTAAAACTAAACCGAGTTTTGCCTTTATCACTATTTTATGAACCATACTTGATTTTTTATATATAGCGTCTATTGGTTTTATGATTTATTTCATTATTAAATGAGTTGCTCGTATGATTTTTAACTCTATTTGGTAGGCACTCTTCGATTCGGCACTAGAAAAGCCTAAAACAAGAATTATTGTAACTTGTAGACCGTAACTCGAAAATTGACAAATAAATAGTCAAAACTCGTGAAAAAACGTAAATAATAATGTTGGAAAGTTAAATAAATGTTGTGAGACACTCGGGGGACAATATGTGAGCTCGGAAATGGGTAAACGGGATAGTTACGAAAAATTACAACTCCGACCCCCCAAAAATACCCATGGCCGGCCACCCCCCCTCCTTAATTATTTATTTTTGAGTCCCTAGTGTCCATGTATATAAGGGACCATCCACCCTCATTATCCCCTTCTATATCTCTCTCTAAAACACACACACTAACATTTCTCTCTCTATCTTTCTCTCACTAAAAACCCTAGCCACCACCCTTATGGCCGCCGGATATATTCCGGCCACCACCGCCAGACGGCGGCGCGTCACCATACACCTCCACCACCATATTGAAGCTCTCTTCTCCCTTTCCCAACCATATATTACACGCTCCATTTGGACTTCAATAACACCATCAAATTCAAGGATTAAGATTCGTACTTTTAGGGTTTCAAAGAGGTTTTGAAATTGGTGATTAGATAAGGTAAATGGAACAAGTTTTGAGCTTGTTTGGGTGATAAAAACCCACGAATTGATTATTAGGGTTTCGGCCCTAATATGATTTTTAGGGCTTTTGGGTGGAACATGAAAATAAAGCTAATTAGTGACTAAATAAACAAGTAATTAGTATTTGGTAAGTGTGTGGTGTATCAATTTGATGAGTTTTTGCATTTTAGGTTTAGTTTCATGTTTTTGATTAAGAATAGTTGATGGGTTTTGTGTTTGGATAGTGTTTGATGCTTGATTGATTGGATTAGGATGTTGTGGAAGTGATTTGGTTGTGTTTGGTGATGAGACATGGGGCGTACGAACCACCATGGTCACGTACGTGACTCATGGGTTGGTGTACGTGACCCACTTGGGTCATGGTTCCGAGTCGGGTCGATTTGGTAGCTTGTTGATTGGTATTGTTGATGTTTGGGTGAGACGCGTGGAGCCGAAAAGCTTCTAGAGCTTGTTTGGTTCACGTGGTCTAGACCGCGACCGTGTCATGACCATTAGGGTCATAACATAGGTTTCCAGTATATTTGGTTGATTGATTGGTTGGCGAGATTGTTTTGAGTTGGTTTGGGATTGAATTGCGATATTATGACGTTTAATTTGGAGTTGATATATATATATTGTCAACTTTCAGCTACGTTGGTGTTACTTTGACTTTTTAGTCAATAGTTGACTCCGATAAAGCCGTAACATGGACTTTAGTATAATTTGCACTATTGATTGATTAAAAGCCGAGAAGTTATGACTCGTGCTTGTGGACTCGAAACGAATAACGATATGAGATTAATATTGGAACTTGACGAAATATATATATATATGTGAAAAATGCTAATAGACTATGAAATATAAATAATAAATGGGTTTTTGTACCAAAAACAACGATAACAAGAATTATCTTGTTATTTACTATTTTTAACGGAAACAAACGACTAAAAATAGAATTGTTTTCTAATAAATAAACAATTGATGTTTCGAGTACACGTTTATCAATAAATGTCAATTATGGGCATTTAATACTATTTTAAGTATTTAATTGTTTACGTTGTGTGCATGGGTTACGGATAACCTAGCATTAATAGTGTTGATCCACGTGGGTAGCGGACTTATTAGGTTGACGAATCTAATAAGAGCCCGCTAGGTACGTTGGATAACCTTATTAATGGGTGACTTATCCTTATGACTCGTTAGGATGCGACTGATTTATGGAATAATAAGCGATACGAATGATCAATTGAGTTTATCGAGTTGACGAATTCGATAAGATCTACTGTTTATTTCGAAACTTATTGGACTATGGAGCTTATCGCTTAGACGTCTCATTGTGTCGCATTGAGTCACATATTTAGTTGAATGGAGTTGCATATTGTGTTGTGGAGCATAACATATTGGTTGTTTGAGTGCATTCATGGCATCATATTGAGTCGATACACCCACATGAGAATACCAAACACTAGGATTAAATGGTGAAATGAGACATTTTGGAATAAGCGAAATGGAATACATTGGGGTAGATGACGTTGATTTGAGTAATGTGTATATTAAGTTTGGTCTACATTAATAGGTTGTGCCGAGTCGATAGTTGTTGTGCCGTGATACCGTTATCTTCTGCTAGTGTTTATTTGTGCGTTGATTGTGCGTTGATTGCTTGAGGTGAGTTTCATAGCCCCATTTTATCTATTTTAACTACGTTTTAAACTACTTTTGGACCGTAAAACTATTTGGATTTGTTTATATGCTTGACTGTTTAGATAGATGTGCGGTAGTTGTTGCCTTAGACTAGGGTAGCAATCCTAATTGCTATAACTTTTGCCTAGCTAAGAATAGACTTCTACCACGACCTAGTCTGGGGTTGGCAATTGTTCTATATTTTGCCTCTATAGTGCTGGACTAGAGTCGCTGGGTCCGAGTAGTCCCTGGATGCGGGACATGTGTGTTTGGTTGGTGATCCGGGAAGGATCGGTATTTATCTATCTTAGGTCTTGCATAGCAAATCAACTACTATTGGTCCACGATGATTTTGTTGAACTTAAACCTATGAACTCACCAGCGTAAGCTGACATTTTAGCATGATTTCTCAGGTATTTGAGAGATGTTTGGATTACTTGATCGGTGGAAGCTTGGCAAGAAGGCGGGGTTCAAGGATCATTTTTGACTCTGATAAACTATGGGGACCTATTTTGTTAAACCATGTTTTGGGCCTAATAATCATACTTTTGAATTAAATGTTTTGAATACTTAAATTTGGGATTGGTTTTGAATGTTAAATGACTATCTTTTGCTATACTTGTGTGTGATACCAATCCAAAAAGTAACGCCCCGAAAACTTGATTAAGTCTTCCACTGTACCGAGATTTGGGGGTGTTACAGTTATCATGGCTTTTGTACATTTTATTTGGTCAATTGTTAGGTTTTTGGTTCTGTTGGACGAATTATTCTAAGTATGGAACCACTGCTAGTATATCAGAAACCACGGCTAGTTGGAATGGAAGCACTGCTCAAGACAAAGCACTGCTAGTAGAAGGAGCAAACCACTACTATTGTTACTTACCACTGCTAGTATGTTATGTCGGTCTAATTGATTGTATTATTCTAGAATTGGGTAGAAAGTTTTGTATTAGATAATTATAGAAAAGATATTTATCTTGTAGAATACGTAATGTATATTGTAAAGGAATCCTTAGCCTATAAAAGGAGGTCCTAGGTTAGAGTTAGATATACGTTTTAAGCTATATCTAAAGTCGATCACTTCAAGGTTATAAAACCCTAATACTGTTAAGATTATTCGTATATTAATAAATATATTGAGGTTTTTAGTGATAATTATTGTTCGATTATTATTATTCTTCTTTAGGTTAAACACTAGATTCCGCATAGTGTGTAATAGTTTGTGTTCATTTAGTCAGCTTCTATATTAGATTGTTTGCTCAACTGGGATCAACAAGTGGTATCAGATCTTGTGATCTAGAAGCTGTGAATCAAGAAGAAGTTGCGTTCGATTCAGATTTTTTCTAATTCAACAAGTTGAAGATGAGTGACGACACTGAGATGGTTACCGCCTCTAAGGTAACTATGCTCAAGCATGGAGAGTATGAGATATGGAAGATGAGGATGATGCAATACATTCGTATGATTGACTACAACATATGGGATGTCATTGTAAAGGGTGATACTCTTCCAAAGATTGGTGTTGATGGTAAATCACTCGCTATTATGGCTAAAATTGATAAAGCTCAAAGGAATTTGGAGATCAAGGCTCATAGTATTCTCAGTATGGGAATACCCAATGAGTATTCATTAGACTTTCAAGAGTATGAGACTGCCAAGGAGTTGATGGATGCTATTGAACAAAGATTTGCTGATAATGATGCTACCAGAAAATCAAGGAAGAACATGCTTAAGCATCAGTTTGAAAACTTCTTTGCTACTAGTGGAGAAAGTCTTGATGGAACTTACAACAAACTACAGAAGCTCATCAGTCACTTGAAATTAGTTGATTATAAAGTTCCTCAAGAAGACATCAACCTCAAGTTTGTTAGAAGCTTGGCACTTGAATGGGCAATGCACACAGTTGTTTGGAGAAACAAAGATGATTTTGACAAACTAACCTTGGATAATCTCTACAACAATTTAAGGTCTATAAGTCCGAGAAGAATCTAGCTAGTTCATCCTCTTCCACTCAGAACATTGCTTTTGTGTCTACCAACAACAGGAGTTCTCAGGAAACTACCACTGCTACTTATGAAGTTTCCACTGCTAACACTAGTATTTCCACTGCTATTGATAACGTTAGTGATGGGGCTATCTGTGCTTTTCTAGCTAAACTAACAAACAATGCTTCAGGTTGAATCGATCTGGATCAAATTGATCTTGATGATCTTGAAGAAATTAAACTTAAGTGGGAGATGGCTATGCTCTCTTTGAAGGCTAGAAGATTTATGAGGTGAAATGGTAGAGAGATAAAGTACAGTGGTCAAAGCAAAGTTGATAAGAGCAAGACGGAGTGCTACAACTGTAAAAGGAAGGGGCACTTTGCAAGGGAGTGTAGGGCTCCAAAGAGGAATGTTGAAAATTTCAAGAAGGCAACTAAAGAACCAAAGCCTTCTTCAGCATTGGTGACTCAAGATGGACTTGGTGACTATGACTAGAGTGACCAGATTGAAGAAGGACCCAATGCTGCTTTTCTTGCAAGTGAAGCTTCCAAAGTGCACAACTTTGCTCTCATGGCATATGCTTCATCATCATCTGGTTCTGATTCTGAGCTATCCAATAGTTCAAATAGTTCTGTTTGTTGTTTTAAATCTTGTCAAACGTATTGAAATGGATTGAAATGGATAACTTAGGTTATAGAGTTGACTTAAAAAGAAGTCGAACGTATTGAAATGGATAACTTAGTTTATAGAGTTGGACTTAAAATGTAGAAGAAAAACTTGAGTTTAGTAAAAAGTGTGAGTTTGAATATGTTGATAAGATTAACATTCTAGGTGGTGAAGTTGATATTAGAGATAGAGAAATCAATGTACTTAAGCAGAAACATGAAGAAGCTGAAAATGTAAAATAAGAAGCCCTAGATGACAAAGAGAAACATGTAGTTAGGGTTGAGAAACTTACTTATGCTTCTAAGTTAGTGAATAAGTCAATTAAAAGTCACTTAATGAAAAAGGGTTCTAGCTTAGGATACAGTGAAGTAGCACCCCCATGAAAAGTGCTTTTGCACCCCTGGAACTGAGTTGTCTTTCAGTAGTGAGTTTAGTTTTAACAAACCTGTAGGTGAGAATAGTGAGTCTAAGTCACCTAAGGTAGTTAATAAAAGGTTATCTGATGCACCAATCATTGAAGATTGGGAGTCAAAAAGTCAGGATGATAAGTCTGAGTCAACACAATCTGAAAAGGAAAACATTAAATCAGTTGATTCAAAACAAGCTAAGTTTGTGAAACCTAGATTTGGAACACATATCTCTAAGAAAGTTGTTGAGCATAATGAGATTCCTAGAGAATAGATGAACAGGTACAAACCTAGGGGAAATCAAAGAAACTTTAATGGCTTAATCTCAAATATTGAAAGTGAGTTTAAGTTTGTTAAAAAGACTTGTTATCAATGTGGTAGTTTTGAGCATTTACAGAGAAATTGTAACAACTACCAACCACCTGTTTGGAACCAATGGAAGAGGATCAATCATCAAAAAATTTCAAAACAAACTCATCCTCATCCTAACAGAAACATGGTTCCAAAAGCAGTGTTAATGAGAAATGGCACAACTAAATCAACCATCACTGCTGCACCAAAAGGATTTCCAACTGCTAGATCAAAAACTGATTTCACTGCTAAGCAAAATATTACCACTGCTAAGGCAAAAGTAGATACCCCTGTTGTGCCTAAGGTGATAATCATACAGTGGTTGGAAGTCATTTTTATGTTGTAAAGCCCTCAGCTTGCTGGCAATGGAAACCAAAGACAAAGGTCTTAGAACATGTCAGCAGTGCATCAATGGACTTAAAGAAATTTGACTATGTTGATGCACAAGGCAGACCCAAGTCAGTATTGGCTTGGGTCCCCAAAAGGAACTAATTTCTCTATTTTCATGTGCAGGGAAATCTACAAGAAGAGCTAAAGGAAAAAGATATATTTGACAGTGGTTGCTCTGGGCACATGAAATGGGATGAGAGAAACCTTGAGGATTTTGAAGCTTTTGATGGAGGATATGTGGATTTTGGAAATGATCCAAAGGGTGGAAAAATTGTTGGTAGAGGGACAATTAAGACAGGAAAGTTGGAATTTGAGAAGGTATATCTGGTAAAGGGACTCAAGTACAATTTGTTCAGTGTTTCCCAAATGTGTGTGATACGCTTACGCAGCGCGTTCAGGGTCAAAGGAACTTCCTTTTCGTCGAGAAAATTTTTCAACACCCTAGGCAGTGAACCTAATCGTTGTAGTGTAGTATTAGGGTAAGCCACGGGTATTGATATCGTTCTCTAGGGGAATAGGAATGCTAGTAAGAAGTTACTACGCTAAGGTTGGGGTTGAGGAAGATTATTTTTTATCTTTGTTATATTTTTTTAGGAAATGGAAAGGTACGAATCTCGGGGTTTGGATTTGGGGGTTTTGGTATTTCTACCGATTACTCTACTTATCTATTCTAATTAACTAAGCTAGGGGTAGTCTATGTCTATTGTTGTGTGCTCGTATGATGTTTAAAAATGTATTTACTTAGATTTTATTATTCCCTAGTTATCTCCTATTGATGGTTGAATTGTCACGTACTTATTCTTAATCGCGTTGTGTTTCTAAGGTCGTAGGGTATGTGTTTATCCCTAACTATTTGAGCTACCAAGGGTTAATGACTACGAATTCTCTAGGATTCATAAACTTAACACTAAGGTATTCTTTGGATGTTTAGCCTACAATAACTCTAGGTGATTATAAACTAAGGTTCAACAAAGATTAATCAAGCATTAATAGCACAACGAATGACCTATCGCAATACTAGGTCAATCACAATTAAGATAAGAGACAACCAATCAATATTTAATAACTAGGTTTCATATTACCTAAGCAAACACACAAATAAATTAGCCGGACATGGAGAACATGCAAGCATACACACAATCAATTGAAGTCATAATTGAATCAATGAATTAAAACACTTATCTTGATGTAAGATAGGGTATGGAACCCTAAAATACTGTACAAGACAGCCTTGGTTCGGTTTAGGTTTTTACTCCCCAAAACTACACACACAAAACTGAAAAATTCATATTCTATATATAGTGTTACAAACTGCGACGACGTCACTCTTTAATTGTGACGCCGCTGGTCTCCGTCATGAGTTTTTCGTCTTGGCACGTTATCATTGTGACGGACGTCACCTATGCCCGTGACACCGTCTGGATCAAATCTAGGCCTTCGAGCTGCGACGCCCTACTCTTTAAAACTGATGCCGTCACTTGTAAATAAGCAATTTGGCTACTGAGTCATCACAAAACATGTTCCGACGGCGTCGCAGATAACACCTGACGCCGTCCCCTTCAGTTCCAGCAGCTTGAGTGTCTCGATTCTTGACTTTTGCCATTTTCTTCGTATATTCGCGCATTTCCGTCCGAATAAGTGTCATTCCAGCAATTTGCCTTCAAGAGACCTAAAAAGTGAAAAGAACGAAATTAAGTAATAACGGATACAAAAGTGATCAATTAAGGGCTTAAATGACCCCTCAAAAAGGTACCTTTTAAATCCTTATCAAATATCCCTACACTTGGTATTTTCTTGTCCTCAAGCAAATGTGCTTTTAGCCAATTAAATTATGAGTTAGGGGTCATGAAGCATTAGTTTAGAAAGATTCACAACACATATAATCCCCACAAAAGTCATAACAAGCACGGAAATTACATACTAGCACCTCACATGGGGTGTTTGGATACTCACATCTCTGGTGTATATGAAATATAACAAATTGGAAATCGAAGATAAACACTCATTAACCGGTCCTAGTACATAGATTACCATAGGATTGAGACTAGATCAAAACTCCATCGCTTTGGCGTAAACACCTAAGAAAAACTATCCAAGAGGTCTTTTAAAGGGTTCTAACGTTAGGCTTACGGTAGGGAAACAAAGGGTTTGGTGGGGTAGGCGATTTAGTGGTGGCAAGTCAAAAATCTTTATGTTACAAGCATGCGAAGAATGGCATTGCTAAGCCAAGACTTGACACTCTAAACTCTAGATAACTGAAACAAACAAACATAAATTTAAAGATAGAAGTAGGATGGTAGCCTTTTTTTTTTAACACTATATTTTTTCTTTTTCTTTTTTTTTATTTATTTTTTTCGATTTTTTATTTTTCTTTTTTTTCATACATTTTTACTCTACCATCCTCTACGATAACATCAAAATGATAGGGATTTATAGGGACATCCATACACTTGAGTTTTTATTACTTTAACACTAATTTGACCCGAATTGAAAAGATCAAAACACTTGGAGTACATTATTATGCAAATAAAGGGAATTTGAATTTAACGTTCCCTTCCAGTCATTTCATAAAATTTAACTTTTCCCATGAGTCCCAATCGTCCCAAAACTGTATAAGGGATATGACTCGACTTAGCAACTTATGCAAGCAACTAGATATTTGAACTAAGGGTTTAGTGTGATAACAATAATGCACTAAAAGTGAGTGCATACAAGGTAGGCTAAGGCGATTTGGGTGTACATTTGGGAGTGGAGTGTAAACAATGCTCTTCATTGATATTTTGGAAAACCGAAACATCACAAGAACCGCGAAAGGATAGGCTCTGAGGGGTTAACTAGGGGTATCGTGTACTAAAGATGAGTACAACGCAAGGGTGTGGGGAATTACTCAACCGATCACGGAATGCATCACAAAACAAGTTATAGAATCTATTATACTACCGATTCACACTCTAAGCATTACAGATGAATGCTTTAATTCCTACAAATCTAAGGGCGATCCTCACATTTGGGTGGAATTTAAGTGGTAAAGGGTTTTTGTGCTAGTCATATAACTTTCTATCCATGAGATGCTTTATTAAGACTAATGGCCCACTCATACATGTCATGAAAAATTTTAAATTTGGTGCCAAAATTACCCTAACCGATATTTCTCATGGTTTATTACACAAATGAAATTGGACAAAGCAAATAGTCAAGGATAGGCATAGTTTCAAAGTTCCCGTTTTATTTTCCCTCTCTACAATTAAACTGAACATTGTCCCCAATGTTCCCCGAAAGTATCAAAGTTATGATAATGGAAGATAATTAAAAATGAAAGAAACTAATACTCCCCTGATTAGCTCGGTAGGATCCGTGTGAAGTGGTGGTTACATCTTTCTTCAAGAATAATGTTTGCATGAAAAGCTCCTTCTCATCTTATGTATCTTCTTCTTGGTAAATTAAACTGCACAATTGAAGAAAACAAACGAAACCTTCGCGTAAAATCGGCGGTAACAATATATATATATATATATATATATATATATATATATATATATATATATATATATATATATATATATATATATATATGACTCTACTAAACTAGGATATAATGCTTGTGGAATGGATGTTTACAGATTTTCTGGAAAATTAAGACCTAGAAAATTCCAAAATTTTATAAGTAGCTCAGAAAAAGAGAAAAAGTAGTAAGCTGTTTCTGCTCCTCCTCCCCGACCCCGTTAGTTGCGACCCTGACGCCCGTCGGTTATCCTGACAGAAACAGGTCTGCGATTTTCTGGAACAATTTTTATCTTTAAAATCTGGAAAAATTTTCTGCAAAACATCCATTATGACTCTATACAATCATTTGACTCGAACAAACACACACATATATATCTTTTAAATAATTGTAATTCTCATGTTCACGTTTCTTTTGAAAACGTGTGTAATCCTCCCTACACTTATCCCTTATGTAAAATACCTTTATATGTTATTAAGACGAGGTTAAAGACAAAATAAAGCATTTTTACAAATTTAAACATGAGAATAAACAATCAATAAAAGATACACGACACACAAACAAGCAAACAATTAAGCATGGGTTGCCTCCCACGAAGCGCTTTTCTTTATTTATGAGTCTTGTAGCTAGACTCGAAGTCGGTTCCCCTACGTGACTTCATTACCGTCACCTTCTTCTTTTACTAGTCCTTTATCAAAAGGGCATAGATGTTGTATGCTTACCGTGGATTCCTTCCCAACGTCGTCTATTATGATAACGGTTTTATCTTTTAGATTAGTTTCCTTCACCGTATAAGGCCCAAACCATCTTGGCTTGTTTCTACCTTTTAACGCTCTTATTCGTGATTTGTACAAGAGTACTTTCTCCCCTTTTAAAAATTCCTTAGGGTTTATTTGTGTTTGTGGTATTGAGGTAGGATTATTTCCTAACGTTTTATCACGCTTCCACAATGTTGCATGTAGTCCTTGAACCATGAAATCTCTAAGCCCTTTCTCCCAATAGTTCATTTTCTTCCTAACCACATTGTTAGGGACTTGTGGATTCTCATCCGTAATCTTCTCAATGATCTTAAAGGGATACCTTGGAACAATAGGTATCCTAGCGTACCCTTTGCCGCTTTTAAGTATCATGATGCCCTAACCGCATTTGATGGTTGCTTTGGCAGTGGCCAGAAAAGGCGTTCCAAGAATGAGTAGCATGTCTCTATCTTTCTCAATGTCTATAATCACGAAGTCCACCGGATAGACAATATTAGCCACCACTACTAAAACATCCACCGCTATTCCTATGGGGTAGACATATGTGTGATTTTCTAAGGAAAGTCTAAGATTGGTCTTGGCTGGCTTCTCCCTAGTCAACTTATTATAGACTGATAATGGCATTATGTTTACATCAGAACCTTGATTAGCTAAGGCATTTATATTATCAATGTCACCTATGATACATGGTATCACGAAGTTCCTCGTGGTTTCTCGCTTTTTAGTTACTGGTTTTTTTAGAACCAGCTCATACATAGGTCCCTTAGGCATGGTGTCATACTCTTTTTCTGTTATTTTTCCTTCAAGGGATTTCCTAAGAACCTCATTGTACCTAAAGTTGTTCACTTGGTTGACAATGGTTTTTTTATTTATCTCGTGCTTAAGGTAGTACTCAATGGTCTCGGGCTCATCATTAGTTTCAGCCTCCTCCCTATTGCTTTTCTCAGTTTCCTTCTCCTCAACCTTTCCATCTTCATCAGGCAGGATGGAAACGACGTTAACAAACAAAGTGGGAGGGTAATCATTGCTTCTTACTAGTACATTTTCGGGAACTTTTGTCTTGGTATACTCTTTTACCAAGTTCATCATCTCCGTCATTTTTGCCTGCATCTCCTCCCTTTACCTATAAACCTCCTCTTTAAATTTTGCTAATCTCTCCGTATGAGCTGCCATGTACTCCCTCATTTGTTCCTTAAAGCTTGGTGAGAGTGGTATTGGGGAAGTAGAACGGAGCGCCGTTCGGTATTAAGATTATGCTCACGATTTAGGGATTCGAGAAAGGTTTTGGGTGGTTGGCGGAATTAACCATTTCTAGAGGGATTCGTTCGGGGGGTCTCCTATGCCTTTCAATCAGATAATCAATCCTTCTCTTAAGAGCACTCATTTGCTCAAAGGACGTTGGAAGATTCAAGAGGAATTGATATGGCATTAAACACTTTAACGGGGATTTCAGGGGATTCATCCCAATTTTCGTAGCTTTGATCGGCAAGCTCTTCTATAATATCCCAAGATTCCTCTGCGTTGAAGTCGCTAAGCCTTCCAACGACGCTTGATCAATGGATCGCCTTGTGATGAAATCGATATGGTCATAGAAAATTTGGATTTGAAGCCAAAGATCAATGCCATGATGAGGGACTTTATTGAGTAAGTCCTTGAATTGAGTCCATGCCTCATAGAGAGACTCGCCTTGAAGTTGTTGGAACGTCAAGATGTCTCGTCGAAGTTTAGTAGTTCTCCCGTGGAAAAATTGAGCAAGAAAACGAGAGGTGAAATCATCCCAACTTGAGATGGAGCCGGCGGGAAGTCGCTCAAGCCAATTACTAGCTTGGTCCCGTAGAGAGAATTGGAAGAGATGCAGACGCGTGGTCTCCCGAGTAGTAGCATCGAGGTCGATGGAATCGACAATTTTAAGGAAATCCTTAAGATGCCGATTAGGATCTTCGGAACGAAGTCCATGGAATACACATTCGTTTGCACCAACCGGATGGTGTCGGATCGCAGGCCGTAGTTTGGGCTTGGTCGGGAAGCTCAATGGTGTTCCTATAGCCTAAGTGGCTTGGTCTCGAGTATTCACCAAGAGTACGGCCTCTTGGTGGTCATTGGTGTGGGTTGATGAGTGGTGGTTGATTATCACCTTCCATGATGAAAAGTGATGGGGTTTACTAACAAAGGTCACAAAGAAAGGGGATAGACTACGAGGAAGCTAAAAATGAGAAAAAATCTTATTTGATAGGAATCAAGCAAGGGAACCTAAACGAGGTGGACTCCTAATTAGGTATTCTATTCCCCGGTAGTGGCGCCAAAAACCTGATACGCTTACGCAGAGCGTTCGGGGTCAAAGGAACTTCCTTTTCGGCGAGCAAATTTTTCAACACCCTAGGCAGTGAGCCTAATCGTTGTAGTGTAGTATTAGGGTAAGCCACGGGTATTGATATCGTTCTCTAGGGAATAGGAATGCTAGTAAGAAGTTAGTATGCTAAGGTTGGGGTTGAGGAAGATTATTTTTTTATCTTTTTTATATTTTTTTAGGAAATGGAAAGGTACGAATCTCGGGGTTTGGATTTGGGGGTTTTGGTATTTCTACCGATTACTCTACTTATCTAGTCTAATTAATTAAGCTAGAGGTAGTCTATGTCTATTGTTGTGTGCTCGTATGATGTTTAAAAATGTATTTACTTAGGTTTTATTATTCCCTAGTTATCTCCTATTGATGGTTGAATTGTCACGTCCTTATTCTTAATCGTGTTGTGTTTCTAAGGTCGAGGGGGTATGACTTTTGTCCCTAACTCTTTGAAGCTACCAAAGGTTAATGACTACAAAATCTCTAGGATTCATAAACTCAACACTAAGGTATTCTTTGGATGTTTAGCCTACAATAACTCTAGGTGATTATAAACTAATGTTCAACAAAGATTAATCAATCATTAATAGCACAACGAATGACCTATCGCAATACTAGGTCAATCACAATTAAGATAAGAGACAACCAATCAATATTCAATAACTAGGTTTCATATTACCTAAGCAAACACACAAATAAATTAGCCGGACATGGAGAACATGCAAGCATACACACAATCAATTGAAGACATAATTTAATCAATGAAGTAAAACACTTATCTTGATGTAAGATAGGGTATGTAACCCTAAAATACTGTACAAGACAGCGTAGGTTCGGTTTAGGTTTTTACTCCCCAAAACTACACACACAAAACTGAAAAATTCGGATTGTATATATGGTGTTACAAACTGCGACGGCGTCACTCTTTAATTGTGACGCCGTCGGGTCATCGTCATGAGGTTTTCGTCTTGGCCACGTTATCATTGTGACGGCGTCACCTTATGCCTGTGACGCCGTCGCCTTCAGTCTCTAACGTCATCTGGATCAAATCTAGGCCGTCTGAGCTGCGACGCCCCACTCTTTTAAAACATGATGCCGTCACTTGTAAATAAGCAATTTGGCTACTGAGTCGTCACAAAACATGTTCCGACGGCGTCGCAGATAACACCTGACGCCTTCCCCTTCGCCTGCAGCTTGAGTGTCTCGATTCTTGACTTTGGCCATTTTCTTCGTATATTCGCGCCTTTCCGTCTGAATAAGTGTCATTCCAGCAATTTGCCTTTAAGAGACCTAAAAAGTGAAAAAGAACAAAATTAAGTAATAACGGATACACAAGTGATCAATTAAGGGCTTAAATGACCCCTCAAAAAGGTACCTTTTAAATCCTTATCAGTGTGATAAAAAGAACTGGGCACTTTTGGGGAAACTAAATGTGTGGTATTATCACCTGAATTTAAGATGCCTGATGATAAGTATGTGCAACTTAGGGTTCCTAGGAAAGAAAACATATATTGCTTTAATATGAAAGATGTAATTTCTAACAGAACCTTAACTTGTTTGTTTGCAAAGGCATCAGTTGATGAGTCAAAACTTTGGCATAGAAGGCTAGGTCACTTAAATTTCAAAACAATCAATAAATTGGTGAAGGAAACTTAGTTAGAGGTTTACCTTCAAAAGTTTTTGAAAGTAAAGAACTTTGTGTGGCTTGTCAAAAAGTAAACAACATAGAGCCTCTTGTAAGACCAAACTGTGAAACACCATAACTCAACCACTGTTTATGTTACATATGGATTTATTTGGTCCTACATTTTGAATAGTTTGAATCATAAGCAGTATTGCTTAGTTGCCACAAATGATTATAGCATATTTTCTTGGGTTTACTTTTTAGTATCTAAGAGTGAAACTAGTGAGATCCTTAAGAGTTTCATAACTAAGATAGAAAATCTAGTAAATCATAAGGTTAAAGTAATCAGATGTGATATGGAACTGAGTTTAAGAATGATGTTATGAATCAGTTTTGTGTGGCAAAGGGTATAGAAAGACAGTTTAGTGTTGCTAGGACACCTCAGCAAAACGGGTAGGCTGAGAGGAAAAATAGAACACTAATTGAGGCTACTAGAACAATGTTGTCTGAATCCAAGTTACCTACTACCTTTTGGGCTGAAGCTGTAGGCACAACATGCTATGTGCAGAATAAAAGTAAGGTAGTTAAGCCTCATAACAAGACCCCATATGTGGAAATTGTAGATTCAGGGAACATGGGAGATCATCATCAAGATAAGGAAGAGTTGTTTGAAGATAACTCAGTGTCAGTAGAAGAAATTGTGAAGCAGAGGGGAGTTGCTGAAAACACTGCTAAGCCAAGTGCAACCACTGCTTGTTCATTCGAAATCCCTGCTAGCACAAGTCATACCACTACTGAGTCCTTACCAACAAAATCAACTAGCAGTACTTTCTTCAGTAACACTTCTAAGCCATTTGGAAGTACTGCTAATTTGGAAGATGATCCAAACATGCCACCTCTGGAAGAAATTGATACTCCTACAGATGATGAAGCCATTGATGACTTTTTCAAGGATGTTGATGTTTCTAATTTGGAGAGTGTCATTATAGAAAGTCCAGTTCCTACCACCAAAATCCGTAAAGATCATCCCAAAGAACAAATACTTGGCAAACTAAATACCCCTTACAAACAAGAAGCATGACTCAAAATCTTAAAACCTTCCCTGAACAAGGTTTCTTTGCAAAGTCACTTCACAAAAGAAACAGTTATCTAGACTTGCAAAATTGTCTTTTTGCTTGCTTTTTGTCATAAAAGGAGCCCAAGAGAGTTAAAGAAGCATTAGGTGAAGAAGGATGGATTGAATCTATGCAAGAAGAGCTGCTACAATTTAGACTTCAAGAGGTTTGGACACTGGTTGATCTACCTAATGACAAGAGGGCTATTGGAACAAAATGGGTATTCTGAAACAAGAGGGATGAAAGGGGGATTGTGGTTAGGAATAAATAAAGGTTGGTTGCTCAAGGATACACACAAACAGAAGTCCTGGATTATGATGATGTGTTTGCCCCTGTTGCAAGAATAGAGGCTATTAGACTATTTTTGGCATATGCTTCATTTAAGAATTTTGTGGTGTATCAAATGGATGTGAAAAGTGCCTTTTTATATGGGACAATTGATGAGGAGGTTTATGTGTGTCAACCTCCAAGTTTTGAGGATCCTGATCACCCTGATAAGGTCTATAGGGTTAAAAAGGCAATGTATGGGTTGCATCAAGCTCCTAGGGCATGGTATGATTGCCTATCTACTTATTTGTTGGACAATGGTTTCAAAAGAGGATTGATTGACAAGACATTTTTCATAAAGAAGATCAAGGATGATATTTTGCTTGTTCAAGTATATGTTGATGACATCATCACAAACAAGGAGCTGTACAAGGATTTTGAGAAACTTATGCATGATGAGTTTCAGATGAGTGCTATGGGTGAACTTACTTTCTTTTTGGGGCTACAGGTTCAACAAAGGACTGATGGTATCTTTATCAATCAAGATAAATATGTAGCAGACATCCTGCAGAAGTTTGGGTTTATGGTTGTCAAAAGTGCAAGTACACCTATGGAAACACATAAGCCACTATTATCTGATGATGGAAGTCCAAAAGTTGATATGAAGCTATATAGATCCATGATTGGGTCCCTGATGTATCTCACATCTTCTAGGCCAGACATAATGTTTACAGTATGTGTGTATGCAAGATCTCAAGTTACACCTAATACAACACACATGAATGCGGTAAGGGTCATCCTAAACTGGGCCTTTGGTATTTTAAGGATTCACGTTTTGATTTAGTGGCCTATAATGATAGTGACTATGCTGGGGCAAGCTTGGATAGAAAGTATACTATTGGAGGGTGTCATTTTTTTTGGAAGCAGGCTTATCTCATGGCAGTGTAAGAAGCAGACAATTGTGGCCAATTCCACCACTGAAGCTGAGTATGTTGCTGCTGCAAGTTCTGGGTCAAGTACTTTGATTCAAATCAATTTCTGGACTTTGAGTACAATTTCATGCATACTAAGATTTACATTGACAATAACAGTACTATATGCATCATTAAAAATCCTGTTTTGCATTCTAGAACTAAACATATTGAGATAAGACATCACTTTATTAGAGATTGCAATGAGAAAAGATTAATCCAAATGGTTAAAATACATACTGATTACAATGTAGCAGGCCTACTCACCAAATCTTTTAATGTGGGAAGGTTTCAGTACTTAGTAGTTAGTATAGGTATGATCAATCTCTAAGTCTCAAAATGTTTTTGTAAAAGTTTGTAAAAAGAAAGTACTGCTATTGGTAATCTTAGTACTGCTAGTGTATATTTTACTACTGCTTGTTTTTGTCCTACTAACTATTTTGCAGATTATAAAGTCAAACATACACAGTTAGTAGCAAAGGAATGAAAATAAAAGATGAAAGTTTATTTATTAAAAAGGCTGCATCTAAAGATGCGGCAGTACAACAAAAACTTTCATTACATCATCAAAAGATCACCACCTACACCAAATACTCCATGGCTCCCTTCCCTTTTCCACTGATATCCGACATACTATGCTTACCCCTCCTCCCAACCACCTCCCAAACTTGGCAACTGGGAAGACCAAACACATGTTCTCTCTTCTGTAGTCTGGAGTGGGGGAGATGGCCTTTGTGCAAGAGGAGCTACCACCAAAGCTCTGCAAGTCCCAACTGCTTCATCATCATCAGTGTCATGGTAGGAAGAAACAAAGCTTGACATGGAGTTCAGTTCAGAGCAGGTGTCTTCCACATAAGATGGTGGAGTAGGAAGATCTTCAGATGAAGTAACCACAGGTGCTGGTGCTGGTGCTGGATTAGTGTTCATCAAGTTTAGTATGGTGTGTAGGGAGGAAAGTAGTTCTCCCATCCATCATTAGAAGAAGGGCTTGAGGATGAATCTGAGGAGATATCAATCACATCTAGGTTGCTCATTCTAATGATATTTTTTAGAGAGTTGAGAGAACTTGAAGAGTATGTGTGGGTTTGGTTTATGGATGAAAGTCTCTTAAATGGACACTAATGAATCCACCAGATGAGTTAATGTAAAGTAAGTTTGAGTTGGTGGAGGATTAAATAAGGGGCTTGACCATAAGATAAGTGGGTTGACCATAAGACTTACTGCTTAGCAACTTTTATTAGTCCTGCTAGTGCATTTTATTTTTAGTACTTGTGTTCCACTTACAACTGCTTAGTTTCTAACCTTAACAAAGTTTGTGTAGTTTTGGTTTGTGTTTAACTCATGCAGGTTTTTGAAGAAGATTTGTACATTATGGATCGTTTGGAGCATCTAGGATTTGGAGTTTGCTGCTGGAGCTTTTAGTGTTAAAAAAATTGTGCAAATTTTATTGTATTCTTCTTCAAAAGATGCATGATATCTCTTAATTGCCAGATGATTTGCAAAGGAGGACTTGGTTGGAAGATTGGAGTGCAAAGATGTTTCCACTGCTAGCTTTCATGAAAACACTGCTAGTGTTACGAAAACAATGATAGTTCATTTCTGATGCCATGTGAAACTTGAGGGGCTGTTTTGAAACTTTTTGTGATAACGTATTTATTCCCCAAATCACTGCCGATCATTTAATTGGCCGTTCAAACGCAATCACTTGGCGCTTCCACGAACCCTAATCACACAAATTACTCAATTTTACTAATCCCAAATCCCACGAACCCTAATCTTACAATGGCGAACGAACTTTTAACTTCACATTAGTTGGTTGCTTACTTGGTGAGAATGAAGCTTCGAGGTTTCCATGAAATGATTGACTTCATTAAACACAACCCTATCCATTATGCTTTGACGGCTACACCAGTGATTCTCAAGTCTTACATTCATCAATTTTGGAGGACGGCTGAGCTTGAATAGAGGGATGGTGTACACTATTAGGGCAGATGTTGATGAAAAGGAGCTTTTGGTTATAGAGGAGGTTATAAGGACTGTGTTGCAGTTTTAGGATGCTGATGGTGAGGTTAATATGGAAAATACTGAGATCTTTGCTGGTTTGGAGAGAATGGGGTATGAGAGAAGGGGTACAAGCTTAAAGTTTCAAAAAGGTACATTTTCCCCTCAGTGGAAGTTCTTGATACATACCATTCTCATGTGCCTTAGTAGCAAAACAACTGGTTTTGATGAATTTCCTTTAAAGATTGCTACTACCCTTATTTGCCTCACTCAACAAAGGGTATATAATTGGTCACAGATGATATTTGAAGCTTTGCAAAAGAATATCAAGGATCAGGGCAAATACTTTTTATATCCTAGATTCATTCAGTTCATAATAGATCGATTTTGGTCACTGTCGTAGAAGAAGAAGGGCACTGAGCTTCCTCAGGTTAGTGGTTTAGAAAATGAGGTTGTCACAGGTGCTGGAGGTGACATGATTGGAAGGGCTTTCACTACTGCCTCAAGCTTAGTAATTGAGAAGGACAGTGAAAACATAAATAAGACCCAACCAATGGCAAATCTAATGTGGAGAGTCTCTTAAACTCAATACGGTGGAGGCATCCCCAGCCCCCTGGCTAATATGGGGGACATGGATGTTCAGGCTAGGAGGAGGTAACACAGCTCAAAGAGATGAGGGTAGTTTGGAACACCAACAGGAATTGATGGCTGATATTTTTGTACAAACTGACAATTCCAATGACTCACCACTCGGACCAGGTTACACAGGTCGAAGTGGTGAGGATACCATGAAACTTATACATGAATTGACGGATAAATGTACCACAATGGAGTCTAAGATCAATGGCCTACAACAAGTAACCACTTCTCAGGCTGCCACAATAAGAAAGTTGCAGCACATGGTTAGAGTTTTGGAGAGACAAAGGAGGCCAAAGATCAACACATTGAAAAGAGTGAAGAAGGTTGGTACTGCTAAAAGGGTGAACTCCTTTGGAAATCAAGGTTTGGAGGATGTATCCAAACAGGGAAGGAATGAAAGCATAAATCCAGGGGAGGCTTTAGTTGATATGGATATGGATAGTGGAGATTATGTTGATGATTATTTGGTGGCTAAAAAGGATGGTAAAGAAGTGGTGTTGGATAATCTTAAGACTGCAGGTATGGACAAGGAAAGAGAAGTGGAGCTGGAAACCACTGCTAGTATTGCTGCAACCACAACTAGTGTTGCTGCAATAACTGCTGCAACCACTGCTGAAGTCACTCCTGACCACTTCTAATTCAGAAGTTTCTACTGCAGAACCAACCACTGCTACAACAACCACCACCATAATAACAACAACAACCAAATCAAATGGAGGCTTTAGTTGATATGGATATGGATAGTGGAGATTATGTTGATGATTATTTGGTGGCCGACAAGGATGGTAAATAAGTGGTGTTGGATAATCTTAAGACTGCAGAGCAAGAAGAAGCCTCTCTTAAAGCTATATAAGGGTGGAATAAGGAACAAAGGTTTCTTCAAGCATCTGAGAGACTGGAGGAAAAAATGTCTATGGAAGAATGGGGTTTATATGATATTGATACTAGATCAAAGTTTCTGGTTGATATGGTCAGGAAGATGAAACAACAAAATGAGTTTAAAGCATATCATGATAAGAAGAACAAACCACCTACCAAGTTGGATCTGTGATGGAGGAGTCTAGTTCCAAAAGACAGAAGTTAAAGGATGAAGAGAGATTGGATCACTTTATTGTGGTGAATAAGCAAATGCCTAAAGATCCTATTTTTGTTACACCTTTAAGATCCAAATATCCTCTCACAGATTGGCAGATTGTTTTAGTTGATGGAAAGAATTCCATTGAGTTGACTAGATTAGATGGGTATAAGAGTCAATATATTTCTTTTGGTTATATGTTATTCTTTTTAACCAAAAGTGATTTGGAGAAGCTGGGAGATAGTGTCATTCAGATGTGGTAAGCTAGGACCCACATGTACCATGGCTTATTCTCTATGGTCTGCATTAAAATGCATGTTCAAGCCTAATCCAAATGATAAATGTTGGGAAGACTGTGTGGTTCAAGAATGGGTGATATATGCGTATTGTGAAGTGCATGTTGTAAAACTTAATGAAGGGAAAATCTATATGATAGTAGATAGAGATTATCCATTGATGAAAGTTGTAGCTAGATAGATGCGGAAGTTAAACTTATCATGTTCAAGTCCTAAACATCCAATAATTCACCTACTACTGAAAAAGATTGAAAAGATTGCTGATTTTGAAACTCCTTTAGCAATCAAGGATAAGATACATGGAAGAAAGAAGAGGATGGCTGATAGATCAAAAGCTGTGGAATATGGTTCTGATTCTGAGATGGAGAATACAGAGTCTAGCAGTTTGGAGCATCCTCCAAATAAGGTATTTTGTGCTTAAGAAGAAACTTGATGATTTTGGTTGTAAATATCAAGTTTAGGGGAGGATTGTTGGGTTTTTGGTTCTATTGGACGAATTATTCTAAGTATGGAACCACTGCTAGTATATCAAAAACCACGGCTAGTTGGAATGGAAGCACTGCTCAAGACAAAGCACTGCTAGTAGAAGGAGCAAACCACTACTATTGTTACTTACCACTGCTAGTATGTTATGTCGGTCTAATTGATTGTATTATTCTAGAATGTCTTGGGTAGAAAGTTTTGTATTAAATAAATATAGAAAAGATATTTATCTTGTAGAATACGTAATGTATATTGTAAAGTACTCCTTAGCCTATAAAAGGAGGTTCTAAGTTATAGTTAGATATACATTTTAAGCTACATCTAAAGTCGATCACTTCAAGGTTGTAAAACCCTAATACTGTTAAGAGTATTCGTATATTAATAAATATATTGAGGTGTTTAGTGATAATTAATGTACGATTATTATTATTCTTCTTAAGGTTAAACACTAGATTCTGCATAGTGTTTAATAGTTTGTGTTCGTTTAGTCAGCTTCTATACTAGATCGTTTGCTCAACTGGGATCAACATTAATTTTATGAACTTTTGGTACTTATATGCACAACTTTATATTTTCATTTTCGTAGTTAGCCAAGACAAAGAAAATGAAGAAAAAGAGGAAGAAACGACCAAAAAACAAAGATTTATCCATGTATGAAGAATTCCCGGCAAATTCAAGTCTCGTGGAGTATATTCGAGAAGATAAATTCATCAAGATAGTGGTCCAAAGACTCAAGAATAAATTGTAAGAAGGAAAATGAGCAATAAATAAAGAAAAGAAGCTCAAACGAAGAAATATTAAAAAGACTCGTTGTTCATGACACACCTTCACCATTTTGGCCATAACTTGACCATACGGACTCCGTTTGACCCCCTGTTTGAGGCCACGAAAATAGAATAGAAAGGGCTACAACTTTTATTTTTATTATTTTCAGCCAAAGTGCCTCCAACAAATCGGTTTTGGCCTTTGACCAATCAACTGAAACCAATTTCATCATCTAACCGATTAGCTTGACCCGCACCGATCGGTGGATGAATCTAACCATCCAAAGTCATTTTTAATGTGTAATTAAGTGCCATTAAGTCCCAAATCCGATCATATGGCCCTAATAACTCTCTAAACTGCTACTTTCGACACTTTGTACCCAGAAAATTACTTGGTGGCTAAGGGTGGCTTCTACCTATAAATAAGACCATTTGGCTTGGTTTTCATATATGAAAACTCACCCTTACACCCTAAGAACGAATTTTCACTCATTCACCATTCCCAAAAGACCTCAAACACCTCTGCCATTTCCAGGAGAGTGCACAAGACATTGAAGCCAAGAGTTGGGCTTAATTTTTAGGTTTGGTTAGAACTTGTAGTTGATTGGAGGCTTGAAGGTTGCTACAATCCTTCACCTTTACCTATTGTAATTGATACCTTGGGTAAAATCTTGTTAATTTCATAATGTTGAACCTTATATTTCATGTTGGATCTTGGTTATTGATTAATTTTAATATGGAGTAGTTTTATTTACACTTGTTTGGAATGATGTGTGTTGGAATTTTATACTCATAACAATTATATATAAAACAAATAACATCATCAAAGCATGCAGCGGAAGTAAATAGGAATAATATATATAATTAATTAACCAAACAAGAAACGCGTACCTTTTAGCAATTCAAGAATCAATCGTTGATATAACAAGAACCAAAAACCCAAAACCCTAATTAAGGGTTTATAATATTCGACCCAATAGAATCGACCACCAAGGAATACACAAGCTCAAGCGTGCTTTCACTTCGTTCTTGTACACACGTACTAATAGCGATTTGATGTGGAAAAGCTAGTTCCTTGAATCACAAAAAAACCAACACTTGTATCTTTGGTTAAGAAAATCGAAAACTCTTGGGTGAAGGAGTTTCGACCGACCACAAGAAAGGGAGAGAGAGGAGAAATTAGGTTATTGGTGATCCAAGATTAAGAGAATAATGAATACAATGAATTGTATTTATAGTTAACTTAACTTGGTGACCAAGTTTGTGTGTGTATGGGTTTGGAAACCCAAACCGATCGGCCAAAGCCCCCAAAGGGGATTCTAGAACTTTCCCGACTTTGTAATTTCATCTCTAGTCCTTCTAGTTAATATTTAACAACCGTTAACCAAACCTCGTTAATTATTTAACTATCGTTATGTTTTATTTCGTGACTAACAATTAATAATAACAACGTTTTATTTATATTAATTATTTACATCAATTCTCATACGTAATGTGTGCAATCCCGAAGTCTCGAGTTAGAATCCGACATACTATTATTTAAATATCCATAAAACCTTTCAACTCCCACTTGGATATTACTAAATATAGTAATGACATTGGTTAGTCTAGCTTTCACACGCCAACGCTCCCAGATCGAATCGAGTATGGTCTCCTGGAAAAACCATTTAATGATTCATCATTTTTACTTATCCTTTTGTTACTAATACTACATTAACTATGAATACGGATCAAGTCATTTCATAAGTTAACATTCTGTTTCTCGTTGTATTCGATTGAACAAGATTACCAAATCATGTGAACGTATTCCAGATAGATCTTAGGTATGGCCATACAAACATCTTGTCAACCCTACGAGGGGCCCAAATATAGTATTATGCTTTGAAACAAATTCAAAGGAACAAATTCTCTTGACTACAAACATAACTCATGAACTTTGCAACACTTCCTAAAATAGCCCTTATAACTACCAGTTACGGATAGCGTTAGACTATCTTACACAAATGCACTACATTCATATCAGTTATCTGGTATCTCAAGTCAGAGGATAAACACTTCATGATATACTTAATGACAAAGATCCATAAAGTATCATCACGTAAAGTTGGGATGAGTCCTATATTCAATTCATTGAATATCATGTGAATCTGGTATGTCCCACGCATTAATATACTTTAAAAGTATATTCTACCAAAACTCAGATTTGTCTTAATTCAATGACATTCCCACATCATTGATCGACAATGGACTATTTAGAATAACATAAGTTATTCACGGATTAAACATGCAAATATAGGATATAATATTAAGAAAATGAAAAATAAACATAAACAACTATTTTATTTCATTAAAGTAATATTTGTTCATAACATCCTTTATCCAAATACTAATCACAGATCTGCATGAAACTACTAGCTAAACGAAGACCTATCCCATCAGCATGGTCAGTAAGTTTTTCTTTTGGCAAAGGCTTCGTAAAGGGATCAGCTAGATTATCATCTGTATGAACTTTGAGTAGATTGATTTCACCTATGTCGACTTGTTTTCTCGAACATAATGATATCGACGAGGAAAATGTCTGCACCCTTCATGACTCCAGCCTCATTGGCAAATGTTATTGCAGCAGAGTTGTCACAATACACATTTATAGGTAATTCGATTGAGGGCATTACTCCGAGTCCCAAAATGAATTTCCTAATCCAAACAGCTTCCATCGCAGCTTCTGAAGCAGCTATGTACTCAGCTTCGTAATAGACATCGCAACCGTTGTTTGCTTCTTGCTCTTCCAATCAACTGCTCCTCCATTAATGACAAAGACATAACCCGTCTGAGAATTCGTATCATCTTTATCAGTTTGGAAAGACGCATCGCAAAAACCTGTAACATCAAGTTCTGCATCTGGATTTCCTCCATACACTAGAAACATTTCTTTAGTAGCCCTTAGATACTTAAGAATGTTCTTAACAGCTTGCCAGTGTTTTACACCTGGGTTCTGTTGATACCGACTGGTGATGTTCTGTGCAAACGCCACATCAGGCCTTGTACATCTCACAGCATACATGATAGATCCTACAGCCGAAGCATAAGGAACTTTATTCATGTACGCCACATCTTCAGGTGTTGACGCGCATAGTTTATTACTTAAGCCATGTTCAACTTGCATCGGCAAATATCCCTTCTTGGAATTTTGCATACTGAATCTCTTCAATATTTTATCAATGTAAGCACTTTGGCTTAGTCCAATTAACCGCCTTGATCTATCTCGGTAGATCTTGATTCCCAGAATAAATGCTGCTTCCCCTAAGTCCTTCATAGAAAAGCACTCTCCAAGATAAGACTTTACATCTTGCATACTTGGAATGTCTTTTCCCATGATCAATATGTCATCGACATATATGACAAGGAAAATAACATTACTTCCACTAGCTTTGTGATACACACATGGCTCATCAAGATTTTGAGTGAAACCAAATTTCTTGGTTTCTTCATCAAACTTCTTGTTCCATTGCCTTGATGCTTGCTTCAATCCATAAATGGATCTTTGAAGTTTGCATACACGCTTCGAATACTTTGGATTCACAAACCCTTCAGGCTGCGCCATATAGAGGTCCTCATCTAGGCGACCGTTTAAGAAGGCAGTTTTGACATCCATTTGCCATATCTCATAGTCATAGTACGCAGCTATGGCTATAAGAATCCTAATAGCTCTAATGTCTGCTACAGGAGAAAAGTCTCCTCGTAGTCTACCCCATAGGTTTGAGTATAACCTTGAGCTACAAGACGAGCTTTATAGGTGTGTGCATTGCCATCCATGTCAGTCTTATCTTAAAGAGCCACTTACTTCCAACTACCTTAGCATTTGGAGGTAAGTCAACCTCTATCCAGACCTCGTTATCTTTCATGGATTGCATTTCCCCATTCATTGAAACTCGCCATTTCTCCTTTTCAGGACTCATCATGGCAGCTTTATAGTTAGCAGGTTCACCAAGATCCCTAACATATATTCCTCAGCTTCTACGTTGAGACATAGACGCTCAGGTGCACGCATAGTTCTTGAAGATCTACGAATGGGAACCACTTCAATCTCAGGTGGAATGCCCAGACTTTCAGGTTCTACTTGAGGTTGGCTAGTGTTTTCAGAAGGTGTTGTATCTTCTAGATCATCTTCCAGATCATAAACTCTCCACCTGAATTCATGAGATATGAGATCCCTTTCAAGGAATTCTCCATACCTAGCAACAATTACTTTGTTTTCAGGTGGAAAGTAAAAGTAGTAACCCATAGTTTCCTTTGGGTATCCTACGAAGATACACTTAACAGATCTAGGTTGCAGCTTATCAGCAGAGTCACGTTTAATAAACGCCTCACAACCCCAGACCTTTAAGTAAGACAAGTTGGGAGGTTTCCCATACCACACTTCATAAGGAGTCTTATCAACCTTCTTAGTTGGAACCATATTCAATATGCGAACAGCAGTTTTCAAAGCATAATCCCAAAGGAAAAGGAAGAGTTGTAAGATTAAACATCGATCGCACCATGTCTAGCAATGTACGATTCCTTCTCTCAGATACACCATTTTGTTGTGGAGTATATGGAGATGTGAGTTGCTGGACGATACCACACTCAGCTAGATAATCTTTAAACTCTTGGCTTAAATATTCACCACCTCTATCGGATCGAAGAGCTTTAATCTTCTTTCCTAGTTGCAGTTCTACTTCACTCTTAAAAACCTTAAATGTTTCAAAGACTTCATGTTTATGTTTAAGTAAATAAACATAACCATAACGACTGAAAGTAGCTAGCACCCTTTCTTGACACATGTCTTAGTGGTCCACATACGTCAGTATGTATCACACCAAGAAGATCATAAGCCCTTTCTAAACTATTTGTAAAAGGTTTCTTGGTCATCTTCCCAGATATGCAAGATTCGCATTTATCAAATGATTCATCATTGATGTCTTGCAAACGCCCATCGTGTTGCAGCTGTTGCATGCGTTTCTTGCCTATATGAGCAAGTCTACAATGCCAAAGAAATGAAGAATCTAAATCACCTTTGATTCTTTTATTATTGATGCTAAAGACAGAATTATTTTTATCAATCATATTATCATGCAAATCAATTTCAAACACACCATTTTCTGAATAACATTAAAGTAAAAGCACCATTTAAAGAAACAGAAATTCCATAATCAGTAAATGCATGAACGAAACCAATATCTTTAACAAGGAAACAAAAACGACACCCCTAACAATGGAAGGTGCGTAATGACAATCGTTTAATGACAGTACTAACCCGAAGGTAAAACTAAATCAAACGTGCCTATAGCTTCAACGACTGCATGTGCTCCATTACCCACGTGCATGTATTGCTGTCCATAGGCAAGCTTCCTTGCTCCTCTAAGTCCCTGCAGTGTATTACATATGTGAATACCACATCCATTATCATATACCCAGGAATTTATTTTATGAGGAAAAGCAAATAATTCTATCATCAAAAGAGTACCGAAGTACTGGCCACAGTACCAGTATTTTTATACCTCTTATTGCGCAACTCATCAAGGTACAATGGACAATTCCTCTTCCAGTGTCCAACCTCGGTGCAGTGATGACAAGCCATATCCTTCTTCGGATTCTCATGCTTTTTAGGAGGGTACTTCTGGGTTCTTGTGATAAGTCATAACTTGTTTCCCTTATCAGCTTTTACCCTACCTTTCCCTTTCTTGTTTGCTAGCGGCTTATTAGGCTTAGAAATTCTACCCTTCCGGATGGTCAAAACCGCAGGTGTAGAGGCCTTCTTGGGCAAACCTTTTTTGTAATCAATGAGCATTGCATGTACGTCACTGACTGTCTTCCCCGTGCAATGCATATTATAATTGCGCACGAAACCATCAAACTCCTTATTAAGGGATCTGTTGATAAGGCCAATTTGTATGTCATTAGGGTAGACATAGTTAAGACGCCCCAACTGGTCCATGTAACTCATCATTTCCAGGCAGTGGGCGCTTACAGGTTTCCCTTCTCCTTGCTTGCAACTATGAAGAGCATCTATCAAGTCATACGCTCTACATCACAGGCTTTTCAAACAACATTTGCAATTCTTCCAGCATGAGATTAGGGAAGTAATTCTCAAATTGCTTTTGCAAGCTTGAGTTCATACTCCCGAGCATAATGCAGGCGACCTCATTATACTTGTCATACTCAGATTGCCATGCAGCTCGTGCTTCAGCAGTAGCATCAGCTGCAGTTCAGAGGACAAGGCGTAGTCAACTAATTGAGTCTTTTGGCAACCCTCAAGACAATTCTTAGTTGCCGATACCAATCATTGAAATTCGCGCTACCAGTTAATTTCTCTCGATCAAACATAGATTTGAATGACGAGGCTAGTGCAGTAGATTCAACTTGAGCCATTTCTACAGAAATAAAAGTTCAAAAGTTAGTACTTTCGATAAGTAAACATTCAAGAAAATAAAATACCCTTTGGTCAATATTCATATTAACCATAGAATTTTCCTTGAATTTTGGATCCTCATTATCATAGTTTCACCACATCAGTTGATCTGCTAGTGGTGAAAGTATAGAATAGGTAATCGTTGAAAAATGATAATTGACAAACAAGTTTTCAATTCCAAAAGTTATGGGATTTACAATTTTGCCAAAACAATTAATGCAAAACGTAAGCATGTTTCATCCCATCTCATGCCTTAAGTCATAGGTCTCACTAACTAACTTAATTAAGTTGTCTAATTTATAAAATGCAAATCATAAAGCTGAGGTCTCACACAACTAAATAATTCACCTCGTTATTGTAATCTAGATCAAGGTCTCACATAACTAAATTACAACTTCAAGTGTTTCATATCATTAGATGGCATAAACTTAAATTTAAAGGGTACAATTTTTGACGTGTAATCAAAACTTATGTATAAAGAAGCATGCATACAACTTTATGACATAAAATTTTCGAAAAAGCTTACATTCAGATTTTAATTGCTAAGATTGAATTCTACAAAGTTTTAATCGATGCGTTGAGAAACTTACAACTTTGCACTAAGATGCTTCGTACATTGAATGGTTATACTAGGTAGCTCCAATCGAACTCACAGGAGGCAGAGGACCAGGTAAGCGCAAAGCATAACCTTAGACATCCTTTCAGTGAGACTGTGCTCACTTCTTAAATAACCCCTTTATAGTTTGTTCTAGTGGGTGAGCCGTTCTAACCATTTAGTACAGTCGCATCAGTCGATTAAAAGTTCAAGAATTATTCTTAGATAACAAATCAATTTCGCCATTATTTAGTCCATTTAATTTTCTATTCCAAAAAAACCCTTTTTGCTTACTAACATGTCAAACAATTTATAAACAAAAAAGCACTTTAATAAAATTTAAACACACTCAAATAATAAAACATATAACTAAACAATTTAACATATGTAAAAACAATTAGCCACATGCATAATTATTTCAATAAACTCTAATAAACAATTCTAGGCGTAAATAATGCATATATTAACTAGGGCTTTCACCTACAAGGTAGATGAGCCACATACATCGACAAGTCGATTGCATAAGCCAAAGTTAACAATATACCAATTAGCACATAACGAATTTTTATTAGTTATAATTGAGGTCTTCCCCAATTTGATAATTATTAAATAAATCAAACATGTGTGTATCACTTAACAATTAATCAATAAACAATAAACAATACTCCATGGCAAAACATGCATGTTCCACCATGGATTCCGCATAACAATTATCACCCAAGATACGCATATTACATGGCACATAACAATTATTCATTAATTAACCACATAAAATTAGCATGCAATCCTAGGTTTTCTACAAGTTTTACAAAATTAAAACCTAATAAAATAAAAATTAGGTAATCAACCCTTATTAAATAAAATTAGGGTTCGAAGTCAAAACCTAGAAACCATAAAAAAAACATGCATATAATCATAAAGGTTCAATTTTTATGTGTTTTGGTAATTAATTATATCATATTAACGGCTCATGATGCCACTGTTGGAATTTTATACTCATAACAATTATATATAAAACAAATAACATCATCAAAGCATGCAGCGGAAGTAAATAGGAATAATATATATAATTAATTAACCAAACAAGAAACGCGTACCTTTTAGCAATTCAAGAATCAATCGTTGATATAACAAGAACCAAAAACCCAAAACCCTAATTAAGGGTTTATAATATTTTACCTAATAGAATCGACCACCAAGGAATACACAAGCTCAAGCGTGCTTGCACTTCGTTCTTGTACACACGTACTAATAGCGATTTGATGTGGAAAAGCTAGTTCCTTGAATCACAAATAAAACCAACACTTGTATCTTTGGGTTAAGCAAAATCGAAAACCCTTGGGTGAAGGAGTTTCGACCGGCCACACAAAGAGGGAGAGAGGAGAGGAGAAATTAGGTTATTTGGTGATCCAAGATTAAGAGAATAATGAATACAATGAATTGTATTTATAGTTAACTTAACTTGGTGACCAAGTTTGTGTAGTATTGGGTTTGGAAACCCAAACCGATCGGCCAAAGCCCCCCAAAGGGGATTCTAGAACTTTCCCGACTTTGTAATTTCATCTCTAGTCCTTCTAGTTAATATTTAACGACCGTTAACCAAACCTCGTTAATTATTTAACTATCGTTATGTTTTATTGCGTGACTAACAATTAATAATAACAACGTTTTATTTATATTAATTATTTACATCAATTCTCATACGTAATGTGTGCAATCCCGAAGTCTCGAGTTAGAATCCGGACATACTATTATTTAAATATCCATAAAACCTTTCAATGTGAATATTGCTATGGAGTGTTTGGCATTTTAGCAATATGGTTATATGGTTTTTTGTTGGAAAATTTAGTGCACTTGTGGGATTAGTTCACACCTGGTTTTGGGTTAGGAGGTACGGAGTGTACACCCATGAGATCCCTGAACACCCTGACTCGACTCAATAGTGGTTAGTACTGGTAGTGTATTAGTTACTACTGATAATGTAGTAATTGATGGTTCCTACTGGTAGTGTTATGGTTCCTGCTGCTAGTGTAATGGTTCCTGCTGATGGTTCATGCTGGTAGTGTATGGTTCCTGCTACTAGTGTTATGGTTCCTACTGGTAGTGTTGCAATAATTATTTTGTAACAGATTTGACTCCTTCAATTGGCTGTTATGACTACTTTATGACCATGTTTAATTGGTCAGGTAACCACTATTTCTATGATTATGGAGGTTTATTATGGGTGATTAATTGGCCGTTAATCACACATAATGTCCATTGATTAGTGTTGAGTGTTCTCTACTATAAATAGAGATTGTCATCTTTAGCTTGAAGACACACTGAAACATACAATACCAGGAGAAACAAACTGAAAGCATAAACACTTGAAAGCAAAAGGTTATTGATTTGTGCCTGATTCAATAACATACATTTGGTCTTATCCCAAGTAGATATTCGTGATACCCAGGCATTAGGGTCGAATAGTTTACTTTGGAAAGTGATTACACGATTCCAAGTGATATCCGGTAACCACCTAGTGGTATTTGCAGTTGCTACTGATTGTCTTTACCCTGTTCTGGGCTTTACAACCAACAATCAAAGTAAACTATTTGTGATTATCAATGGCTGCTGCTGCAATGAAACACATGACTTCAAACTTTGCCAAGCTGGACAAGTTTGAAGGGGTGGACTTTAGGAGATGGCAGAAGAAGATGCACTTCCTGCTGTCAAGCATGAGCGTGGTGTATGTGCTAACCACTCCTATTCTGATGATGAGGATGATGCTACTGTGGAGCAGATCAGGAGAAGGAGCAAATGGGAGAATGATGACTACATTTTCAGAGGTCTAATTCTCAATGGTATGTTTGATTTTCTATTTGAGATTTATCAGAACTTTGAATCTTCCAAAGAACTGTGGGATTCCTTGGATGCCAAATATATGGCTGAGGATGCATCAAGTAAGAAGTTTCTTGTAAGTAATTTCACAAATTACAAAATGACTGATTCAAGACCAGTCATGGAACAATACAATGAACTTCTTGGAATACTTGGAAGGTTTACACAACACAATATGCACATGGATGAGGCTATTTCAGTCTCTTGTGTCATTGACAAAATCCCTCCTTCTTGGAAAGATTTCAAGCATACCTTGAAACATAAAAAGGAGGAATTAACTCTGGTTGAGTTGGGCAGTCATCTGCGCATTGAGGAATCTCTCAAGGTGCAGGATAATGACAAGCCAAAGAGTAGCAATGCTACTGGTGCATCTGTTGTCAATATGGTGGAGCATAACAACTCCACCAGCTACAATGACAATAAAGGCAAACGCAAATATCATGACAACACAAGGGAAGATCCTAACAAGAAGGCAACACCTACTTGTTGGAAATGTGGCAAAAATGGTCATATTAAAGGGGATTTCAAAGGTGTTAAGGTTGGTGGTAAAGCCAATGGATCTGGCACTAATAGTTCAGGGAGTGGTGGTTCAACCAACTTACTGAAAGGTCATAATATGTTTAATAAGTCTTTTTCAGATTTTTATGTTACATATGTATCTGAATCTTATTATGTGCAGGATGATGATGTTGCGTGGTGGGTTGACTCTGGTGCAATAGTTCATGTGTGTAAAGATAGAAGTTGGTTTAAGACTTATAAGTCACTGAATGATGGTTCTATTCTTCACATGGGAAATGAGTCAACGGCCTTAGTGCATGGTCGTGGTTGTGTAGATCTTAAATTTAGTTCTGAAAGATTGTAACTTTGTTTAATGTTATTCATGTTCCTGATATAAGGAAGAACTTGGTTTCAAGTAGTGTTTTGAATAATCATGGATATAAACAAGTTATTGAGTCTGATAAATTTGTCTTGTCTAAAAGTGGTGTTTTTATTGGTTTTGGCTATTTGTGTAACCAAATGTTCAGGCTTAATATTGTCACTGATAGTGTTAATTCAGCCTTTGTGACCACCAATGACCTGACTGACTCTACCCTTTGGCATGCTAGACTTGGCCATGTACACTATAAGAGAATGCAAGATATGTCTAAGGATGGGTTAATCCCAGCATTTGACATGAACACTGAAAAGTGTAAAACTTGCATGTTGACCAAGATAACCAAGAAACCCTTTCAGGGTGTTAATTGTGAGACTAAGCTCTTGGAGCTAATACACAGTTACCTGTGTGATTTGCATGCCACTCCATCTTTGGGGAATAAGAATTACTTTGTGACATTTATTGATGATGCTTCTAGGTTTTGTTATGTCTATCTTTTACATACTAAGGATGAAGCATTAGATAAATTTAAAGTGTTTAAAACTGAAGTTGAATTACAACTTGGGTCCAGATCAAAAGATTAAGGACTGATAGGGGAGGTGAGTACAAGGATACTCTTTTTTTCAGTCTGTTGGTATAATCCATGAAACGACTGCCCCTATACTCCTCACAAAATGGCATTTCGAAAGGAAAAACAGGGTGCTGAACGAGATGGTTAATTCCATGTTGTCCTATTCAGGACTGAGTCAAGGGTTCTGGGGTGAAGCTATGTTAACAGCTTGATATTTATTAAATAGGGTTCCCAACAAAAGGAACAAGGTTACCCATTATGAACTTTGGACTAAAAGGAAACCCAACCTGAACTATCTCAAGGTTTGGGGTTGTAGGGCTGTTGTAAAACTCCCTGATCCAAAGCTTAAAACTTTGGGTGAAAGGGGCATTGACTGCATCTTTGTTGGATATGCTGAGCATTCCAAGGCTTTTAGGTTCTATGTTATTGAACCTAATGAATATGTTTCAATTAACTCCAGAATTGAATCAAGGGATGCAATGTTTGATGAGAATACATTTTCATCAGTCCCTAGACCAAGTCAAAGGATTTCTAATGGAACTCATGACATTGGTGTATCAGAGATCCCTGATGAAGAACCATCAAAGGTCCCTGATGAGGTTGTGGTTCAACAACCTGAACCTGTGCTTAGAAAGAGCAAAAGGGTCAGGACTTCAAAGTCATTTGGACCTGAGTTTCAATTATACTTAATTGAAGGAACAAGGGATGAGGTCTCTGACCAATACTCCTATCGCTTCATTGTTGAAGATGACCCCAAGACATTTGAAGAAGCAATGAAGTCCCAGGATATTTCTTTCTGGAAAGAAGCAATTAATGATGAGATGGATTCCATCATGGGCAACAACACTTGGGTGTTGGTTGATCTACCACCAGGTTGCAAACCTTTGGGTTGCAAATGGATTTTCAAAAGGAAAATGAAGGTATATGGAACTATTGAAAAGTTCAAGGCTAGACTAGTCATTCAGGGCTTTAAACAAAAGTCAGGGATAGACTATTTTGACACTTATGCCCCTGTGGCTCGTATCAGTACCATTAGATTGGTGATTGCCTTGGCATCAATTCACAATCTGATTATTCAATAGATGGATGTGAAGACAGCTTTCTTGAATTGTGAATTGGATGAGGAGGTTTACATGAACCACCTCGTGACTTCATCATGCCAGGAATGAAAACAAGGTGTGTAAACCGATTAAGTCTCTTTATGGACTAAAGCAGGCACCTAAGCAATGGCATCAAAAATTTGATGAAGTGGTTTTTTCTAGTGGTTATGTTCTTAACCAAGCTGAAAAATGTGTATATAGAAAATTTGATGAATCTGGTAAAGGAGTCATCATTTGTCTATATGTTGATGACATGTTGATCTTTGGCACTGACCAAAATCAGGTTGACCTGACAAAGGAATTTTTGTCATCAAGGTTCTCCATGAAGGACATGGGGGACGCTGATGTTATCCTTGGTATAAGGATTAAACATGAAAGTAAAAGAATTTCTATCTCTCAGTCTCATTATATTGAGAAGGTGTTGAGGAAATTCATTTACTTTGATTGTACTCCAGTGAGTACACCTATGGATACTTGTGAGAAGTTGATGCCTAATAATGGCAAGGCTTTATCTCAACTTGAGTATTCTAGGGTAATTGGCTGCCTGATGTATGCCATGACTTGTACAAGGCCTGATATTGCATTTGCAGTTGGTAAATTGAGCAGGTATACTAGTAATCCTAGTGCTCATCACTGGCAAGCAGTTCAGAGGGTACTGAAGTATCTGAAGAGAGCTATGGATTATAGTCTCTCATATACTGGCTACCCTTCAGTGTTGGAAGGATACACTGATGCAAGTTGGATCAATACACTTAAAGATAATCTTCTACCATGGTTGGGTATTCCTACTTGGTGGAGGTGCAATTTCTTTGGCATCCAAGAAGCAAACTTGCATCACCAGTTCAACAATGGAATCTGAATTTGTTCTTTAGAGCGATGGTAAAGAAAGTTGAATGGTTTGAAAAACTTGCTTCTTAAGATTCCATTGTGGCCTAAACC